>CM035101.1:52746005-53125299 GCA_020205505.1 Panax japonicus | reverse complement strand
ACCCACGCCGATTCCTATGAGCATAGTTTGAGATTTCTATGCTAATGCCAAAGCCACATGAACGATACCTCTATGTTCGTTGTACAGAGGTAACTACCAACCCTCCGCCATTAGAAACGTTCTGAGGCACCCCCGCTAGACCACCAGCAGGGGCGCGAATTAGATCACGGGCTCATCAGGAAACAGACTGGAGCAGGTCATGCAGAATTGTGCATTCCCGGATCCCGATGGACTTACAAAGTCGATACGACTTAACCTCGCATTTTTCCAGCAGTCGCACTGAATCGGTACGCCAAGGCATGGAATCTGTTCATTTGCGCTAAATTATTGCCCTCATCGCATCAACATGAAATCACAGCAGAGAGAGCCATAATTCTGTGGGGGCATCATCACTGGCGAATATATTGATGTCGGGTATTTGATCCATCAAAATATTGTCAAGTATCTGAAGGGAATTACCACTGGCAGCATCCCACACGCTTCAGTGATAGCCATGTTATGTGCACAACAAGGGGTTAGTTGGGGCAATGAGCAAATGCAGTATCCAAGCCAAGATATCGCGCACTCTACAATTACCAAATTTGAGGATTGGGCAGGTGGCGAGCCACATTCACGTGGACAGATTCATTTTCTGACCCACTGTTTCTGCGCCAACCCAGCCACCCCCCAGCCCGATGAAGGTCCATCTACCCGTGAGCAGCCTGTCTCTAGCGATCGAAACCTCCGAAGGTTGGAGCGCAAAGTCGACGCATTGTATGACAATCTTGGAACTTTTGCTACGGGACTCACCAGGGCTTTGGCCGAAGCATTCGCGCCGCAAGGAACCATGCTTGAATGGCCCCAGTTCGGAACTGCCGTGCCGTATCCACCACCAGATTCACCACCCAAGGAGGGTGGTTATGCCGATAATTAGGGGAGTTTTTCTCGTACTCTTTGCCTTCATTCAATACGGACATTGAACATTTTAAGTTTGGGGGTATTAGTGTATTTTCATAGTAGTTTAGTTGCATTTATTTTAGCATGTTTAGTTTAATTTTGCATGAATATGTGTTAGTTAAATTTTAGCATAAAATTTTTATTTTTTTATTCATTGATAGTATGTTTTTTTAATGTCTCACATAATTCTTGCTTATAAATAGAAATTTTTGCCTAAGGCAATGATGATAGTGAATTGTGAACGATTTCAGAATATGTTGCATAACACAACTTGGATATAATGTTTTACACAATGCGATTCATGTTGCTATTTATATGCTTTCGGTTTGCACAATTATGTTCACATTCACTTGTAAGTCTAAGATGTGTGTCTTGCATTGATCAATAAAACATGTAGTTTTAAAAAGAGAAACATGAGAAAAATGTTGTAGACTGTAAGTCATTGAAGTGCAAAATTTGGGGAAACATGGGCATGTGTATAAAAAAAGAAAAAGAATAGCAATAACGTGACTAGTCTTAATTCGGGGTCCTAGCTACTTGAGTAAGTACGCCCGAGGGGATTATCTCTATACCTAGCGCCTAAGGTCTTTCATGGTCTGGGAGTCGTTGGTTGAAAGCTCGCTAAGGGGTAGCAGTGTGCCTAATGGATTAAGACATTGCACAGTCATGTAAAAAATATAATAGCAATAAACATCGCGGGAAAGTGCAAAATCGCCCTCGTGAGTAGTAATAAAGTAATAAACCCATTTTTGAGCCTTAGTTTGCGGTGATATGTTTAAACAGTCTATGTTGCATGAATATACATGAATCTTGATTTAGACTATAATTTTCTGTTTGGAGTGTAGGATATATAATCTTTGCTTGGATCAAGTTTCTGTGAACACACACACACACAACATCTCTATGGCAGTCATGAATTATCTGAGTGTATGACGTTATGTCTATGGTTTGGTTTGAAACTATGTTCTGGAATATGGATAGTTCACTGAGGTAATTTGGGCTGAAATTCTATTATAACTATGATTATGTGAGACTAGTTTGCACCATAGAGTAGTTGCATAGTTTAGTAGTTACATTTTCAGTGTTCATTTATGCATTGCTTGAGGGCAAGCAACATTTCAAGTTTGGGGGTATTTGATAAGTGATATTTTTACTCACTTATTGTATATTAATCCATGCGAATTGTGCCCACTTCGAGTACATTTCATTTTGTTTTAGTTGTATTTCACGTTTTTTGCATTGCATATACTTAAAACTCCTTTTAGTGAATAAGTGCAGGAATCGACTTCATTTTGGTGGAATTCGAGGTATCGGTGAGCGGATGTGTGAAGGCCAGTTGAAAGGCGAGGATGTGCATGGCATGGAGGTACAATGAGGCATGGAAATCAAGCTAGCATGAGGATTAAAGCAAGTAACAGCAGCAGTAAGCAGGAAACCATACTCAGAATTGCAGGACACAGGCCGCACGGCCGCGACAGTACAAAGCAGACTCACGCGCACGCCGAGTACAGAGCTTTACATGGGAACCTTCTGTAAGTCAAGCACCCGCGAGGCAAGGGAAGCACGACCGCGAGAGACTCATCTCGCGCCAACGAGGCATGAGTGCGCGACTGCGCGAGAGGACGTCTGGTTTGGTTTTAACTTACTGCAAGTCTGGCGGCCGCGAGCCAGAAACACTAGGGACGCGCGCGGCCGCGCCGATGCTGATGCTGTAATTTGTTTTATTTTATTTCTCAACTTAATGATGTGTAATGTGGTATAAAATGATTCTGATGTGTGTCAGAGAAGGGCACCAGACTTTTATTACATAACTTTCATAGTAGAAACTCGGGTTTACACCTTGGGAGAGATTCCAACGTAGGAGAAAGCCATAACGTCTATTTTTCTCTACTTCTTCTTGGAGATCTCTGTCATCGTGGATATTAATTATTATTTATGGGAATTCTTTTTGGATTCAATAGTTAATCATTGGTTTCTATTCAACGATTAGGTTTGATCATTCTAACTTTCTTCCATTCATCTGTTTATTGATCATGTTTAGCCTGGATCCCATAATGGCTTTTGGTTCCGCCATGAACTAAATTCCATTATGGGATCCTAACGGATTTTAATATGTAATTTGGTTGCACATCTAAGTGTTAGATTTGTTTTGCCATATCATTGGGTTAGCTATCATGGTTGGTTTGTATGTATGAATGACTGATAATCTTCATGTTAGTATTTGTATGGAATTGGAAATGACATATGAATATGGATGAAATCATGATAGCATGCGAATATGGGGATTGCATATTTTGTTAAACAGATAGGAATATACGTTTTTGCCGTATGAGCTAGAATAAGGGTTGTGCTTAAAATCAATAGGATTACATTGCGCATAGGAATATGGTAATTGTGGTGGTATTGGTGATTACATAGATTCTAACATCTGTAGATGATATGTGAGCTGGTTATAGTGCATTGGAAAATGGTTATAACTCACTTTTATGCCCTTGGCTATTATCCTGTGATTTGTGAACACTTCTTGCATGACATATGGCGATTGAATGAAATATTGAATGAAGTTAGGATCCCATTGTTTGCACATTATATTTAGTTCATTTATACTCCTATTTTAGTTGGTAATCATAATTAGTTTAAATCAACAATCAAGTCCATAGTCTTAGGCATATAAATATAGTGAGTTATTTAATGCATAGTAGTCTAAAGTTAACACTTTCTTTGTGGGATCGATACTTTACTTACTCTGTATTACTTGTTGACCAGTGTATACTTGCATGAGTTAGAGCTCTTTTATACGAACTATAAAGAGGGCAACAATGGCCATGCATTTCATAGTCCTACTCAATCGAGAGGCCTATGGATATTACCATAATATATAGGATGGTTAAATTCCATCTAGATCACTCATATTTCTCACACGATTCATGATGAACCCCAATAATTACCTTTATAGTCCACCCTATTAAAGGTGACAATTGAGATATCAAAGTACATAAATTCTCGTGTAGTAATATAGCGATTTCAGGTCGGAGGACCATTATATCATTGTCACTATGAGAATTGCTAATAACACTTCGCATATGCTCCATATAAATTCTCACGGTGGGTCTGTCCAGTACATCGTTCTCTAACATGTACCTATGCATTGACTAATATCTCATATATTTATGACCAGTGAGTTTTGGTCATCAGTCAATCCACATACTAGTCTCAATGCATCATTGTTGTCCCATCAACAATGATACTCGACTAGGGACATTTAAGAACAATGATACTAATTATAATTATATAATCTCATGTTCAAGTCACATACTTGAAACTATATAATTGTATCACTATTCTAAGGACTTTTATTATGTTAACAATTATATTATGCAGTAAATAAACCATAATAAAATCATTTATTTATTCAATCAAATATAATATCAAAACGTTAAGCAATTATATCAAATAATTGGCCTTTAGGGCATAACCTCTAACAGTAACTCCTTTCATGGAGCAATACGTAACAAATCCATGATCTCCAACATTGATTCCACGTCCTTTCGATGAAGATCATTATAACTCTTTTGTCGATCTTGTGAGGTTTGTATACGTTGCCAGATCATTTGAATCTTTTCTGTAGTCATGCATACCATTCTGGTCCCAACAACGTTGCTTCACCCACCTCATCCCAACATACTGGAGAACAACATTTTTCGTCCATAAAACACCTCGAATGGAGCCATGCCTATACTTGCTTGATAACCGTTGTTGTAGGAGAATTCCACCAATGGTAAGTACTTGTCCCCAACTTCATTTGAAGTCTAAGATACAGATTCTTAATATATCTTTAAGAGTTTGGAATAGTCCTCTCTGACTGCCCGTCCGTCTGAGGATGATATACAGAACTGAATTGTAAATCAGTGTCCATGGCTTTCTGCAAGCTGACCCAAAATCGTGAAGTGAATCTTGGGTCTCGATTAGAAACTATATATAATGGCATACCATACAATCTCATAATCTCATCTATGTACATACGAGAAAAATGTTCAAGTGTATGTGTTTCTCGTATAGGTCAGATATGAGCAGACTTGGTTAATCTATCGATAATGACCCAAATTGCATCTATGCCTTGAGAAACCTTGGGAAGACCAGTTATGAAATCCATGTTAATGTGCTTCCACTTCCATTCTGGAATTTCAAGTGGTTACAATGGGCCTTTTGGCAGTTGATGCTCTGCCTTGACACGTTGACAAGTTAAACATCTTGAGATAAACTCTGCGATCTCTCTCTTCATATTGCTCCACCAAAATGTATGTCGAAGATCACGATACATTTTGGTACTCCCAGGATGGATTATAAACGATGTGTTGTGTGCCTCCATCATGATTTTATACTTCAAATCAGAGTCGTTAGGAACACAAAGTCTGGAATTGACTCAAAGTATTCATTCTTCGTAGATCTTTGCTTCTAGAATAACACCTATTTGTACTTTCTTCTTTATACGCATCAGCTCCGGGTATGTAGCTTGATCAGTAGTTTTAACTTTATCGATTAAAATTGGTTCTACTCCTATATTTGATATCATCATGCGGGTACTTGGAGTCTTTAACTCTATCTAAATCCTTTGTAAGTCATACAAAATGGGCCTTTGTGTTGAAATTATTGCACTCGTACCCGCATATGATCTTCTACTCAATGCGTCATCTACCACGTTTACTTTTCCAGGATGGTA
Organism: Panax japonicus; assembly: GCA_020205505.1. Taxonomy (NCBI): domain Eukaryota; kingdom Viridiplantae; phylum Streptophyta; class Magnoliopsida; order Apiales; family Araliaceae; genus Panax; species Panax japonicus. The sequence goes on along the minus strand of CM035101.1, from coordinate 53,119,643 downwards.
TTGAATGGTATGGTCGTAATTTTTCAACAGGTCAAGCCAACGTCGTTGCCGCATGTTGAGTTCTTTTTGGGTGAATAAATATTTTAGGCTTTTATGATCTGTATAGATCTTCACTTTCTCCCCATACAGGTAATGTCTCCAGATCTTTAGTACGAAAATGACTGTTGCCAACTCTAGATCATGAGTAGTATAATTCCTCTCATATTGTTTATGTTGTCATGAGGCATAGGCTATGACTTTCCCATGTTGTATGAGAACACATCCTAAACCTCTGCCTGATGGTATTGTCAGAACAGGTGCTGAAATGAGTCTCTTATTGAGTTCTTGGAAACTCTTCTCACACTCTTCGCACCATCCGAACTTTATATCTTTTCGAGTCAGCTGAGTTAATGGAGTAGCAATTCGAGAAAATCCTTCCACGAATCTCCGATAATAATCAGCTAAGCCTAGAAAGCTACATATTTCAGTTACTGACTTAGGTTGCTCCCAACTTTTTATTGCTTCAATCTTTGCCGGGTCAACTGATATTCCATGTTTTGATATCACGTGCCCAAGGAATGTTACTTCCTCAAGCCAGAACTCTCATTTCTTTAACTTAGCATATAACTTATTTTCACGAAGCTTTTGGAGTATCAGCCTCAAGTGTTGCTCAAGATCTTCACAGTTTTTGGAGTAAATGAGGATGTCATCAATAAAGATAACTACAAAATGATCCAAATATTCCCTGAATACTCGGTTCATCATATCCATGAAGGCAGCAGAAGCATTAATCAATCCAAAAGACATGACTAGGAATTCGTAATGCCCGTAACGAGTTCTAAATGCAGTCTTTGGAATGTTATCGATTTTAATCTTTAACTGATGATATCCGGAATGAAGATCGAGTTATAAAAAGAATTTAGCACCTTGCAACTAGTTAAACATGTCATCAATGCGAGGTAACGGGTACCTGTTTGTGATGGTGACAATATTCAACTCTCGATAATCAATGCAAAGTCGCATACTCCCATCTTTCTTCTTTACGAATAGAACAAGAGCACCCCAAGGAGATGTACTAGGACTAATGAAACCGATGTCTAACAGCTCCTACAGTTGGGTTTTTAACTCCTGAAGTTCAATAGGAGCCATTCGATATGGAGTTTTGGAAATGGGTTTTGTACCGGGTTCAAGGTCAATATAAAATTCGATTTCACGCTCTGGGGGTAGGCCAAGAAGTTCTTCAGGAAATACGTTAGGAAATTTTTATAACAATAGAAATATCATTCAAATCTGATGTATTTTTGTTTAAATCCGTGACATGGGCTAAGAAAGCTTGACATCCGTTTTTCAATAAACGAATGTCTTTATGGCTTGATATGACAGTGATTGACTTTAGGGGTTTGGTTGCTTGAATTCACATAATAGGTTAGTTAGGAATATGAAAACTAACGACCTTACGAAAATAATCAATTTTAGCATGATGAGTAGTTAACCAATCAATCCCTAAAATCAAATCAAATACAAGTATTTTCAAAGAGACGAGATCAACATGTAATGTGAAAGTGTCGATTTGAATTAAACAAGATTTATAAATGGTGGATGTAATGAAGGTTTCTCCCAACGGAGTTTCAACAGATAAGTCAAAGTCTAATTTCTCTAGAGAAAAATTTAAATGTTGAGCACAAGCAGGTGAAATAAAAGAATGGGTAGAACCGATATCTAATAAGGTATAGACTTCGCAAGAGTTTATGATTAGCTTACCCGTGATAACTTCATTCGGGTTCCTCACTCTTTTGGAGGTCACGACAAACGCTCTCCCTTGAACTACCGATTTTGACTTGTCCGGGATAGCCTTTGGTGTCACTATCCCAGTTGAACTTGACTTCGCTGTATGACAAAATCGAGCTAAATGACATTCCCTTCCGCAATTAAAACACACTTTGGGTTGATGCGTACAGTTTGGACTGATGTGTCCCTCATGTCCGCATTTGTAGTGTGACGCACCCAAAATAGGTAAACATCACCCATTCTGAGTCGCCAAATACATGGTACAGAAATAACTACAACTTCATTATTACAATTTTCGTACAATTTACGACAACACATATACTGTGAGTTTAAATACAAATATTGTCTAATATACAGTATTCAAACTCAAAAGGAGTCCTCATTACAATTATTGATACACTATTTTACAAAAATAGTGAGGACTGCTAAAATAACTTTCTAGAATCATCACTCCATACCCCGACTAGTTCCTGCTATATTCTCACCTCTTGAGAAGAAAAATGGAACAAAAAGGAAAAGGGTGAGCTCAACTAGCTCAGTAAAGAATATTATGACTAAGATAATGAACAACAAATTATCTTTAGCCTTCAACATATCAGATAAAATATAATGGACAACCAGTTTTCGATCAATATTCGCAGCGGAAATAACAATTCATTAGAAGAGTTAAGTAGAGAATGAAATCTACTATCATCTATGAATTTAAAAGTCCATCATCAATATTTTATCCCTGTAACATCAATCAATATACATCTTGCATCAAATATTCATCTTTGCACTACAGGCCTAAGATATTCATTTGTATCACCATTGGTCATATTCATCTCAACACATGTTCATCTTTGCACTACGGGCTAAAGATATTCATTAGATAATCATTCATCTTTGCACTACATGCCAAAGATATACAGTAATATCATCATTTAGGATTGAGGATGATGAAAAATATCTTAAAAAAAACGAATCCAGTGAGATAAAATATCAAAGATTAGGGATTCGTACTTTAGTTTATCCAAGTTCAAAAATACCTTATAATTATCAATTATGGAGCAAAATTCAAGAATGAAGATCAAAACTTGGATACAATCAAAGATAGTAACCATAATAGAAAAATTGGACAATGAAAAGAAAATTTTATTTTTTCTGTGAATAGTGCTGTATTCGTGAATAGTGTCGTATACGTGAATAGTAACCCTGACTCAAAAAGGTAGAAATTCTACAATAAAATTCATATCAATATTTCGGCATAATGATATTGAAGAAATTAATATCATTTATGGAGAAAATAACATCCATTACCTCAAAAGAACAGTACTTCTGACTGGAATATCGGATGTAATGCTGAAAGAACCTTGCACTGAATAACAACTTTCAAAGTATCTAAATACTCATAAAATACGCTTGATAATATATATATATATATATATATATATATATATATATATATATATATATATAAGCATGCCACTTTTGATCAGATTTCAACACACTATAGTGGGGCCCACCAAAATCAGCAAATTTTACACAATCCAAAAGTGGGGCCCACCCATGTTTTAAATAAAAAATATTTATTTTTAAAACTTCAATAATTCATAATAAATAGCCGTTTTATCAGAAAAATACGAATTTTATGTTCATTCCATAGGAAATCGAATTCTCTACAACTTTATAGATTTAAGTTTTTCCAAATTCCAAACAAAAAATGACCGAAATCCACATACGGATGATTTTTAATACCTCCATTCTGACAAAATACCAATAAAACACCTCAGCATTAATTCCTTCATTTATATCCACACAAAATAAATATTTCCTTATCCATCATTTATACCCACATAAAATAAATATTTTCTTATCATATAAATCAATAATTAATTATTCACAAATAATATTACAGAATCACAATTATGACAACCAGGTCGTTCCCAGGAAAGAAGAGGCTTTCTGATAAGGATTTCTCCTTATTGGCGTGAAATTAGGTGACCAAACCCCTTATCTAGACAGAACTTCCTTAGACATTGCCAATAATGCTATCTAATAATATTATGCAAATAATATGAATTATTGATCTGATAATGGGAAATACTGTACAGTGACAATTATTGAAACAACAATAATATAAAATATCAACGTAGCAATTATTGAATCAATAAAATAAAATATTGAACAATAATTACTGTAACAATTATTGAGTAGTGCCTTCTTACGTAAGAATGAATAATTCAAAAATACTGTGCAATACCGTGTGCTACTGTGCAACCACGCGTATTATTGTATTTTAACCACCAGTATTCCAACAGTGTTAACGGTAATAACTACGCAGTTATTTATAAAAAAACTCAAACTTGTCATTTTCTTCATCCGACCGTTTTCTGTTATGGGGCCCACAAATGGTTGCGCCGTCGTATGAATATTCCCCGACATCAAGAATATTTCACGACCAAACGAATATATCCTGACAATAATGAATATTTTATAACCACTTGCTTATTTTGTAAAATTTGCACATTTAACACATAACCAAAGTATTATAACAAATTATCACCTTATTATTTCAAGATAATGAATAGAGGAAATTGAATTTTATTTATTAAAAAGTTGCGATCTTACAATCTCCCCTCCTTATGAAATTTCGTCCTCGAAATTGACGTACGTACCTGGTGTTTCAAAAAGGTGAGGATACCTCGATTTTATTTTTGATTCCAACTCCCAAGTCATTTCTTTAATAGCATGGTTTCTCCACAAAACCTTAACTTGTGGTATAACCTTGGTGCGTAGGACATGCTCTTTCCTATCCAAGATCTTACAATGTACCTCCTCGCACGTTAAATCTTTGGCTATCTTGTCTGGTTCTAACTTAATAATGTGGTTCGAGTCTTTCACATATTTACGAAGCATATATATGTGAAAAAAAATTATGAACACGAGACATGCTTGGAGGTAATGCGAGTCTATAAGCCACATTTCCTATTCGGTCAAGAATCTCAAATGGACCAACAAATCTTGGATTGAGCTTTCCTCTCTTCCCAAATCTTTTAATTCCCTTCCATGGAGCAATACATAATAATACATGATCCCCAATATTAAATTCCACGCCTTTTCGATGAAGATCCACATAACTCTTTTGTCGATCCTGTGCCATTTTTATACCTTGTCGAATCATTTGGATCTTTTCTGTAGTTATGCGTACCAATTCTGGTCCCAACAATGTTTCTTCTCCCACTACATCCCAACATACTGGAGAGCGACACTTTCGTCCATACAATGCTTCAAATGGAGCCACACCTATACTTGCCTGATAACTATTGTTGTAGGAGAATTCCACCAATAGTAGGTACTTATCCCAACTCCCTTTGAAATCTAGGACACATAGTCTTAATACATCTTTAAGAGTTTGAATAATCCTCTCTGTTTTCCTGTCCGTTTCAATATGGTATTCCGAACTGAATTGTTCCGTGCCCATAGCATTCTGCAAGCTAACCCAAAATAATGAAGTAAATCTTGGGTCACGATCCGAAACTATGGATACTTGCATGCCATGCAATCTCACAATCTCATTCACATACATAAGAGCAAGACGTTCAAGGGAATAAGTCTCCCGTATAGGGAAGAAATGAGCAGACTTGGATAATCTATCAACAATAACCCAAATCACATCTATGTCTTGAGAAACCTTGGGAAAACCAATAACAAAATCCATAGTAATGTGTTTCAACTTCCATTTCGGAATCTCAAGTGGTTGCAATGGACCCTTTGGAACTTAATGTTCCGCCTTTACACATTGACAAGTTAAACAACTCAAGATAAACTCCACGATCTCTCTCTTCATATTGTTCCACCAAAATGTATGTCGAAGATCATGATACACTTTGGTACTCCCAGGATGGATTGCAAATGGTGTGTTGTGTGCCTCCATCATGATTCTATGCTTCAAGTAAGAATCTTTAAGAACGCAAAGTCTGGAGTTAACTTGAAGTATTCCTTCTTCATTGATTCTTGCTTCTGGAATAACACATTCTTGCACTTTTTTCTTCATACGCATCAGCTCCAGGTCCGTAGCTTGAGAAGCTTTAACTTTATCGATTAAAGTCGGTTCTACTCGTATGTTTGATATCATCACGTGGGTACTTGGAGCTTTTTCCTGTATCTCCATCCTTTTCAAGTCATACGAAATGGGACTTTGTGTTAACAACATTACACTCATAACCGTATATGATCTTCTACTCAATGCGTCAGCTACCACGTTTGCTTTTCCATGATGATATTAGATGGTATGGTCGTAATCTTTCAACAACTCGAGCCAATTCGTTGCCGCATATTGAGTTCCTTTTCGGTGAAAAAATATTTGAGGCTTTTATGATCTGTATAGATCTCCACTTTCTCCCGATACAGGTAGTGTTTCTAGATCTTCAATGCAAAAACGATTGCTGCCAACTCCAAATCATGAGTAGGATAATTCCTCTCATATTCTTTGAGCGGTCATGAGGCATAGGCTATGACTTTCCCATGTTGCATGAGAACACATCCTAACCCTTTGCCTCAAGCATTGCTGTAGATAACAAATTCATCCGAACCAGATGGTATTGTCAGAATAGGTGCCGAAATGAGTCTCCTCTTGAGCTCTTGGAAACTCTTCTCGCATTCCTCGCTCCATACGAATTTTGTATCTTTTCGAGTCAGCCGAGTTAACGGAGTAGAGATTATAGAAAATCCATCCAAGAATCTCCGATAATAACCAGCTAAGCCCAGAAAGCTACGTACTTCAGTCACTGACTTCAGTTGCTCCCAACTTTGTACTGCTTCAAACTTCTTCGGGTCAATAGATACTCCATATTTTGACACCACGTGCCCAAGAAATGCTACTTTTTCAAGCTAGAACTCGTATTTCTTCAGCTTGGCATATAGCTTGTTATCACGAAGCCTTTGAAGTACCAACTTCAAATGGTGCTCATGATCTTCACGGCTTTTGGAATATATGAGGATGTCATCAATAAAGACAAGAACGAACTGATCCAAATATTCCTTGAACACACGGTTCATCATATCCATGAAAGCAGCAGGAGCATTACTAAATCCAAATGACATGACTAAGAATTCATAATGTCTGTACCGAGTTCTAGAAGCAGTCTTCGGAATATCTTCAGTTTTAATCTTCAGCTGATGATATCCAGAACGAAGATCGATCTTTTAAAAGAATTGTGCTCCTTGCAACTAGTCGAACATGTCATCAATGCGAGGTAGCGGATACCTATTCTTGATGGTGACATGGTTTGTGACAACCCGATATTTTCTATATAAATAAATAAGAAATTTTGTTTATAAATTTTTTTTTATATATTAAGGATGAGGATTTGTACAAGATATTATGTATATGTATTTATGTGGTAAATAAAAATATATTTATTACATGAATGTTTACAAATAATTTTATTTTAGAATTATTGATTATTATAAAGTATATTCTTCTAATAATTAATTTAAAGATAGAAATGTTTTTATTAATTATTTTCCATAAAAATATAATTATATATTATTTAAATAATATATGAAATGATATTTAGAATAATTATAATAATAATTATTTTATTATGTGAATTTTGTTCAGATTATTAAGTTAATTATTTTAACTTAACTTATAATGTTATTTATGTAAGATAAATCAGATATGGAATCCAAACCCTAATTTCGGGTTTTGATTAAGGAATGAGAATAATAATATTATATTTTTATTTGTCAATGTTATAGATATATATGGTTATGTGTGTAATGCTAATGTGTGGAACAGTTTTATTATATTACGACAAACCCTAATAATATTTTTATAAATACTATTTCTGGTTCTGGAATAAGGAATGATGATAATAATATAATATTCATTATATTTTGATTTTTTAGTGCTATACATATGTATGTTATGCTTGTAAGGTCAATCTGGAAAACAATTCCCTTATGACCTGATAAAACCCTAATTTAAAACTCAGCTGTGAGTTCGAGACTGTTGTTTAACTGTGTTATATGATATATGTTGTGCATTATATAATTTTATTATTAAACTCTAATTAATATTTAGAAATCATAATTTAAAATAGAAACCCTAGTTTCAAATTGTTAAACCCTAATTCTTGAACCCTAATTGGCCAAACGGCCATGACTGCAAAATCTGGGAAAAACCGAGAAATTTTTGAACAAAAATTCTGACATGATTTGACTGGCTTGTATCTGTTTAATCTGTTGTTGTTTGGTTGATGTTATGACATAGATATGTACACTGGTATGTTTTCTACACACTACAACTTGTATATCATAAAATGATTAACATGATTGATCTTGGGAGTAACTTAAAAGTGACTGCTCGACTGTTCTTCATTTCTGGAAATGAAGAACAACTCTGACAGCAACTTTGGTTGCTTGGATCTAGTTTGTGTTAGTTTTTTTGATCTTGTTGTTTGTTAGATCATGTAGTTTTGCATTATGGCTACATAATCGGACCAAAAACATACATTCAAACCCCTCGATCCGATCGAAAAGATTGGTCAAACTAGACCACTCGGTTACTGCCTTTGAAGGTTCTAGGTAGCTCAAGAACACCTATAGCCACGGTTTCGTCGCTATAGGGCCCTTTAGCGACAGATTTTGCAAAAATTAATTATATTTATTAAATAATTAGTATTAATTAGTTTTAAATTATTAAAAATAAAAAAGAAATTATTAAAAATTATTTTAAAGTCTGAAAATTATATTTTAATTATTTTAGTAATATTTCATGAATATTTAATATTTTTGGAATATTAAAAGTATTTAATTTATTTAATTATAATATTAAATAAATTATTTAAAAATAATTTAAATACATGAAAAATCATTAAAAATTATATTATGATATAAGAAAATATTTTAAGTTATTTTTAATAACTTTTAATATTATTTGATAATTTTCATTAATAAATTAATATTAATGATAATTAAGTTATTTAATAAATGAATTAAATAAATGAATTAAAAATGATTTTATTATTTTAAAAATCATTTTAAATAATAATAAGATATTTAAGAATATTTTAAGTTATAAAAGATAACTTTTAATATTTAAAGGTAAAATTCATTAATTAATTATTAATTAATGATATTAAAGATATTTAATATTTATATTAAATAAATTAGTTTAAAAATTATTTTAATATTTTAAAAATCATTTTAAATGAAGATAAAGTGTTTAAAGATATTTTAAGATATAAAATATAACTTTTAATATTTAAAGGATAATTTCATTAATAATTTGATATTAATGATATTAATTTAACCCTAATGATATTAAGTTTATTTAATAATTATATTAAATAAATAGTTTAACAATTGTTTTATTAATTTAAAAATAATTTAAAAAGGGATATAAATGAATTAAAAATATTTTAAGTTTTAATTAATAACTTTTAATATTTAGATAATGGTACATTAATATTTATATATTAATGGTAATTATTTAAAAATATTTTTAAATGTTTTAAAAATCATTTAAGGGTATTATAAATATGTTAAGAATATTTTGAGTTATTATACATAACTTTAATATTTTGGCAATGGTTTCATTAATAATTTAATATTGATTAAATGTTAATGATAATAGAATTAGCTGATACTTAAATCATTTAATAATGATTCTGATATTTCAAAACTTATGATAAATGATAATTATTATAAGTCCATGAAAGATAGTGCGATTGATGTTTAAGTTATCTAATCAGATATTGTGATACAGAATAGTCTTAGATTCGATTTTTACCCGATAAAGTTGTCGGTAGACCGACATGTTTCAGAAATTAATCTGAACTTAGTTAATTGGCTAGATAAATGCTTATTTTTGATTCAATGGTTGTTAAAGTTGTGTGACAATGTGATTAGGAATGTGTTGATGTTTGTTTGTGAGTCAATGACTGTTGAACATTGTGTGATAATGTGATTAGGTTATGTGCTTACTGCGAAATGCAGTACTATGTGTTAAGGTATATTGTTCTAATCGAACGAATGATTTGATTAATGATAGGTCGTGATAGAAAAGATAAAACTAAGTTGAGAATTGTAAGCAGCGCATCAGGCAAGTATCCTAACTTTGCATTTTCTTTATGCAATGGACAGAAGTGAGAAGTTCAGAATTATTATTATTAATGTGCAGATTGTTAAACCTATATTATATACACCCTTTGATTATCAACATGTTAGTATATGATAATTCAGATATATATTCTGTTCGTTAATTTCTAGAAATGATTATACAAGTGTCCCCACTTGGATAATCATTGTATTTAATCACATGTTGATACACCTTTGATATATTTATATGTTGAATTATATATTATTGTTGAACAAGATAAGACCTTTGTTATGAAAACTCGACAGGTATGAACATCCAGATAATGGGAAAATTTTTATGCGCCTAAGGCGGATAGAGTGAACGATAACTTCGTTCTTTTACATGTAGTATTGATCAATACAGGGTACAACGGGGCTGATCACCCTTCGTGCCCGTAAGTCATGACGGTTTACAGATGAATTTCTGTTTAAACCTTTTCGAAAATGAAAACAATGTTCATAGTATGTCACAGAAACCCCATGTATAGTCATTACACAGTTTCAAAATTTGAAAGAGGGTTGTTATGTTATTATTATTGGTACAGATTACTTCACAACTATTAACTGGTTGTAGAAGAATATTATAAAGAAAACATTTAAATTCTTTCAGCTTATATATATATAATACTTGCTGGGCACTCAAATGCTCATCCTTGCTTAATTTAAATGTTTTCAGCTAAGTGTGAAGGACCAGAAAGCTCAGGCCGAAACAAAGGAAAAGAAAAGCTAGCAAATTAAGAATTTTGGCAGTATTTGTAATAGTTTTGTAAGACTATGAAGACTATGATATGTATTTATGATATGTATTTATCTAATATTATGTAATGAATGACTAAAGGTTACGTACTTGGGAGGTAGACTCTGATGTATATGTAAATTAAGTTTAAGTCCTATATTATTGTTATTATTATTAGTAATATTCCGCTCATAGAAATGGTATCGTGAAGTACCAAGTTTGGGTTTCAAGTATCTGGGTTCGGGGACCTCACATCATGGTATCAGAGCTATAGGGTTAGAAACCTTAGGTGGGATAGACCTTAGGCTATAACCTTAGAACAGAGAGAAACGTTAAAAATATAAGTAACTCATATAGAGTTTAAAATAGATGAATCGGATAAATTAATCGTCAAACAAACTAAAAGAATACTTATATAAAACCTTTATGTGTTATGTGTATATATTATATGCTAATCAGGATAATTGCTGTGTGTAGATGTCAGGTGAAAAAGGATTAGGATACCCACGGATCGTAAAGAAGGAGCTAATATCGAAGCCAATAGCGGAAATAGAAGCTCACAATGAAACCAACTCGGACGAGGTGGTTATCGTGGAAAACATAGTACCAGATCCAGAAATATTGGATTTGACAGATAGTGATTCAGACCCTAAAGCTGAAGCTGATCAAGCATCAATGGAGGTGCATGATTTGAGGAACAAGGTTTCTTCTCTAGAAGGGTTGTGGGAGATAGAAAAGCTGCTTAATAGTCAGTTGCGTCAAGCGTTAATAGAATCAATAGAAGAGCAGGATAAGCTTAAACTCAAAATTAATCAGATGGGAGCCTCAAGCAACACTTCGTGTGCAGCTTCGAGAGATAAGGGAAAAAGGAAGGTAGAAGACCATGATTTAAGAAAACCTGGTAAGAAGAAATGGAAAAGAATATGTTATCTTTGCGGTTTTGAAGGGCATACCACTCTGTATTGTCCTGATTATAAACGGGGAGCGTGTTTTATTTGTGAAAAAGAAGATCATCAGGCAAGGAGCTGTCCAAGAAAGAAGACTTAGTAAATAGGTAGTGTAGGTTCTGCTGTGTAAGCATGTTTAATAGAATATGTGTGTTTAGTGTGTCTGTGTAATATATTATTCTAAACTTTTGTACAAGTAGTGAAGTAAATCTCGACTTTTGCTGTCACAAAGGGATAACTGATGTTTAAAGCACTATGTGCTGTGTTATGTAAAGTATTTTGAAATCAATGAATGAATATGAATCAAAGTTTGATTTATGAAATAAGTTTAATACATTAAACTTATACGATAAGGCTTAGAATGTAAGAATAATTTATGATAATGTCGTCAAGACGAAAACGAAACCAAAGGGCAGAAGAATCTGTCAACAAAGTTGAAGGACAACTAGACCAGACAAAGAATTTTGCGATTATGGACGCTCAAGCTGTGCAGAACGGAATACCAGCTGCGAAAGATCAACCAGATAATCGAACGTCGAACGTTAAAGACTTCAAGGCAGTCCTATCGCCAGAATTCAAAGGTACAAATGACCCTGTAGAAGCCCAAACATGGGTTAAGGAAATTAAAAAGGTGTTCGTAATAGCTAAGGTAGCTGAGGGGAAAAAGACCACTTTTGCCACCTACATGTTGAAGGGTGAGGCAAAATTTTTGGTGGAAAGCAAATTAGACGAGGGAAGGAGCAGGTGTGGTAATATGGGATAGGTTTAAGACTTTATTTTTCGAAAAATTATTTTTCTGCTGGTATACAGGCTAGAATTGAGGTGAAATTTCTGAAGTTAAAGCAAGGGGATATGTCGGTGGCGGAATATGCCGCGAAATTTAATGAGTTAGCTAGGTTTGCTCCGCAGGAAGTTGATACAGAGGCTAGGAAGGCGAGGAGATTTGAGCTGGGATTAAAACCCTGGCTCTATAATAAGGTGGCAGTGTTGCAGATTTCAACATTTGCAGCACTCATGGAGAAGACAATAATTGCTGAGGAAGGAAGTGAGGCTATGAGCCGTGTAGGTGAAGCAAAAGGGAGTGAAAAGGCAGGCGGTTCAGTGCAAGACAAGTGGAAAGAACCACTCTGGAGAGTGTTTGAAAGGGAAGTTTGTGTGTTACAAGTATAGGCAGAAGGGATATATCTCTCCCGACTGTCTCAATCCAAGAATGTATAGTAAGTGTTTCGAGTATGGATCAATGGAGCATAGGGTGAAAGACTGTCCAATAAAGATAAGGGTGGTAAATAATACGAATATGGGAAAAGTCAGCAGGACATTGGCGACAACGGGACCAACATCAATGAACGAACCAATAGAACCAACTGCAAGCGTCTTCAACATGACGTTCAAGATATCGTGGCAGCCGGGGATGCAACTCCAGGTATTACTCGAACCAATTTTATTTTCTCATATATTATTTTTTTTACATAAATAATAAATTATTTTATAAATTATTTTTGAAGGATGAATTTGAGTTTCCTTAGAAATCAAATTTCCGTTTAATCAGAAAGACAAGCTTTAAGTAAATAGTTAAAGATCAGTTCGATCAAAGGTGATCGAGATCTACTTGCGAAGATTTTGTATGCTATGTACCCTGGTATGTATAGGTTTTAAAATGGTGATTCCGGGGACGGAATCTTTATAAGGGAGGGTGAATGTGACAACCCGATATTTTCTATATAAATAAATAAGAAATTTTGTGTATAAATTTTTTATATATATTAAGGATGAGGATTTGTACAAGATATTATGTATATGTATTTATGTGGTAAATAAAAATATATTTATTACATGAATGTTTACAAATAATTTTATTTTAGAATTATTGATTATTATAAAGTATATTCTTATAATAATTAATTTAAAGATCGAAATGTTTTTATTAATTATTTTCCATGAAAATATAATTATATATTATTTAAATAATATATGAAATGATATTTAGAATAATTATAATAATAATTATTTTATTATATGAATTTTGTTCAAATTATTAAGTTAATTATTTTAACTTAACTTATAATGTTATTTATGTAAGATAAATCAGATATGGAATCCAAACCCTAATTTCGGGTTTTAATTAAGGAATGAGAATAATAATATTATATTGTTATTTGTCAGTGTTATAGATATATATGGTTATGTGTGTAATGTTAATGTGTGGAACAGTTTTATTATATTACGACCAAACCCTAATAATATTTTTATAAACACTATTTCTGGTTCACGAATAAGGAATGATGATAATAATATAATATTCATTATATTTTGATTTTTCAGTGCTATACATATGTATGTTATGCTTGTATGGTCAATCTGGAAAACAATTCCCTTATGACCTGATAAAACCCTAATTTAAAACTCATCTGTGAGTTCGAGACTGTTGTTTAACTGTGTTATATGATATATGTTGTGCATTATATAATTTTTTTATTAAACTCTAATTAATATTTAGATACCATAATTTAAAATAGAAACCCTAGTTTCAAATTGTTAAACCCTAATTCTTGAACCCTAATTGTTCTGTCAAAAACCGTAATGTGTAATTATGGATTTAATTGCTGAATTAGCATTCGTAATTAGGAAGTATTAATCCTAATTGGTTTAATTCCTAATGTGATTTGGAAATTATAATATAATTAGAAGCCCTAATTATATTTTGGAAATCATAATTTTCTATTTTAAAATCTAATTAGAAAATCTTAGAATTTTAATTTTTACTAAAATCTTTAGGGTTAAAACCTAAACCCTAAAGGGTTAAACCCTAAACCCTAATATTCAAACCCTAAACCCTAAGGGTTTGTCAAGAATAAATTTTGTCATTTAAAATAAATTATCAAATAACCAAAATACCCTTTTTGCATTCTTTAATGAGATTGCTTGTAAATCTTGTAAAATCTTTAGTGGTTGGCCAACCCTACCAACTCTTGGTGACTCACAAGGTCAGCAAATCAGCCCTAGACAGCCTTATTCATACACCATGTTGTCTATAAATAGATTTAAGGAAAGAGAAAATTATTTTGTACCCTAATTTTGTTCAACTCTCATACTTGACTCTCTCTCACTAGAACCAACGTATTTGTTAAGCTTTATAGACCCATTATCAAGTCCTACTAACACCATAACCAAAACAGCAACACAAAATCAGAATTTGGACATCAAAGGTATAAACCCTAGCCTTAAAATTTTTCTAATGTTCTGTTGTTAGATCTTGTAATTTGTTGTTAAAATATGTTGTTTGTAGTCTATCATGAATATCTGGGTTGGTATATTACAAGTCCATAACATCTAAATGCTCAAATCGTTGATTTTCAATTTTCTAGAAAAAGTTCATGTTATGGTCTGACAACGAATGTCAGACCGTGTAGATCTTAGTATATTTGTTGTTTTTGTTGTTCAAGTGTTGGGTTATGTAGCCTGGTATATGTTATTTAAGATCCAAGCGGTAGAATAACTATTTGATTTCTGGAAATGAAGTTATTCACGGTCAAATACCGTTGACCGACATTGACCGAAAGTTTTCTGGGCAGTCAAGAACTTGCTCAGAAATGTATGACAGGATGTTTGACGGTCCAGATCTTGCATTCTGTTAGATGATTTGTTGTTTTGTTGCATCAAGGTTATAGACTGATATTATAACTATAATATTTTGCCTTAAAATATCTTAAACATAAAGTAATCTGACTACAGTGGCCGGTCAAAATAGGCCAAACGGCCATAACTGCAAAATCTGGGAAAAACCCATAAATTTTTGAACAAAAATTCTGACATGATTTGACTGGCTTGTATCTGTTTAATCTGTTGTTCTTTGGTTGATGTTATGACATAGATATGTACACTGGTATGTTTTCTACACACTACAACTTGTATATCATAAAATGATTAACAGGATTGATCGTGGGAGTAGCTTAAAAGTGACTGCTCGACTGTTCTTCATTTCTGGAAATGAAGAACAGCTCTGACAGCAACTTTGGTTGCTTGGATCTAGTTTCTGTTAGTTTTTTTGATCTTGTTGTTTGTTAGATCATGTAGTTTTGCATTATGGCTACATAATCGGACCAAAAACATACATTCAAACCCCTCGATCCGATCGGAAAGATTGGTCATACTAGACCACTCGGTTACTGCCTTTGAAGGTTCTAGGTAGCTCAAGAACACTAATAGCGACGGTTTCGTCGCTATAGGGCCCTTTAGCGACAGATTTTGTGAAAATTAATTATATTTATTAAATAATTAGTATTAATTAGTTTTAAATTATTAAAAATACAAAAGAAATTATTAAAAATTATTTTAAAGTCTGAAAATTATATTTTAATTATTTTAATAATATTTCATAAATATTTAATATTGTTGGAATATTAAAAGTATTTAATTTATTTAATTATAATATTAAATAAATTATTTAAAAATAATTTAAATACATGAAAAATCTTTAAAAATTATATTATGATATAAGAAAATATTTTAAGTTATTTTTAATAACTTTTAATATTATTTGATAATTTTCATTAATAAATTAATATTAATGATAATTAAGATATTTAATAAATGAATTAAAAATGATTTTATAATTTTAAAAATCATTTTAAATAATAATAAGATATTTAAGAATATTTTAAGTTATAAAAGATAACTTTTAATATTTAAAGGTAAAATTCATTAATTAATTATTAATTAATGATATTAAAGATATTTAATATTTATATTAATAAATTAGTTTAAAAATGATTTTAATAATTTAAAAATTATTTTAAATGAAGATAAAGTGTTTAAAGATATTTTAAGTTAAAAAATATAACTTTTAATATTTAAACGATAATTGCATTAATAATTTGATATTAATGATATTAATTTAACCCTAATGATATTAAGTTTATTTAATAATTATATTAAATAAATAGTTTAAAAATGGTTTTATTAATTTAAAAATCATTTAAAAAGGGATATAAATGAATTAAAAATATTTTAAGTTATAATTAATAACTTTTAATATTTAGATAATGGTACATTAATATTTATATATTAATGGTAATTATTTAAAAATGATTTTAAATGTTTTAAAAATCATTTAAGGGTAATATAAATATGTTGAGAATATTTTGAGTTATTATACATAACTTTAATATTTTGGCAATTGTTTCATTAATAATTTAATATTGATTAAATGTTAATGATAATAGAATTAGGTGATACTTAAATCATTTAATAATGATTCTGATATTTCAAAACTTATGATAAATGATAATTATTATAAGTCCATGAAAGATAATGCGATTGATGTTTAAGTTATCTAATCAGATATTGTGATACAGGATAGAGTCTTAGATTCGATTTTTACCCGAGAAAGTTGTCGGTAGACTGACATGTTTCAGAAATTGATCTGGACTTAGTTAATTGGCTAGATAAATGCTTATTTGTGATTCAATGGTTGTTAAAGTTGTGTGACAATGTGATTAGTAATGTGTTGATGTTTATTTGTGAGTCAATGACTGTTGAACATGTGTGATAATGTGATTAGGTTATGTGCTTAATGCGAAATACAGTACTATGTGTTAAGGTATATTGTTCTAATCGAACGAATGATTTGATTAATGATAGTTCGTGATAGAAAAGATAAAACTAAGTTGAGAATTATAAGCAGCGCATCAGGCAAGTATCCTAACATTGCATTTTCTTTATGCAATGGACAGAAGTGAGAAGTTCAGAATTATTATTATTAATGTACAGATTGTTAAACCTATATTATATACACCCTTTGATTATCAACATGTTAGTATATGATAATTCGGATATATATTCTGTTCGTTAATGTCTAGAAATGATTATACAAGTGTCCCCACTTGGATAATCATTGTATTTAATCACATGTTGATACACCTTTGATATATTTAGATGTTGAATTATATATTATTGTTTAACAAGATAAGACCTTTGTTATGAAAACCTGACAGGTATGAACATCCAGATAATGGGAAAAATTTTATGCGCCCAAGGCGGATAGAGTGAACGATAACTTTGTTCTTTTACATGTAGTATTGATCAATACAGGGTACAACGGGGCTGATCACCCTCCGTGCTCGTAAGTCATGACGGTTTACAGATGAATTTCTGTTTAAACCTTTTCAAAAATGAAAACAATGTTCATAGTATGTCACAGAAACCCCATGTATAGTTATTACACAGTTTCAAAATTTGAAAGAGGGTTGTTATATTATTATTATTGGTACAGATTACTTCACAACTATTGACTGGTTGTAGAAGAATATTTTAAAGAAAACATTTAAATTCTTTCAGCTTATATATATATATATATATAATACTTGCTGGGCACTCAAATGCTCATCCTTGCTTAATTTAAATGTTTTTAGCTAAGTGTGAAGGACCAGAAAGCTCAGGCCTAAACAAAGGAAAAGGAAAGCTAACAAATTAAGAATTTTGGCAGTATTTGTAATAGTTTTATAAGACTATGAAGACTATTATATGTATTTATGATATGTATTTATCTAATATCATGTAATGAATGACTAAAGGTTACGTACTTGGGAGGTAGACTCTGATGTATATGTAAATTAAGTTTAAGTTCTATATTATTGTTATTATTATTAGTAATATTTCGCTCATAGAAATGGTATCGTAAAGTACCGAGTTCGGGTTTCAAGTATCCGGGTTCGAGGACCTCACATCATGGTATCAGAGCTATAGGGTTAGAAACCTTAGGTGGGATAGACCTTAGGCTATAACCTTAGAACAGAGGGAAACGTTGAAAATATAAATAACTCATATAGAGTTTAAAATAGATGAATCGGATAAATTCATCGTCAAACAAACTAAAAGATAACTTATATAAAACCTTTATGTGTTATGTGTATATATTATATGCTAATCAGGATAATTGTTGTGTGTAGATGTCAGGTGAAAAAGGATTAGGATACCCACAGATCGTAAAGGAGGAGCTAATATCGAAGCCAATAGCGGAAATAGAAGCTCACAATGAAACCAACTCGGACGAGGTGGTTATCGTGGAAAACATAGTACCAGATTCGAAAATAGTGGATTTGACATATAGTGATTCAGACCCTAGAGCTGAAGCTGATCAAGCATCAATGGAGGTGCAGGATTTGAGGAACAAAGTTTCTTCTCTAGAAGGGTTGTGGGAGATAGAAAAGATGCTTAATAGTCAGTTGCGTCAAGCGTTAATAGAATCAATGGAAGAACAAGATAAGCTTAAACTCAAAATTAATCAGATGGGAGCCTCAAGCAACACTTCGTGTGCAGCTCCGAGAGATAAGGGAAAAAGGAAGGTAGAAGACCATGATTTAGGAAAATCTGGTAAGAAGAAATGGAAAAGAATATGTTATCTTTGCGGTTTTGAAGGGCATACCACTCTGTATTGTCCTGATTATAAACGGGGAGCGTGTTTTATTTGTGAAAAAGAAGATCATCATGCAAGGAGCTGTCCAAGAAAGAAGACTTAGTAAATAGGTGGTGTAGGTTCTGTTGTGTAAGCATGTTTAATAGAATATGTGTGTTTAGTGTGTCTGTGTAATATATTATTCTAAACTTTTGTACAAGTGGTGAAGTAAATCCCGACTTTTGCTGTCACAAAGGGATAACTGATGTTTAAAGCACTATGTGCTGTGTTATGTAAAGTATTTTGAAATCAATGAATGAATATGAATCAAAGTTTGATTTATGAAATAAGTTTAATACATTAAACTTATACGATAAGGCTTAGAATGTAAGAATAATTTATGATAATGTCGTCAAGACGAAAACGAAACCAAAGGGCAGAAGAATCTGTCAACAAAGTTGAAGGACAACTAGACCAGACAAAGAATTTTGCGATTATGGACGCTCAAGCTGTGCAGAACGGAATACCAGCTGCGAAAGATCAACCAGATAATCGAACGTCGAACGTTAAAGACTTCAAGGCAGTCCTATCGCCAGAATTCAAAGGTACAAATGACCCTGTAGAAGCCCAAACATGGGTTAAGGAAATTAAAAAGGTGTTCGTAATAGCTAAGGTAGCTGAGGGAAAAAGACCACTTTTGCCACCTACATGTTGAAGGGTGAGGCAAAATTTTTGGTGGAAAGCAAATTAGACGAGGGAAGGAGCAGGTGTGGTAATATGGGATAGGTTTAAGACTTTATTTTTCGAAAAATTATTTTTCTGCTGGTATACAGGCTAGAATTGAGGTGAAATTTCTGAAGTTAAAGCAAGGGGATATGTCGGTGGCGGAATATGCCGCGAAATTTAATGAGTTAGCTAGGTTTGCTCCGCATGAAGTTGATACAGAGGCTAGGAAGGCGAGGAGATTTGAGCTGGGATTAAAACCCTGGCTCTATAATAAGGTGGCAGTGTTGCAGATTTCAACATTTGTAGCACTCATGGAGAAGACAATAATTGCTGAGGAAGGAAGTGAGGCTATGAGCCGTGTAGGTGAAGCAAAAGGGAGTGAAAAGGCAGGCGGTTCAGTGCAAGACAAGTGGAAAGAACCACTCTGGAGAGTGTTTGAAAGGGAAGTTTGTGTGTTACAAGTATAGGCAGAAGGGATATATCTCTCCCGACTGTCTCAATCCAAGAATGTATAGTAAGTGTTTCGAGTATGGATCAATGGAGCATAGGGTGAAAGACTGTCCAATAAAGATAAGGGTGGTAAATAATACGAATATGGGAAAAGTCAGCAGGACATTGGCGACAACGGGACCAACATCAATGAACGAACCAATAGAACCAACTGCAAGCGTCTTCAACATGACGTTCAAGATATCGTGGCAGCCGGGGATGCAACTCCAGGTATTACTCGAACCAATTTTATTTTCTCATATATTATTTTTTTTACATAAATAATAAATTATTTTATAAATTATTTTTGAAGGATGAATTTGAGTTTCCTTAGAAATCAAATTTCCGTTTAATCAGAAAGACAAGCTTTAAGTAAATAGTTAAAGATCAGTTCGATCAAAGGTGATCGAGATCTACTTGCGAAGATTTTGTACGCTATGTACCCTGGTATGTATAGGTTTTAAAATGGTGATTCCGGGGACGGAATCTTTATAAGGGAGGGTGAATGTGACAACCCGATATTTTCTATATAAATAAATAAGAAATTTTGTGTATAAATTTTTTATATATATTAAGGATGAGGATTTGTACAAGATATTATGTATATGTATTTATGTGGTAAATAAAAATATATTTATTACATGAATGTTTACAAATAATTTTATTTTAGAATTATTGATTATTATAAAGTATATTCTTATAATAATTAATTTAAAGATCGAAATGTTTTTATTAATTATTTTCCATGAAAATATAATTATATATTATTTAAATAATATATGAAATGATATTTAGAATAATTATAATAATAATTATTTTATTATATGAATTTTGTTCAAATTATTAAGTTAATTATTTTAACTTAACTTATAATGTTATTTATGTAAGATAAATCAGATATGGAATCCAAACCCTAATTTCGGGTTTTGATTAAGGAATGAGAATAATAATATTATATTGTTATTTGTCAGTGTTATAGATATATATGGTTATGTGTGTAATGTTAATGTGTGGAACAGTTTTATTATATTACGACCAAACCCTAATAATATTTTTATAAACACTATTTCTGGTTCAGGAATAAGGAATGATGATAATAATATAATATTCATTATATTTTGATTTTTCAGTGCTATACATATGTATGTTATGCTTGTAAGGTCAATCTGGAAAACAATTCCCTTATGACCTGATAAAACCCTAATTTAAAACTCATATGTGAGTTCGAGACTGTTGTTTAACTGTGTTATATGATATATGTTGTGCATTATATAATTTTTTTATTAAACTCTAATTAATATTTAGAAACCATAATTTAAAATAGAAACCCTAGTTTCAAATTGTTAAACCCTAATTCTTGAACCCTAATTATTCTGTCAAAAACCCTAATGTGTAATTATGGATTTAATTGCTGAATTAGCATTCGTAATTAGGAAGTATTAATCCTAATTGGTTTAATTCCTAATGTGATTTGGAAATTATAATATAATTAGAAGCCCTAATTATATTTTGGAAATCATAATTTTCTATTTTAAAATCTAATTAGAAAATCTTAGAATTTTAATTTTTACTAAAATCTTTAGGGTTAAAACCTAAACCCTAAAGGGTTAAACCCTAAACCCTAATATTCAAACCCTAAACCCTAAGGGTTTGTCAAGAATAAATTTTGTCATTTAAAATAAATTATCAAATAACCAAAATACCCTTTTTGCATTCTTTAATGAGCTTGCTTGTAAATCTTGTAAAATCTTGAGTGGTTGGCCAACCCTACCAACTCTTGGTGACTCACAAGGTCAGCAAATCAGCCCTAGACAGCCTTATTCATGCACCATGTAGTCTATAAATAGATTTAAGGAGAGAAAAAATCATTTTGTACACTAATTTTGTTCAACTCTCATACTTTACTCTCTCTCACTAGAACCAACGAATTTGTTAAGCTTTATAGACCCATTATCAAGCCCTACTAACACCATAACCAAAACAGCAACACAAAATCAGAATTTGGACATCAAATGTATAAACCCTAGCCTTAAAATTTTTCTAATGTTCTGTTATTAGATCTTGTAATTTGTTGTTAAAATATGTTGTTTGTAGTCTATCATGATTATCTGGGTTGGTATATTACAAGTCCATAACATCTAAATGCTCAAATCGTTGATTTTCAATTTTCTAGAAAAAGTTCATGTTATGGTCTGACATCGAATGTCAGACCGTGTAGATCTTAGTATATTTGGTGTTTTTGTTGTTTATGTGTTGGGTTATGTAGCCTGGTATATGTTATTTAAGATCCAAGTGGTAGAATAGCTATTTGATTTCTGGAAATGAAGTTATTCACGGTCAAATACTGTTGACCTGCATTGACCGGAAGTTTTCTGGGCAGTCAAGAACTTGGCCAGAAATGTCTGACAGGATGTTTGACGGTCCAGATCTTGCATTCTGTTAGATGATTTGTTGTTTTGTTGCATCAAGGTTATAGACTGATATTATAACTATAATATTTTGCCTTAAAATATCTTAAACATAAAGTAATCTGACTACAGTGGCCGGTCAAAATAGGCCAAACGGCCATGACTGCAAAATCTGGGAAAAACCCAGAAATTTTTGAACAAAAATTCTGACATGATTTGACTGGCTTGTATCTGTTTAATCTGTTGTTATTTGGTTGATGTAATGACATAGATATGTATACTGGTATGTTTTCTACACACTACAACTTGTATATCATAAAATGATTAACAGGATTGATCGTGGGAGTAGCTTAAAAGTGACTGCTCGACTGTTCTTCATTTTTGGAAATGAAGAACAGCTCTGACAGCAACTTTGGTTGCTTGGATCTAGTTTGTGTTAGTTTTTTTGATCTTGTTGTTTGTTAGATCATGTAGTTTTGCATTATGGCTACATAATCGGACCAAAAACATACATTCAAACCCCTCGATCCGATCGGAAAGATTGGTCAAACTAGACCACTCGGTTACTGCCTTTGAAGGTTCTGGGTAGCTCAAGAACACCTATAGCGACGGTTTCGTCGCTATAGCGCCCTTTAGCGACAGATTTTGCGAAAATTAATTATATTTATTAAATAATTAGTATTAATTAGTTTTAAATTATTAAAAATACAAAAGAAATTATTAAAAATTATTTTAAAGTCTGAAAATTATATTTTAATTATTTTAATAATATTTCATAAATATTTAATATTTTTGGAATATTAAAAGTATTTAATTTATTTAATTATAATATTAAATAAATTATTTAAAAATAATTTAAATACACAAAAAATCATTAAAAATTATATTATGCTATCAGAAAATATTTTAAGTTATTTTTAATAACTTTTAATATTATTTGATAATTTTCATTAATAAATTAATATTAATAATAATTAGGTTATTTAATAAATGAATTAAATAAATGAATGAAAAATGATTTTATTATTTTAAATAATAATAAGATATTTAAGAATATTTTAAGTTATAAAAGATAACTTTTAATATTTAAAGGTAAAATTCATTAATTAATTATTAATTAATGATATTAAAGATATTTAATATTTATATTAATAAATTAGTTTAAAAATGATTTTAATATTTTAAAAATCATTTTAAATAAAGATAAAGTGTTTAAAGATATTTTAAGTTAAATAATATAACTTTTAATATTTAAAGGATAATTGCATTAATAATTTGATATTAATGATATTAATTTAACCCTAATGATATTAAGTTTATTTAATAATTATATTAAATAAATAGTTTAAAAATGGTTTTATTAATTTAAAAATCATTTAAAAAGGGATATAAATGAATTAAAAATATTTTAAGTTATAATTAATAACTTTTAATATTTAGATAATGGTACATTAATATTTATATATTAATGGTAATTATTTAAAAATGATTTTAAATGTTTTAAAAATCATTTAAGGGTAATATAAATATGTTGAGAATATTTTGAGTTATTATACATAACTTTAATATTTTGGCAATAGTTTCATTAATAATTTAATATTGATTAAATGTTAATGATAATAGAATTAGGTGATACTTAAATCATTTAATAATGATTCTGATATTTCAAAACTTATGATAAATGATAATTATTATAAGTCCATGAAAGATAGTGCGATTGATGTTTAAGTTATCTAATCAAATATTGTGATACAGAATAGAGTCTTATATTCGATTTTTACCCGATAAAGTTGTCGGTAGACCGACATGTTTCAAAAATTGATCTGGACTTAGTTAATTGGCTAGATAAATGCTTATTTGTGATTCAATGGTTGTTAAAGTTGTGTGACAATGTGATTAGGAATGTGTTGATGTTTGTTTGTGAGTCAATGACTGTTGAACATTGTGTGATAATGTGATTAGGTTATGTGCTTAATGCGAAATGCAGTACTATGTGTTAAGGTATATTGTTCTAATCGAACGAATGATTTGATTAATGATAGGTCGTGATAGAAAAGATAAAACTAAGTTGAGAATTGTAAGCAGTGCGTCAGGCAAGTATCCTAATTTTGCATTTTCTTTATGCAATGGACAGAAGTGAGAAGTTCAGAATTATTATTATTAATGTACAGATTGTTAAACCTATATTATATACACCCTTTGATTATCAACATGTTAGTATATGATAATTCAGATATATATTCTGTTCGTTAATTTCTAGAAATGATTATACAAGTGTCCCCACTTGGATAATCATTGTATTTAATCACATGTTGATACACCTTTGATATATTTATATGTTGAATTATATATTATTGTTGAACAAGATAAGACCTTTGTTATAAAAACCCGACAGGTATGAACATCCCGATAATGGGAAAATTTTTATGCGCCCAAGGCGGATAGAGTGAACGATAACTTCGTTCTTGTACATGTAGTATTGATCAATACAGGGTACAACGGGGTGTTAGGTTTGTAATATTCATGAACGCAATCAAATCACAAAAATAAGCGGAAGCGTGAAAAATCAGATTTTTAAAATTTACAAACCATAAACCCGAATCACCCTTTATGCACAATTATTAATTAAACGAAAAGATAAAGAATAAAATCATACCCTTGAAGATCGAGCTTCCTCAGGTACAAGTTCACCTCCAAATCCTTTCGCGTTCAACTTGAATCCACCGGGTTTGGTTTCTTCCTTTGATCAACGTTAGCCACCCAAGTGTTTGGCCTCTGGAGGTGATCCACCAAGGAAGAACAAAATTCAAGAAGATGTGTTGTTGGCTAAACCCTAGTTTTTCTATCTCTATAGAAAAAGGCGTACTCTCCCAACTATTGGAATTACGTATTCTAATAATATGTCAACCTCTCTCTTTTTTTTTACCCATAATAATACTCCTCTTATTTATAGATGTGGGCAACCCATCCTTAACAATTAAGGAATTGGGTTTTATTTTAATTAATTAAACTCTTTTAATTAATTAGCCTCCTAATCTTATTAGGAATAATTAATTAACCTTTTAATTAATTAAGCTCCCTAATCTTATTAAGGATAATTAATTAAACTCTTTTAATTAATTTGCCTCCTAATCCTATTAGGATATTTGAGAGTACTTTTATTAATTAATTTCCAAACTCCTTTAGGAATTAAATAATAATAATCGTAATAATAATAATAAGACTCCTCTTATTAATTTATATTTAATATTTCCAAAATATTAAATAATAAATATTAAGCTATTTAATTTATTCTATCACCATAGATTAAATTAAACATACTTAACTTATTATTACGATTATGCCATTAACTTCTTAAATAATTATTCTTCCTTTTATGGTGTGACCCTTTAGGTTCTCCATATTAAACCGGTTGTGAATAAATCAATTAGAACAATTCTAATCTTATTTAAATAAATAAATTAAACTAATAATTTATTTAAATAAATAATGTTTATTCTACAATAGGGATAAGCCTCCCTAGCGATTAACGACTTTCCAGATAATATAGATTTCAACATTAATCATAAAAGAACCTTTGAGTTAATAGTTACCTTACAATTCAATCCTTCCACCATACAATGTCCCAATTAAATATAAGACATGGAATTTCTGTCAAGTCTTATTTTATTTAATTATATGTATTTCGACTCTTAGACGCACAACTCCAAATAATGCAAATTAGAAACTCCTTTCTAATTTCATTCTGCCTTGGCCAAGGACTACTGGGTTGTCATTTATCGAATCACATAGGACATTTCTCTTCTTTTACTAGAAGTGGTAGATTCTTTATTGATCATACATTATCTCCATGTACAACATATTATACCCAAGCATACCCTTTGATATACCCTAAGGGTCTTAAGGAATAAGTCAAAGTATAACTCATCATACACAAGATACTATGATGATCTCAAGTCCAAGGATCACATGTACTACTATCACTACAGGAATTCCTATTGACATGCAAGTAAAACTCCATTAGGTATTCCTTAGCGAGCCACGTTCAATGAAATTATTCTCTAATAAGCACCTACATACTTGCTTTAGTGTCTCCACACAAATGATCATGAGATCAATCATCCTCATCCAATGAGCAAGCAACGTATGTACCAATCTATCCGGATTCACTAATCCCCAATTTAGTAATCCAACGATTGGGAACTATTTTAGTTTTAAGCTTTCTAAGAATTTAGATCTCATTAGAATGATCATCATCATTATTCTAAAAGCATTGCTTAAAACTATGGGTTTATCACATATTATAAAACAGCATCATGTAGATAATTTAAAAGCCATTAATAAATTAATACTTTTTATTAATAAATGAATAAGATTGTTACAAAGTATATGCTTTATCATCAAACATGATTGGCTTGTGTGCATATTACTTTCAATCTCCCACTTGCACTAAAGCCAATCGTCATGGTATCTCATACTCTTCTTCTCTAAGTGACGATTATCCTGCTGTTGGATAAGCTTTAGTTAATGAATATGTAATGTTGTTCTTGAGAGTCCACTATCTCTATAGTGATTTCCCATCTTTCAATGATTCCTATAATCAAATGAAAGTGCCACAACACATGTTTGGATCCAAGATAAGACTTAGGAACAATTCCTAGTTCTGTAATGAACTTTTAATCCAATCAATCAACTTGCAGCTTCATTTACAACTATATACTTTGTCTTTATCACTAAACCAGCAACTCTTTGTTGTTTGGAACCTTTCTAATTCACTGCACCACCGTTCAAGGTAACCCTTTACCTTAAAGTGGATTTTCTGTCGTCTTGGTCTGTCTAAAAAAAACTTGTGTCTGTTAAGCCCTCTAGTTTTAATTCAGACCCACCATGTATTATCACATCCTTAGTGCCAGTTAAGTACTTTAAGATGTTTTTCACTGTCTCACAGTGAACTTCTCCAGAATATGACTGATCAACATCAGGTCGCGTATATTTCATTGCATACATGATTGTCACTCATGCGATCTCTCTTTTAGGAGTCTATGGGGACTATTAAGAGAGATACACTCCATGGCTCATCAACATGAGACATCCCATGGAGTTTGCCATGCTAAACAACTTTAGCATCAAATGAATATACGTTCCTTGGGTTAAGCCGAGCATCCTTTTAAATCTATCTATATAGATTTGCATCCCCAATTAAGATACTCTTCCCAAATCATTCATGGAGGAATGTTTAGACAACTTTATCTTTATTGATTTTAGCATTGGCATGTCATTCCTTATCCGTATTATATCAACATATAATACCAGAAATGTCACGACGCTCCCACTGACCCTTTTGTACGCACTAGAACTCTTATCTCATCGTATGTAACTATGGATTATCATCTTCTATGATACGTACCTCATCATCATCATTATTCTAAAATGAATCCATACCTCCCAGGTATCTTCGATAATATTCCAGATTTACGATTCGATTGTGGTACAATAGGTCCATATACAGGTTCCTCTTATTTTACTTGTAGTGTTTTGTGGTTCTTGAACTTTTCAAGATGTATCATCCTCCCACTAGCCCTTTCAATGATAAACACCTTTATCTTAGAAGGCAGCATGTTTCGCAACAAACACCTTTTGCTAAGTAGGATTATAGAACATATGCCCTAACTTACTTTAGGATGTCCCACAAATCTGTACTTGTAAAATTTTGTCCCAAGCTTATCCTCTGAAACCGTTTCACATTAGTTGGACAACCCCTTATCTTAACATACTTAAGATTAGGAATCCTCCCTGTCCATAACTTTTATGGAGTCTTGGGGCCGGATTTTGAGGTTACCTTTTCGTAGATATGCAGCCATTTCTAGGACATTACCCCAGAAGGATACTGGAATATCGGTAAAATCATTATGGACCGCACCATGTCCAACAAGGTACGATTTTTCCATTCAGATACATCAATCAATTATTGCGTATCAGGATGTGTCCATTATGAGAAAACCATTTGAGATGATCTAGAAACTTATTGCACAAGTATTTATTCCTTGATCTAATCAAAGAATCTTAATACTTTGTCAATTTGTTTCATTTCTGAATTCTTTGAACCTTTCAAATAATTCACACTTGTATTTCAACAAATACATACATTCAACTCTTTGAATGATCATCTCCTTTTCTTATACTAGTTTGTTCAATTTGAAAAATATATTTTTCACGTAAGTCAAGTATACAAAATCCATTAAGTAATATTTCAGTTCTATACAAAACATTATTATTATAAATAGAACAACAATTGTTCCTAATTATAATACCAAAGATTTCATTGTCCAACAATAAAATAGAAATAATGTTTCCAACGAGAACTGGAATACAATAAAAACTTATTGACTTAATAGACTTGCCCGTAGGCATTGCTAAACTATAAGTTCCTAAGGCTAATGCAGCAACCTTTGCTTCATTTCTCACACATAGGTTTACTTATATTTGTTTAGCTTTCTACTTCTACTTGGTCCCTTCATAAATCTATATTTATGATAACCAAAGTCGGTATCCAATACCCAAGTAGAACCTTGACTTAAAGAAAAATTTATTTCAAATCATGAACAAATTTGTATTTGTAATCGAAACTTCACTAAGCTTCTTTGGTTAGCCTCTGCAAGATACTTCTCGCAGTTTCTTTCCAGTCTCCAGGATTATTGCAGTGAAAGAAAACTCCTTTGCTTTCCATATCAGTTTTATTCTTATTATCCTTTGTTTTTGCCTTTTTATTTACCTTCTTAGAATCGTTCTTCTTTTCAGAAGATCCTTTGGCCCCTACCAGTAAGACTTGGTCTTTCTTGGTTGGAAAGTGACTCTCAACATTTTTCAACATGTTAAGTAAATCAGCGAGGCTGATATCTAGCTCGTTCATATGAAAAATTCACAATAATTATGAAAGGAGTCCGGAAGTGAGTGCAAGATCAAATCTTGGCTCAACTCTCCATCCATGACAAAACTCATTGTCCTAATTGATCAATCAAATTGATTGTGTTGAGGACTTTTATCTGTACCGTAGTGTCATCGGTCATTCTAGATCGGAAGAGCTCCTTAAATATCTGATATCTATCAGTCCTACTTTCCTCACCATCAACTACTTGATGTGGAGGAATATAATAGGAGCATCCATAGTTTCATGCTGACGCTAGAGCTCGTTACTCATGGATGCTCGAGCATGATGTATTGAGCCAACTATGCATCATCTAGCCACTTTCTAAAAGTAGCAGTATCTTCCTCAGAGACATTGTCTGCAACCATTGCAGGGATAGGCGTATTAAGGACATAAGATAGCTTTTCAGCCGTGAGAACTATTCTCAATTACCTTAACCAATCCGTTTAATTCGGTCCGGTTAATTTAGCATCTAATATGCTACGCAGTGATAATAATTTAGACATTGTAAAATTCTGTAAATGAATTTGTAATTAACAACATTTTAACATACATTCTTTTATTAATTACCAAAATAAATTAGGTCTTGTTTTAAATTGGTATCTCCCACTATTTTCTTCAAACTATATTACCCTCAC
Source organism: Panax japonicus (assembly GCA_020205505.1). Classification (NCBI taxonomy): domain Eukaryota; kingdom Viridiplantae; phylum Streptophyta; class Magnoliopsida; order Apiales; family Araliaceae; genus Panax; species Panax japonicus. Next base: position 53,089,487 of record CM035101.1, on the reverse strand, counting down.
TATATAGTTCGACAAAATCTAATTAAAGATTTGCTAGTGAGAATAAGGAACCCATTTTAAATGTATATAGCCTTGTGTGTGCACAACAAACTATATATAAATAAATAGGTAGACAACTCTTGTCAATTACATCAACTATGTAACTCCTTGTATTTTGCCTCTTAAATCATAATGGTCAAGTGTGTGCACATCCGAACTAAAACGATTTAAGTTAAGTTAGACCCAGCATTTCCATATAAGTAAAGAGAAAACTACAGACCTTGTGTGTGCACAACAAAGCAGTAATGTTCAATTCCTTATAAACATCATATGTAATAAAAATAACATCTTAAATATTTAATACTCGCCTTGTGTGTGCACAACAAACTAGTATTAAATATTCAATACTCTATTGTTTCTATCATGCTAGAAGGCAACGTTCGATATTCCAAATATCTTTGAACGTTACAACTTAATATAAAATATTTGAGGGGTTTGTTATTAATTTGTCTCATCTTGTTTAGCGCGCATGCACACACACACACACACACACACACACACATATATATATATATATATATATATATATATATATATATATATATATATATATATATATAAAATACGCGTCATATTAATAAACATGCGAAGCATGTTTTCATAATATATAATATATATATATAGTATAAGCATGCACATATAGAATACTATATTCTACCCGGATTGATTATGGATTTTTATTCTAGTTTGGTTCACTAGAGCCACCAAGTGAACCAAAAGGTCAAACCCTAGGGGTGCAAGAATTAATATTTAAATATAACTATTACATTTAAACCCGGGCTCCATTGCAAACGTGTCTTCCGGCGCTCCTTGCTCCTTGATCTCCAATTCTTCAAAATTTAATTCTAACTATTCCTATTACAAAACTATTTAAAATAAATAGAAAACTTGATCAGCAGTCAAGGGGAAGTAAATAAGAGGGAGTTAGAATTTACATTAAGAAAGATTAGAGAAGACGAGGTACGCAGACCCCATTTAATAAAACCCATACATCCATGCATCCAACTAAAATAAAATTCAATCACATTGGTCAATAGTCCATAATCAATCCCATTTATTATCATACACATCACCATATGTATCAATAAATAACATTCATCTCATGAATAATAAACATTCAATATATATATTGATATCATTTAATGGGCAAATTTAGTTAGTATAAAATCTATTTTTGAATCAAAATAAACTCCTTTATTTTAATCCAAATTTAAATCAAAATAAAACTATTTTATTTTAATTTATCCAATTTTGAATAAAATAAACTATTTTATTTTAATCAAAATCATTAATCAAAATAAACTCCTTTATTTTAATTAATTATGGAATCCAATTCCATGTAAAAAAAATAAAACTCCTTTATTAAAGGAAACACAGATTCTCTTTCCTATTCACAAATAAACTCCTTTATTTTGAATAATATGAAATCTTATTTCATATCTAAATAAACTCATTTACTTAAGGAAAGACTGATTCTTTTTCCTATTCACAAATAAACTCTTTTATTTTGAATAATATGAAATCTTATTCCATATCTAAATAAACTCCTTTATTTAAGAAAATTAGGATTCTCTTTCCTATTCACAAATAAACTCTTTTATTTTGAATAATATGAAATCTTATTTCATATCTAAATAAACTCCTTTATTTAAGGAAAGATGGATTCACTTTCCTATTCATAAATAAACTCCTTTATTTTAGAAAACATGAAATCCAATTTCAACTCTAATTAGTTATCATGGAATCCAATTCCAACTCTAATTAGTTAGCATGAAATTCTAATTTTAAAATTAAAATAAACCTTTTATTTTAAGATTAAAATAAACTTTTATTTTAATAATAAAATAATAAAAATATTATATATACCGTTATATATATATATATATATATATATATATATATATATATATATATATATATATATATATAATATAACTATTATATATAATATATATAACCGAATATATATATAATCCATAATCAAGAATCCCTGATATCTTTTCATTTAGTAGGATTGCTATTATATACTCCCTCCGTCCCAAATTAACTGCTCAATTTTGACCTTTTTAAGTCAAATTGACTATTTTTAGAATTAATAATTAAGCATATATAAATATATTCCTAAAATTATAAAAATTAGGATTAGTAATAAATTGTATATACTTTCTTTTGGTTATAATCTCTTCACCTATATTTTAGCAAAAATAGTAAAAAGATTAATTTTAAAAATGGTCAATTTGACTTTAAAAAGTTAAAACTGAACAGTTAATTTGGGACGGATGGAGTATAAATTAAGGTCACTTTTTAAACCATTACAAGAAATCCTGTAACTTCCTTTCTTCCCTTTTTTTTTGTTTTGGTTCACGTGATTCTCAAAAAACGCATGCTCCTGCTACCTTTAAATACAGTACCCAGTACCGATTTCAGTAAAAAAATAAATAAAGGAAAACCCGGATTCGCGAATCACAGTGCCGGTTTTTAAAACAGGCTTTGCGAATATTTTTTTAAAATAAATTTTATACCATAAAATTATACCCAATTAAATTGTTCTAAACACATATTAATATACATATCAAATTAAAACAATTAATAATTCGCATAAAGGTTTGGCTCTGATGCCACTGTTAGGTTTGTAACATTCATGAACGCAATCAAATTGCAAAAATAAGCGGAAGCGTGGAAAATCAGAGTTTTAAAATTTACAAACCATAAACCCGGATCACCATTTATGCACAATTATTAATTAAACGAAAAGATAAAGAATAAAATCATACACTTGAAGATCGAGCTTCCTCAGGTACAACTTCACCTCCAAATCCTTTCGCGTTCAACTTGAATCCACCGGGTTTGGTTTCTTCCTTTGATCAACATTAGCCACCCAAGTGTTTGGCCTCTAGAGGTGATCCACCAAGGAAGAACAAAATTCAAGAAGATGGGTTGTTGGCTAAACCCTAGTTTTTCTATCTCTATAGAAAAAGGCGTACTCTCCCAACTATTAGAATTACGTATTCTAATAATACGTCAACCTCTCTCTCTCTTTTTTTTACCCATAATAAGACTCCTCTTATTTATAGATGTGGGCAATCCATCCTTAACAATTAAGGAATTGGGTTTTATTTTAATTAATTAAACTCTTTTAATTAATTAGCCTCCTAATCTTATTAGGAATAATTAATTAACCTTTTAATTAATTAAGCTCCCTAATCTTATTAAGGATAATTAATTAAACTCTTTTAATTAATTTGCCTCCTAATCCTATTAGGATATTTGAGAGTACTTTTATTAATTAATTCCCAAACTCCTTTAGGAATTAAATAATAATAATCGTAATAATAATAATAAGACTCCTCTTATTAATTTATACTCCCTCTGTCCCAAATTAACTGCTCAGTTTTGACTTTTTTAAATCAAATTGACTATTTTTAGAATTAATAATTAAGCATATATAAATATATTTCTAAAATTATAAAAATTATGATTAGTAATAAATTGTATATACTTTCTTTTGGTTATAATCTCTTCACCTATATCTTAGCAAAAATAGTAAAAAGATTAGTTTAAAAAATGGTCAATTTGACTTTAAAAAGTCAAAACTGAGCAGTTAATTTGGGACGGAGGGAGTATTTAATATTTCCAAAATATTAAATAATAAATATTAAGCTATTTAATTTATTCTATCACCATAGATTAAATTAATATACTTAACTTATTATTACGATTATGCCATTAACTTCTTAAATAATTATTCTTCCTTTTATGGTATGACCCTTTAGGTTCTCCATATTAAACCGGTTGTGAATAAATTAATTTCAACAATTCTAATCTTATTTAAATAAATAAATTAAACTAATAATTTATTTAAATAAATAATATTTATTCTACAATAGGGATAAGCCTCCCTAGCGATTAACGACTTTCCAGATAATATAGATTTCAACATTAATCATAAAAGAACCTTTGAGTTAATAGTTACCGTACAATTCAATCCTTCCACCATACAATGTCCCAATTAAATATAAGACATGGAATTTCTGTCAAGTCTTATTTTATTTAATTATATGTATTTCAACTCTTAAATGCGCAACTCCAAATAATACAAATTAGAAACTCCTTTCTAATTTCATTCTGCCTTGGCCAAGGACTACTGGGTTGTCATTTATCGAATCACATAGGACATTTCTCTTCTTTTACTAAAAGTGGTAGATTCTTTATTGATCATACATTATCTCCATGTACAACATATTATACCCAAGCATACCCTTTGATATACCCTAAGGGTCTTAAGGAATAAGTCAAAGTATAACTCATCATACACAAGATAGTATGATGATCTCAAGTCCAAGGATCACTTGTACTACTATCACTACAGGAATTCCTATTGACATGCAAGTAAAACTCCATTAGGTATTCCTTAGCGAGCCACGTTCAATGAACTTATTCTCTAATAAGCACCTACATACTTGCTTTAGTGTCTCCACACAAATGATCATGAGATCAATCATCCTCATCCAATGAGCAAGCAACGTATGTACCAATCTATTCGGATTCACTAATCCCCAATTTAGTAATTCAACGATTGGGAACTATTTTAGTTTTAAGCTTTCTAAGAATTTAGATCTCATTAGAACGATCATCATCATTATTCTAAAAGCATTGCTTAAAACTATGGGTTTATCACATATTATAAAACAGCATCATGTAGATAATTTAAAAGCCATTAATAAATTAATACCTTTTATTAATAAATGAATAAGATTGTTACAAAGTATATGCTTTATCATAAAACATGATTGGCTTGTGTGCATATTACTTTAACGGGGCTGATCACCCTCCGTGCCCGTAAGTCATGACGGTTTACAGATGAATTTCTGTTTAAACCTTTTCGAAAATGAAAACAATGTTCATAGTATGTCACAGAAACCCCATGTATAGTCATTACACAGTTTCAAAATTTGAAAGAGGGTTGTTATGTTATTATTATTGGTACAGATTACTTCACAACTATTGACTGGTTGTAGAAGAATATTTTAAAGAAAACATTTAAATTCTTTCAGCTTATATATATATAATACTTGTTGGGCACTCAAATGCTCATCCTTGCTTAATTTAAATGTTTTCAGCTAAGTGTGAAGGACCAGAAAGCTCAGGCCGAAACAAAGGAAAAGGAAAGCTAGCAAATTAAGAATTTTGGCAGTATTTGTAATAGTTTTATAAGACTATGAAGACTATGATATGTATTTATCTAATATCATGTAATGAATGACTAAAGGTTACGTACTTGGGAGGTAGACTCTGATGTATATGTAAATTAAGTTTAAGTTCTATATTATTGTTATTATTATTAGTAATATTCTGCTCATAGAAATGGTATCGTGAAGTACCGAGTTCGGGTTTCAAGTATCCGAGTTCGGGGACCTCACATGGTTCAACTCCCGGTAGTCAATACAAAGTCACATACTCCCATCTTTCTTCTTTACGAATAAAATAGGAGCACCCCAAAGAGATGTAATAGGATGAATGAAATCGATGTCTAACAACTCCTATAATTGGACCTTTAACTCCTGAAGTTCAATAGGAGCCATTAGATATGGGGTTTTAGAAATGGGCTTTGTACCAAGTTCAAGGTCAGTAAAAAATTCAACTTCACATTCTGGGGGTAGACCCAGAAGTTCTTCGGGAAATACGTCAGAAAATTCACTAACAACAGAAATATTATTCAAATCTGACATGTTTTTGTTCAAGTCCATGACATGGGCTAAGAAAGCTTGATATGACAATGATTGACTTTAGAGGTTTGGTTGCTTGAATTCGCATAATAGGTTGGTTAGGAATATGAAAACTAATAACCTTACAAAAATAATCAATTTTAGCATGATGAGTGGTTAACCAATCAATCCCTAAAATCACATCAAGTGCAAGTATTTTCAACGAAATAAGATCGGTAGGTAATGTGATGGTTTCAACTTGAATCAAATAAGATTTATAAACAGTAGATGCAATGAAAGTTTCTCCTAACGGAGTCTCAACAGATAAGTCAAAGTCTAATTTCTCTAGAGTCAAGTTCAAACGTTGAGCACAAGCAGGAGAGATAAAAGAATGGGTAGAAAAAGTATCTAATAAGGTATAAACTTCGCAAGAGTTTATGATTAGCTTACCCGTGATCACCTCGTTCGGATTCCTCGTGTTTTGGGTAGTCACGACAAATGCCCTTCCAGGAACCACTGACATTGACTTGTCTAGGACAACCTTTGGAGTTACCATTCCTATTGGACTTGGTTTCGCTACAAGAAAATGTAAGACCCCAACTTTTATGAATAAATATTATTTTTTCTCGAAATATATTTTTGAATATTATGGTGTGGATTTGATATAATGTTATAGTTGTGGGTATTTTTTACAAATTTTGCAAAGTAAACAAATAGTTATATAATATTCGATTGGTCGGGGAATATTCGTTTTAACATGGAATATTCGTACGATGACACAATCATTGGTGGACCCCACAACAAAAGTATTGTCGTAGTTAGAAAATGACAGAATTATCTTTTTATAAAATAACGGTGAAAGTTTTACCGTTAAACTGTTGAACTACCCGGTGGTAAAAGTACATTAATACGCGTGGTTACATAGCAGCACACGGTATTGATTATTGATGCTTACGTGAGAAGTCACTCAGTTATACTCAATTATTGCTACAGTAATTGCTGCATAATATCTTTCATATTATTGATTCAATAATTGTCACAGTATCATCTGCATAATATTTTATATTATTAAATCAATAATTGAGATGACAAAGTTATTCATATTATTATTTGTAATATTGATAATGTCTAGAAAGTTCTGTCAAGGAGAGATTTGGTCACCTAATTGCGCCCCAATAAGGAGAAATACTTATCGGAAAGCCCCCTCTTTCCTGGGAATGACCTGATTGTTAAATATTGTGACTTATAATATTAATAATGAATAAGTTCGTGTTGATTAAAGATAAAATTGATAGCTCCATTGTGTTGGAATTACTAGTGTTAGTAGAAATCGACATCTATTTCGATAATAATAGATGTTTAGAGGTGGTATTGACCAATCGGGTAATTAATCGGATAAATGAGCAACTTAATTGCTATTAATTCACATGCTTATAACTATTTGTTCACATGTGTGTACTAATGATTCACATGCATGTACTATTAGGGGAGATAGTGCAAGATTGTTAATACTTGCATGACTAAATTAAAAATAGAGGTATAGATGAAGGTACTATACTGTAATTATTTTTTTTACATGATTTTACTATTGATTCACATGCTTGTACTATTGATTCACAAGATGTACTATTAGGGGAGGTAGTGCAAGTTTGATAATACTTGCAGGACTAAATTAAAAATGAAGGAAAAGATGAAGGTATTATACCGTAAAATTTTGAGTCCCAAAACGTGCAATTATCGAAACTATATTTTTCTATAAATAGAAGCTCATTCTTCTTTCATTCTCACCAATTCACTAAGACTCACAAGAGCAATTATAGAAAGAGAAGCTATAGAGAGAGAAGCTTTAGAGAGAAAGTAGAAGAGAAGTCTGTTACCTCGCTATCCCAGTATCCAGTCTTCTTCTGAGGTAAGGGATATTATTTTGTTCAGTATTCATAGGAATAATATTTTCTTCCATACTCTGTAGTATGTGAGTAATATTATTTCGTCTCGTATTCCTTATTATACAATCATTCGGTTAAAGTATTACTTCTATATTCCGTGAAATTAATAGAATATCCTTGAAATTTACGCTTCATCTAGTATCGCTTCACAAGGATATTTTCTGCACATTCTTGTTAAATTTTAAGTTTTTCATGCGGAGTACTGTCCATGAGTACTATTCATTTATACGGTACTATTCACAAAAATACTATTAACGAGTACTATTCATAAAGTACTATTCACAGAGTACTATTCACATAGTATTATTCCTGAAGTACTATTCATGAGGTACTATTCACTCGGATACTATTCACCCGTAGTACTATTCATAACAAAAAATTGATTTCTTTTCGGTCCAAATCATTTTGATACATTATGATTCTTGAATTTTACTCCACACAGTATCATGTTGACAATTTAGATAATATTGAATTCTGGATAAATTAAATTATAAATCTTTAAAAATTTATCCTTGAACTTGTTTTATTGAATTCTTATATCATTGTCATCATCCTCGTGTTTATATTATGTTGAAAGTCATCCGTGGCATGTAGTTCATAGATGGATTTGGTATGATTATGACCAGGGATTATTCGGTATAATCATGACCGTAATGTTACAAATGATGTGGTAAAAGTCCTCATTGGCCCGTAGTGCATTGAAGGACAGTTGTTGGCATGATCATGACCATTGATGAATACACAAATATCTTTGGCCCGTATTGCATGGATAATTTGTGGTCGTGATACTAAAGAATATCCTTGGCCGTAGTGCAGGGGTGATTCAATGATGTGGATTATTTATTAAGCTGAGTCTTAGCGATAAAAGTGATGAAAAACCTTTTAAATCATAGAAGATAGTAGATTTTATGCTCTACTTGACTCTTCTAATGGGTTGCTTATTTCGCTGCAGTTAAACTTGATGTTTGTTATATTTTATCAGTTTAACACTGTTGAAGGCTAACGATAAATTACTCTTCATTATCTTAGTCATAATATTTCTTACTGGGCTAGTTGAGCTCACCCTTTTGCTTTCATTGTTCTATTTAGGAAATGAGAACGTAGTTGGGACTAGTCGGGGAACGGAATGACGGTCCAGATGATAGCATTAGTAGTCCTCATTATTCTATGAAATAGTGTGATAATAAATGTATTGAGGACTCCATTTGAGTTGAATACTGTCTAGAAGACAATATTCGTATTAAAACTCTCAGTTTATATTTTGTCGTATTTTACACGACAGTTGTATTATTAAGTTGTATTTGAATTTTGTACCATGTATTTGGCGACTCAAGATAGGTGATGCATACCTATTTTGGGGGCGTCACAGAAAATCTCTAGCTATATGACCTTCCTTTCCATATTTATAACACACCTTGGATTGTTGTGGGCAGTTTGGGCTGATGTGTCCCTCTTTCTTGCCTTTATAACAAATGACCGGTGATCATTCTCCTCCCCTAGAAACAGTTGATGTTTGTGCTAACGTCTTCACGTTATCATTGTTGTACCTTCTCTTTTTTGAAATCTCCCCCCGACTCACTTTTTCTACCATCATGGCCACGATTACCACCCAAGTGGTTAGCACTTTTATCCGAATGTTTCCCTCTCCGTTGGTTGTCATTGCTCCGATGACTGCTGCCACCGGTATGACCCTAGTTGTGGTCCCTCGGTTGAACATACTCATTATCTCGCTCTAATAATTGATTCTTCTGTACAACATCTGAATATAAAGAAAATTTATGAGAGATAAGATATTGCCGAATCTCTGGTTTTAGACACCAAATGAGGTGCAAACCTGGATAACTCTGCGAACTTTGCCTCTTACTGGGGCACTGTCATGTTGTTTTGTTCCAGTCTAATAAACTCAACCTCCTTCATATGACGAATACTTTCAGGAAAGTACTTGTCATTAAACAGTTTTTGAAATGTTTCCCAAGACATGTTGAGTGCGGCTGGCTGGGTATGCTTCACAGACTCCCACCAGTAGTATGCCTCACCACGGAACATAAAGGTGGCGAATGGAACCTTCTGTTCCTCCGTGCATACCAAGACATCAAATATCTTGGTAATTTATTTAACCCACATTTCCGCCTTGATCGGATCCGGCTTTCCCACAAATTCTGGTGGTCCCAACTCTTTGAACTGCTTGGCTGTGACAAGCCGCGCATTTCTTTCATTTCCACCCGTATTTTGTACACGAATCTCCCTCGTCTAATTTTTGCATGAACTGCAAAAAGTTTTTAAACATCCCATCATTCATCATTTGTTCAGTAGTGTTGTTTACAGGAGGAATATTGCCTTCCTGTTGCACGTTCCCCTGTGTGGTGATTAAAGGTGTCTCTATAGTCTCATTCACTCTATTGTTAATATTTCCAGCTTTCATTCTCAAAACCTGCCACAAAATAAGGTTTAATTAACAAATTAACATATCACATATTAATCATATGCTCCGACTGACCAATCAAATAAGCTTAGGTATGACACACTAGCGAAGGATTACTCGTCTCTCCCCTCCTTGTTCTATTCCCCGATCTCCGCCAGAGACCATATCCCTAAGCACTGATACCAACTATGACGCACCCAAAATAAGTATACATCACCCATTCTGAGTCGCCAAATACACAGTACAGAAACAACTACAACTTCATTATTACAATTATCTTGCAAAATACGACAACACATATATTGCGAGTTTAAATACAAATATTATCTAATAAACAGTATTCAAACTCAAAAGAAGTCCTCATTACAATTATTGATACACTATTTTATAAAAGTAGGGAGGACTGCTAAAACAACTTTCTAGAACCATCACTCCATACCCCGGCTAGTTCCTGCTATATTCTCACCTCCTGAGAAGAAAAATGGAACAAAAATGAAAAGGGTGAGCTCAACTAGCCCAGTAAATAATATTTTGACTAAGATAATGAACAACAAATTATCGTTAGCCTTCAGCAAATCAGATAAAATATAATGGACAACCAGTTTTAGATCAATATTCGCAACAAAAATAACAATTCATTAGAAGAGTTAAGTAGAGAATGAAATCTACTATCATCTATGAATTTAAAAGTTTATCATCAATATTTTATCCCTGTAACATCAATTAATATACATCTTGCATTAAATATTCATCTTTGCACTACGAGCCAAAGATATTCATTTGTATTACTAGTTGGTCATGTTCATCTCAACACTTGTTCATCTTTGCACTACGGGCCAAAGATATTCATTAGGTAATCATTCATCTTTGCACTACATGCCATAGATATACAGTAATATCATCATTTAGGACTGAGGATGATGAAAAATATCTTAAAGAAAATGAATCTAGTGAGATAAAAGATCAAAGATTAGGGATTCGTACTTTAGTTTATCCAAGTTCAAAAATACCTTATAATAATCAATTTTGGAGCAAAATTCAAGAATGAAGATCAAAACATGGATACAATCAAAGATAGTAACCATAATAGACAACTTGGAAAAAGAAAAGAAAATTTCATTTTTTCTGTGAATAGTGCCGTATTCGTGAAAAGTACCGTATACATGAATAGTGTCGTATACATGAATAGTAACCCCAACTCAAAAAGGTAGAAATTCAACAATAAAATTCATATCAATATTTCGACATAATGATATTGAAGAAAATAATATCATTTACGAAGAAAATTACATCCATTACCTCAAAAGAACAGTACTTCTGACTGGAATATCGGATGTAATGCTGAAGGAAACTTTCACTAAATAACAACTCTCAAAGTATCTAAATACTCACAAAATACGCTCGATAATATATATAGAGAGAAAAAACTTATTTTTGGTTCTAACTAAGCACCTTATTTATAGAAAAATGTTAGAACGCCAAAGGAGACTAAATTAATAAAATATTAATTTTCAAAATTTTCAAGCACACCACTTTTGATCAGATTTTAGCACACCATTGTGGGGCCCACCAAAATCAACCAATTCAACACCAACCAAAATTGGGGCCCACCCATGTTTTAAATAAAGATATTTATTTTTGAAACTTCAATAATTCATAATAAATAGTCTCTTTAGCAAAAAAAAATACGAATATTATGTTAAATCCATAAGAAATTGAATTCTCTACAACTTTATAGATTTAAGGTTTTCCAAATTCCAAACGAAAAATGACTGAAATCCAGATACGAATGAATTTTAATACCTCAATTCTGACAAAATACTGATAAAACACCTCAGCATTAATTCCTTCATTTATATCCACACAAAATAAATATTTCCCTATCCATCATTTATATCCACATAAAATAAATTTTTCTTATCATATAAATCAATAATTAATTATTCACAAATAATATTACAGAATCACAATTATGACAACCAGGTCGTTCCCAGGAAATAGGGGGCTTTCCGATAAAGATTTCTCCTTATTGGCGCGCAATTAGGTGACCAAACCCCTTTTCTAGACAGAACGTCCTTAGACATTGCCAATAATCCTATCTAATAATATTATTCAAATAATATTAATTATTGATCTGATAATGGGAAATACTGTGCAGTGACAATTATTGAAACAACAATAATATAAAATATCAACGTAGTAATTATTGAATCAATAAAATAAAATATTGAACAATAATTACTGTAACAATTATTGAGTAGTGCTTTCTTACGTAAGAATCAATAATTCAAAAATACTGTGCAATACCGTGTGCTACTGTGCAACCACACGTATTACAGTATTTTAACCACCGGGTATTCCAACAGTGTTAACGGTAACAACTACACCGTTATTTATAAAAACTCAAACATGTCATTTTCTTCATCCGTCCATTTTCTGTTATGGGGCCCATAAATGGCTGCGCCGTCCTACAAATATTCTCTGACAACAATAATATTCCACGACCAAACGAATATTCTCCGACAATAATGAATATTTTATAATCATTTGCTTATTTTGCAAAATTTGCACATTTCACCCATAACAAAAGTATTATATCAAATTATCACCTCATTATTTCAAGATAATGAATAGAGGAAATTCAATTTTATTTATCAAAAAGTTGGGGTCTTACATGTAGCATACGACCGGTAGTCGTTATCCTTCCTTAAAAATGGGTGATGGTGCTGCTGTCTTTCCATTATTGTTAAACCTTCTCTTTTTGAAATTTCCACTTTGACTCATTTCTTCTATTATCTTGGCCATGATTACCACCAAAGTGGTTACCATTTCTGGCAAAATGATTTCCTCAACGTTTGTTATCACCGCTTCGATGACTGTTTGCCATTGGTATGACTTCTATCGTTTTGTCGGTTGTTATCCTTTGGTTGAGCTGACTCATTATCGCGCTCCAATAACTGAGCTCTATTTACAACATATGAATATAAACAAAGTTTGTGAGACATGAGGTATTGACGAATTTCGGGATTCAAACCTCGCAGAAACATTCGCGCCATACGCTCCTCATTATCTACCAAATGGGATGCAAACCGAGATTGTGATGCCCCCAAATCCGGACCACCACTTGGTCACTCGAATTTGCTTCATCACGTACTCATGGTAATACAATAATAACTAAGATCACACATTCACAGCTGAAGATCTAATTTAGAATACTATATAATGTTTTATTATAATTATTCCCTCAAGTCTCGCAACCTACAGTACTTAATAGATTACATAATAATATCGAATAAAGACTTATTACATAATCCTACTTAAGCTTAACATAGTCTGAAAATAGTCTTAATACAACATAATAATTTTAATCCATAAAGGAACAAGCTAGTCTGTAGCCTTGCCCTTGCCTTTGTCTTTCCCAGAGACACTTTCATGTTCCGCCTTAACTGAAAGGTTTTAAATAAGCAAGAATGAGCACAAATTGCCTAGCAAGTAATATACAACAAGGGCGATGAGCATTAAATCATAAGTTAGATATATCAAGGTATAGTCTCAGAATCTTAGAACAATATCATGAACAATGAGGATCAACAATTCTCAAATCAAATCTTTGGGATATGAAATGATAATTCAATATAGATCGATAGATATATATGAATTCAAGGGCTATTAACGTATCCAACTGGATAAAGAAAATTTATACTGAGTAGTCACTAAAGACTATTGAACATCTACTAGAATTACCAATATTAAACTGATAACCCAAAAGAATCAAGTATTATAGATGATCAATCTACAATACTTCCATGTTATGCATAACACCACAATAATATCCACACATATGTTGGGGTTTCCAACAACATACACTCCCTTTACCATAAGGGTTGTTCAACTCAGTTTTCAAAGTTTTTGCACCAGTCAATTAGTTTAGACAGTTTTATAAACATGCATATAGTCTAGCTGAATCAATGGCATAGACCCTTTCACAATATTCAAGAACAATACCAAGTTCAACATGAATAATAGTTTTCACAAGAGTTTAAACATACTAGCTCAATTGAACGAGTGATTAAGATAAGTTGCATTCAAAGAGATAAGGTTTAGATACTTGCTTACGGTATTCGTTGAATAAAGTAATGGAAGGGTTTAGGATACTTGCCTTAAGCATAGTTTATCCTCGTTAAGAAATCAATACTTTCGAATCCTATTTATAGTGTATTATAAGTATAGGATGCCCATTAGTTAAACATATTCGATAAATAATCTTGATATATAGTCCAAGTGTACACACACGACTCAATCATGAAATCTTATACGTATGTTATTACGTAGCTCGGATCTATCGTTAGACTTCATCATTTTAAAACTCCTTGTCAATTCAAGCTAAGATAGGTGTTAACATGCAAGGCTACCTTTGTCAGTTTATCATGGACAGAAATAATCATAATGAAGTTATACTAGCATGCAACATATTTCAGAAATTACAGAAGTCACTTTCCAAGTCTGCAGCATGGCACGGCCGCGCCTGATTTGTATTAAGGAGACGCGCGACCGTGCGACTCCCAGTTCAAACCAGGGTAGAGCAATCACTTTCTTGGCCTAGCTTGCCCATCCTTACACACATAACATATATTAACATGTCAAGGGTCCTTTCGTAACCCTCAAGTTCAGTCTAGGTTCCTTCTTTCATAATATGGTTCTAAGTTGAACATCTCAACAAGTTAAGGCCATTCAAGGTTATGAAACCACAAAGTCTAACATGCTTGATTCTTAAACATATAAGGTAGTCATATAACTCATAGTAGACATGCTTGTGAGTATTCATATCACATATGTGTAAATAGCATCGTTTTGTTTTGAAAATATGTTTCGTTTATGCTTCACTTGAATTATGATACCTGAGGATGGTATATATATATATATATATATATATATATATATTTATAATACATGAGTGAGTCTAAGAGTATCATCAAACATGTCCACAAATATCAGATTCTAACTCTCAAAGTAGTATATTCGCGTTCAAAGTTCGTATTTTCATTAGTAAAGCTTACTAATAAGTCCAATATGATCATGCTTCATTACAAAATCCATACGTAAGTTAGTATATCCGACATGCATTTCAAATCCATACTACCATGATTGCAAGATCAGAATATCAAAACGAATATAGTAATTTAATGTCCATTTTGAACTCTAAGTTTCCATTAGCATGTTGTCAATGTCATTTAGTATGCTAAACTACTCCACTTACTATACATTCTGCTTGCATGCTTACGTACAATGAAGACATACCATACTAATATGTATTTAAGTTAGAATTTTAATTACACATAGTCTATCGAGTTTGCATATTGAAAACTCTAATTTTCTTTTGAAATCAAGCTAGGTGAGTGATTATATGAAAGGCAACATAACTAGTATATCAAGAATTGAAATAAGCTTAACTAAGTTGTATTAGCATGCTCCATAAATCAGATACAACAAAACAGCCAACAAAATATGCAAAGGGGCGCGGGCGCGTACCATTTTCTTCACTAATTCAACTGTAACCAAGCCGCATTGCATACTAAACATGTTAAAAAGCCTATATAACAACTACATAAGTGTTCTACAACCCAATTAAAATTCAACTTGGCATAATCAAGAAATTGGTAATTCAAGAATGGAAATTTTGACAGAACTCAAAATGAAGAATAAGAAGAAATGTTATACCTCTGTAATTAGCTTGCTAATTCACACTTCTTCCACTGATGGGCATGTAATTACTTTCTCTATATATGATCTCAATTTCACACTTAAACAATTCTCAGCAATGAAAAATGGAGAAGTAGAGTTCATATTTATAGAAAGAAAATTACACAGATATTGCAATCTCCCACTAAATCAAACTCATGGATTGAAGGATTGCATGAAGGTTAAGAGAGAGTTGGTAAATGGTAGTTGAAAATCATCATAATATCCACTCCCCCAAAATCATCAGCTAGAAAGAGCTTGGAAGAAGAAAAAGAAAATAGGCGTTAGCCTTTATGTGTAACACATGACTGAGAAGTGAGGAGAAATTGGACACTAAATTTAGGACATGCCAAATAACTCATCATTCTTGCAACACTCATACAAATTCCTACTCTTATGTTATATTTTATATACATATCATCCATACATAAGTTATATCTTAATGTCACAATATAGTTTACATAATTGATATTTCGAGGTAGTAGATGTTATGCAACATTCATATAATCCATGTACATTTTATTTTAATGTATACCTACATACATATTGTCACATATACATTTCATAATGTATTTATAACATATAGTTCCGATATGCTAAATCACATTGCTTCATACAATATAGTTTAATAAGACTTCATATAGGTTTCTAAGTATAGTCACACAAGTGTCATACTACACTATATAATACAGTTGTATTCTATATATTTTACATTCTTTAATTATTGCACACTTGCACATAACAGTCAATATTAATATATTAATAACTTACTTATTTGTCAAAAATTAATTTATTCACCTTCTTGATTAATTAACACCAATATTAATCCATTCCTCATTGATTAATGTAATTGTGGATCTCTATAACAATTAATTATCTTATTATATTCACAGACACATGGCTAACAATAATAATCACATATCATTAATTAATCACCATCACAATTAATTAATACTATACAATAACAATTATCAATTATGATTAATTAATTGTTCACTTAATAATTCCTTCTTTGATTAATATTATTATTAATAGTTCCCATCACTGTGCCACACAAGGCTTTCAACGAGTTTATCATAAACTCCATATATTCTCAATCATCCAATTATTTAATATAATTGAGTTAACTCATCTCATAATACAAAAATCATTTATTTTTAATTAAATATTTATTTCATGAATATATTCATTTAATAACATGTGGAAATTCTCGGGTATTACAGGGATAACTCCGCAAACGTTTCCTCGTATTGCGATACAGTCATATTGTTCTGTTCCAGCTAATGAATTCCACCTCCTTCATGTGACGAATATTTTCTAGAAAGAACTTACCATTAAAAAATTCTTGGAACTTCTCCCAAGACATCTTAAGTGCGGACAAATGAGTACGTTTTATAGATTCCCACCAGTAATCTTTCTCTCCTCGCAACATAAAGGTGGCAAAGGGAACCTTTTGCTCTTCAGTGCATCCCAAGACATCAAATATCTTGGTAATCTGCTTAATCCATGTCTTTGCTTTAAGTGGCTCTAACTTTCCCAAAAACTCTGGTGGTCCCAACTCTTTGAATTGCTTAGCAGTGACCAATCGCGAGTTACCATTGTTTCCACCTGTATTTTGAACATGAATCTCTCTCGTTTGGTGTTGCATGAATTGTAGAAAGCTTATAAATATCCCATCGTTAATCATTTGGTCGGTGTTGTTGTTTACAGGAGGATTATTATATTCTTGATGCACATTATCCTGGTTATTGGTTGGCGGTGTCTCAATGGTCGCATGTGCTCCATTGTTTATCTCAAAAAAATTCAGATGTCATTCTCAAATACTGCCACAAAACAAGGGTTAATTAAAGAAATTGACATGCCATATATTATCCCTATATTCTGACCGACTAATTAATTAATAAATAAGCTTAGGTAGGACACACTAGTGAAGGTTTTAATCATCTCTCCCCTCCTAGTTCAAACCTCATATCTCCGCCAGAGATCATATCCCTAAGCTCTGATACCAACTGTGACGCCCCTAGAATAGGTCCATACAACCTATTCTGAGTGGCCAAATCTATGATACAAAATTTAAATACAAACATTCTTTATACAACTGTCGTGCAAAATACAACAACACAATAGCTTAGTTTCAAAACAATATTGTCTCGTAGACAATATCCAAACTCAAATAAAGTCATCATTACAATATTGTTACACTATTTTACACAATAATGAGGACTACTATAAAACCCATCTTGATCCATTACTCCACTCCCCGACTAGTCCCAGCTATATTCTCGCCTCTTGAGAAGAACAATGGAAACAAAAGGAAAATGGTGAGCTAAACTAACCCAGTAAAAAAAATTATGACTAAGAGAATGTAAAACAATTATCGTTAGTCCTCAACAGGGAAAAATCTAATAGAATACAATAGACAACAAGTTTTAGATCAATAACTGTAGCGGAAACAACAATTCATTAGAAGAGTCAAGTAGAGAATAATGTCTACTATCTTCTATGATTTAAAAATCCATCATTAATATTTTTTTTCCTATAACAACAATCAATAAATATTTCACATCATCGAATTATCCATGCACTACGGGCCAAGGATATTCGTTAGTATCACCAATGGTCATGATCATGCCAAAAAATTGTCCATCTATGCACTACGGGCCAAAGAGGATTTTCACCACATCATTTGTCTGTAACATTACATGTCATGATTATACCAATACAAACTTTCCTGGTCATAATCATACCAATCAACAGTCCATTTGTGCATTACGGGCCAAAGATGTATTTTACCACAACATAAGCATGATGATGATGACAATGATATAAGGAATTAATCAAGGGAGATCAAGGATAATTATTAGAGATTTATAATTCAATTTATCCAAAGTTCAAGAATGTCCAAATTGTCAACATGATAATTAATTATGGAGTAAAATTCAAAAATAATATTCATGTATCAAAAATAATTTGGACAGAAAAGAAATCACTTTTGTTGTGAATAGTATCTGAATGAATAGTACCAAATGAATAGTACCCCGACATGCAAAGTACCTTGAATCCCCGAGTGAATAGTACTCGATTGAATAGTAACCCGTCATGCAAAGTACCCCGAATAAATATTATCCAGAGTGAATAATAACAAATGATTAGTAACCCGTTATGCAAAGTACCCCCGAATCCTCGAGTGAATAATACCCGAGTGAGTAGTACCCGAGTGAATAGTAACCCGTGAATAGTACCCCGAGTGAAAATATCGAAATTTAATAAGAAAGTTCAGACCAATATTCCAATAAAACTATACTAGATAAAGCGCAAAATTTAAGAATATTTTACTAATTTCAGGGATTATAGAAACAATACTTACCATATTAAGTTTAGATTTAAGAATATGAAAAGAAATAATATATGAAACTGCAAATGAATTTTCACCTGTCATGCGGTAATTCGCGTAAATAGATTATTCCCACATATTAAAGGATGAATACGAAAATTAATATCCCTTACGAATAAGAAAGAAATAATACCTTTTACCTTAGTGGAAGATTAGATACTGCAATAGTGAAGTAACAGAATATTCTTCTTCTTTCTCTTTATAGATTCTCTCTCTATAGTTTCTCTTGTGAGTCTTAGTGAATTGGTGAGACTGAAAGAAGAAATAAGCTTCTATTTATAGGAGAATTGACTAAATAGTAACTGATTCACGGACGATCCAGATTGATTTACTATTAAAACCGGCGGTCCATATTGATTTACTATTAAAATCATAACCGACAGTCTATATTGATTTACTATTAAAATCACAACCGACGGTCCAGATTGATTTACTATTAAAACCACCACCGACGGTCCAGGTTGATTTACTATTAAAACCACCACCGATGGTCCATATTGATTTACTATTAAAATCACCACCGACGGTTCTTAAAATTAGTACATCTTTCCATGGAATAATAAGTCAAACTTACAACATATGGCTCATAAAACCCTCCTCTATTTATATATAAAAATTGAATAAATATTTATCACAATCACTTATCTTTAATAAACACATTTTTAATATTTTAACAATTATTCATCATTAATATTATAAATCGCAATATTGTCAACCAGATCATTCCCAGGAAAAAGGGGGCTTTCCGATAAGGATTTCTCCTTATTGGCGAACAATTAAATAATCTAAACCCTTTCCTCGACAAAAATTTCTAGACATTGTCAATAATTCAAATAATAATATGAATAAATGTGTTGTCTCAATTATTGATTTATTAATATAAAATATTGTGCAGAAGATACTGTGATAATAATTGAATCAATAATATGAGATACTATGTGTGACGCCCCCAAAATAGGTATACATCACCCATCTTGATTCGTCAAATACATGGTACAAAATTCAAATACAACTAAATAATACAACTGTCGTGTGACATACAGCAAAACATAAACTGAGAGTTTTAATACGAATATTGTCTTCTAGACACTATTCAACTCAAATACATTTATTATCACACTATTTCATAGAATAGTGAGGACTATTAATGTTATCATCTAGACCATCACTCCGTTCCCCGATTAGTCCCGCCTACGTTCTCATTTCCTGAAGAGGACAATGAAAGCAAAAGGGTCAGCTCAACTAGCCCAGTAAGAAATATTATGACTAAGATAATGCATAATAATTTATTGTTAGCCTTCAACAGTGTTAAACTGATAAAATATAACAACATCATGTTTAACTGCAGCGGAATAAACAACCCATTAGAAGAGTCAAGTAGAGAATAAAATCTTCTATCTTCTATGATTTAAAAAGTTTTTCATCACTTTTATCGCTGAGACTCAGCTTAGTAAATAATCAACATCATCCCTGCACTACGGCCAATGATATTCATTAGTATCACGACCACAAATTATCCATGCACTAAGGGCCAAGGATATTCGTGTATTCATCAATGGTCATGATCATGCCAACAACTGTCCATCAATGCACTACGGGCCAATGAGGACTTTTACCACATCATTTGTAACATTACGATCATGATTATACCGAATAATCCCTGGTCATAATCATATCAAGTCCACCTATGCACTACAGGCCACAAATGACTTTCAACAGAATATAAACATGAGGATGATGACAATGATATAAGAGTTCAATAAAACAAGTTCAAGGATAAATTTTTAAAGATTTATAATTTAATTTATCCAGAAATCAGTAACGTCCAAATTATCAACATGATACTACTTTGTGGAGTAAAATTAAAGAATAATATTGTGCCAAAATTAATTTGGACCAAAAACGAATCAATTTTTATCATGAATAGTACCCCCGGGTGAATAGTACTCGAGTGAATAGTACACTGTGAATAGTACTTCAGGAATAGTAACCCCGTGAATAGTACTCCGGCATGAAAAAGTTAAAACTTATCAAGAATATTCAGAATAATATTTCCATGAAAAGAAACTGGATAAAGCGCAAATATCAAGGATATTCTACTAATTTCATGGAATATAGAAGCTAAAATTTAATAAAAAGAGTATAGAAATTGAAATCTTAAACGAAATAATATTATTCACGTACTACAGAGTATAGAAGAAAATATTATTTAAAGCGAATATTGAACAAAAATAACATCCCTTACCTTGAAAAGAAGAGTATTCCAACTAGTATAGCGAAGATATTCTTGAAGAAAACTTTCACTGTTTTCTACGCTCAAAGCTTTCTAAAACTCTAAAGAAATACACTCAAGATTATAGAAGAAGAATTCTCTGATTCTGGTGTGATTTTTAATTCTAACTAAGCACCCTATTTATAGGAAAATGCTAGAACGCCATAGGAGACTAAATTAATAAAATCAGCCACCACAAGTAGGGCCCAATAAAATCAGCCACCTTTCCCAACAACCAAAAGTGGGGTCCACCCATATTTTTAATAAAAATATTTAATTTATAAAACTTCAATAATTCATAATAAATAGCCATATTATCAGAAAAATATGAATTATATGTCCATTCCACACGAAATCGAATTCTCTACCACTTTGTAGAAGTAAGTTTTTCCAAATTCCAAACAGAAAATATCCAAAATCCACAAACATATGATTTTTAATACCTCATAAAATCCATAACAAATCATACGTTAATTTTTAATGGTTCAAAATTTGTGGACATATACTCAACTTATATATGTATAATATATCCAAAAAATCACAACGATCCAACGGTCGGATTAAAATTATAACTTACATAATAGAGCTTTAAGAACACTGATTTGATTTTTAATACATCCATTCCGATAAAAATACTGATAAAACACCTCAACATTAATCCCTTCAATTATATCCAAATAAAATAAATATTTTCTTATCATAAAAAAAATCAATAAATAATTATTCACAAATAATATTACAGAATCACAAGAATGACAACCAGATCGTTCCCAGGAAAGAGGGGGCTTTCCGGTAAGGATTTCTCCTTACTGGCGCGTAATTAGGTGACGAAACCTCTCATTGACAGAACTTTCTATACATTGCCAATAATGCTATCTAATAATAATATTCAAATAATATAAATTATTGATCTGATAATGGAAAATAATGTGCTGTGACCATTATTGAAACAATAATAATATAGAATAGCAACGCACCAATTATTGAATCAAAAAAATAAAATATTGAAAAGTAAGTACTGTAATAATTATTAAGTAGTGCCTTCTTACGTAAGAAATACTGTGCAATATCGTGTGCTACTGTGCAATAACGCGTATTACTGTATTTTAACCACCAGGTATTCTAACAGTTAACGGTAAAACTTTCGCTGTTATTTTATAAAAAGATATTTTTGTCATTTTCTCAATCAGACAATAATTCTGTTGTGAGGTCTACCAATGATTGTCCCGTCGTACGAATATTCCCTGTTAAAACGAATATTCCCCGACCAATCGAATATTATATAACAACTTGCGTACTTTGTAAAATTTATAAATATTATCCACAACTATAACATTATATCAAATTCACTCCATATTATTAAAAAAATGATATTTATAGAAAATTCACCTTTATTCAAAAATGTTGGGGTCTTACACTATGCATCAACTATTGTGTGCAATAATTGAATAAAACTGGGTGACTTCTTACGTAAGCATCAATAATCAGAGATACTGTGTAATACCATGTACTACTGTGCAGCAACGCGTATTACTATACTTTTATCATCAGATATTTTAACAGTTTAACGGTAAAAGTTTTTTCATTATATTTATAAAAAGGTTATTTCGGTCGCTTTCTATATCCGACAATTATTTCGTTATGGGGTCCACCAATGATTGTGTCGTCGTACGGATATTCCCCGATAAAAAGAATATTCCCCGACCAAACGAATATTTTATAACAACTTACTTACTTGTAAAATTTGCACATATTGTGACGCCCCCAAAATAGGTATACATCACCTATTCTGAGTCGCCAAATACATGGTACAGAATACAAATGAAACCTTAAACATACAACATGAGCTGTGAGTTTTAAAACAAATATTATCTTCTAGACAGTATTCAAACTCAAAATACTACAAAACATAAAATGAGAGTTTAATCAAGAAGGTTGCCTTCTAGACAATATCCACTCTCAATGGAGTCCTCATAGACAGTATACAAACTCAAATTCAGTCCTTATTACATTTATTATCACACTATTTATAAGAATAGTGAGGACTATTAATACTATCATCTGGACTGTCACTCTGTTTCCAGACTCGTCCCAGCTATATTCTCATTTCCTGAAGAGAACAGTGAGAGAAAGGGTGAGCTCAACTAGCCCGATAAGAAATATTATGATTAAGATAATACAGAATAATTTATCATTAGCCTTCAACGGTGTTAAACTGATAAAATATAATAAACATCAAGTTTAACTACAGCGGAACAATCAATCCATTAAAAGAGTCAAGTAGAGAATAAAATCTACTATCTTCAATGATTTAAAAGGTTTTTTCATCACTTTTATCTCTGAGACTCAGCTTAATAAATAATTCACATCATCAAATCATCCATGCACTACAGGCCAATGATATTCTATAGTATCACGACCACGAATTATTCATGCACTATGGGCCAAAGATAATCGTGTTTTCATCAATGGTCTTGATCATGCCATAAAACAATTCATCTTTGCACCCTTGGTCGAAGAGAATCCATAGCCTTAATCATACCAAAAACTGTCCATCAGTACACTACGGGCCAATGAGGATATTTTTCACATCATTTGTAACATTACGGTCATGATTATACCGAAAAATCCCTGGTCATAATCATATCAAGTCCATCTATGCACTACAGGCCACAGATGACTTTCAACATAATATAAACATGAGGATGATGAAAATGATATAAGATTTCAATAAAACAAGTTCAAGAATTAAATTATCCAGGAACTAATAACGTCCAAATTGTCAACATGATACTTGTTTATAGAGTAACACTCAAGAATGCTCAGAAGAATATTTCCATGAAAAGATACTGGATGAAGCGCAAATATCAAAGATATTCCACTAATTTCATGGAGTATAGAAGTTAAAACTTTAACCAACTGAGTATAATAAAGAATGAAATAACAAAAGAAATCACCAGGCATGCGATAGACCGCACAGAGAGGTTACTCCAACAGAATAATAAATAACAGAACCAGGTCATGCGTAAACGCATAGACATGATATTCCAACAGAATAATAAATAATGGAACCAGGTCATACGTAAACGCACAGACAAGATATTCCAACAGAATAATAAACAATGGAACCAGGTCATGCGTAAACGCACAGATATGATGTTCCAACAGAATAATAAAGAATGGAATAACAGAAGAATTTCACCATGTATGCAGTACTTTGCATAGACAGGTTATTCCAACATAATAATAAAGAATGGAATAACAGAAGAATTTCACCAAGTATAGGGTATCCCGCGTATACAAGTTATTCCAATAAAATAATAAAGAATGGAATAACAGAAGTTCTCTTCACGAATAAGAAAGAAAGAATACCCCTTATGAGTACAATAAATAATATCCCTTATCGTAAAAGAAGAGTATCCCGACTGGTAGGGCGAGGATATTCTTGAAGAAAACTTGTACTAATTTCTATCCTCAATGTTTTCTTAAACTCTAAAGAAATACTCTCAAGATTATAGAAGAATAGTTCTCAATGTTTCAGTGAATTAGTAAAAAATAATGAAGGAATGAGCTTCTATTTATAGAAGAATGGACTGCATAGTAACCAATTCATGAACAGTCTAGATTGATTTACTTTTAATCGGACGATCCATATTTAAAGAAAAATCTTTTAAATAAAATATAATATATTCTATTTATAATCTAATAAAACGAATAACTTTATAAAAGTTTTCTGTTTTATCTAAATTTTTTTTTACTATGCTAAACACTATGTAGGTACTATGCATAATAAAATATAATATATTCTATTTATGGAATAACTTTATAAAAGTATTCTGTTTTATATAAAAAGATTTTACTATGCAAAACACTATACATAATAGAATATAATATATTCTATTTATAGAATAACTTTATAAAAGTATTCTGTTTTATATAAAAAACTTTTCTGTTTTATTACATTAATAATAATAATAAAACAAAACTGAGTGACTTATCATGTAAACATCAATAATCAATACCGTGTGCTACTATGCAACCACGCGTATTACTGTACTTTTACTATCGAGTAGTTCAACAGTTTTAACGGTAAACTTCTGCCGTTATTTTTATAAAAATATTTTTATCATTTTCTCAATCCGACAATAATTCCGTTGTGGGGTCCACCAATGATTTTACCGTCGTACGGATATTCCCCGACAAAAAGAATATTCCCTGACCAATCGAATATTATACAACAACTTGCATACTTTTCAAAATTTATAAATACTACCCACAACTATAATACTATCTCAAATCTACACCATAATATTCAAAAAAATATTTTGAGAAAATTAAATCTTTATTCATAAAATTTGGGGTCTCACAATCTCCCCTCCTTATTAAATTTTTTACTCGAAATTTATGTACGTACCTGTTATGCCGAAGAGGTAAGGATACCTTGACTTTATTTCAGATTCTAATTCTTGAGGTATAACCTTTGAGTATTGAATACGATCCTTCTTATTTAAGATTTTAACACGTATCTCCTCATACGTTAAATCTTCTGCTATATCGTTTAGTTTTAATTTAATAATATGGTTCGGGTCATCCACATATTTACGTAACCTCGATACGAAAAAAAAACGTTATGAATACACAACATACTTGGCGGTAAAACGAGTCTATAGGCCACAATTTCTACTTCATCGAGGATTTTAAACGGGCCAATTAAATCGAGGGTTGAGATTTCCTTTCTTCGTCGATTCTTGCTTCTAGAATAACGCCCTCTTGAACCTTCTTCTTCACATTCATCAGCTCCGGGTGTGTAGCTTGAGCGGCTTTAACTTTATTGATTAAAGTCGATTCTACTCGTATATTCGTTATCTTCACGTGGGTTCGTATATTCGCACTTGTAACCGCATACGATCTTCTACTCAACGCGTTAGCTACAATGTTCATTTTACCTACGATGGTATTGAATGGTACGATCGTAATCTTCAACAGCTCGAGTCAACTTCTTTAACGCATGTTACGTTCATTTTAGTTAAAGAAATATTTGAGGGTTTAAGAAATGGGTTTTGTACTTTGGTTAATACAAAATTCAATTTCACGCACTAGGGGTAGGCTAAGAAGTCTTCAAAAATACGTCAGGAAATTTATTAACAATAGAAATATCATTCAAAACTGCGACCCTCATCCAAGATTTGGATAGTACGTCACATTGATACCTATCAACTTGTCATCGTCATTCACGATGTCGCCTACAGAAAGTCTAGCTTCGGTGAATTCCACATAAGGAAGTCAACAACGAAAGGACTGGGACTCTTTACTTATGGCTTGATATGACAATGATCGACTTTAGTGGTTTGGTTGCTTGAATTCACATAACAAGTTGATTAGGAATATGAAAGCTAACAACCTTACGAACAACATGATGAGTAGTTAACCAATCGATTCCTAAAATCGAATCAAAGGCAAGTATTTTCAAAGAGATAAGATTGGCTGGTAACGTGAAAGTGTCAATTTGAATTAAACAAGATTTATAAATAGTGGATGTAACGAAGGATTCTCCCAACTGAGTTTCAATAGATAAATCAAAATCTAACTTCTCTGGAGTTAAATTCAAACATTGAACACAACTAGGTGAAATAAAAGAGTGAGTAGAACTGATATCTAACACGGTATAGACTTCGCAAGAGTTTATGATTAACTTACCCGAGATAATTTTATTCAGGTTCCTCGTCAAAAAAAACAAAAATGCTCTCTCTTAAACTACCAGCTTTGGCTTGTCTGGGACATCCTTTGGCATCACTATCCCAGCTGGACTTGACTTCACCATATGACAAAATTGAGCCAAGTGACCTTCTCTTCTGTAATTAAAACACTCTTTGGATTGCTGCGTAAAGTTTAGATGGATGTGTCCCTCCTGTTCACATTTGAAACATACGACCGGTGGTCGTTCTTCATCCTTCGAATCAGGTGATGGTGCTGCATTCTTTCCATCATTATTGAACCTTCTCTTCTTAAAATTTCCACTTCTATTATCTTGTCCATGATTACTGCCAAAGTGGTTACCATTCTTGGCATGATAATTTCCCCCACGATGGTTATCATTGTTCCGATGGTCATTGCCACCGGTATGATTATTATCGTGCTGTTGCTCGTTACCTTTTAGTTGTGTTGACCCATTATCGCGCTCTAATAACTGAGCCCTATTCACAACATCTGAATATAAACAAAGTTTGTGAGAAATGAGGTATTGACGTATATCAGGTTTCAAACATCTTAGAAATATTCGCGTCATTCGCTCCTCATTATTGACCAGATGGGATGAAAACCGGGATAACTCCGCAAACTTAGCCTCGTAATGTGACACGGTCTACTTTTAAGAAAGTACTTGTCGTTGAACAATTCTTGGAACTTCTCCCAAGACATCTTGAGTGCGTTAGGCTGGGTTCATTTCACAAATTCCCACCAGTAATTTGCCACTTCACGCAACATAAATGTGGCAAAGGGAACCTTTTGCTCCTCGGAGCATCCCAAGACATCAAATATCTTGGTGATCTACTTTAACCACGTCTCTACCTTAAGTGGTTCTGGTTTTCCCAAAAACTCCGGTGGTCCCAGCTCCTTGAACTGCTTAGTGGTGATCAGCCATGGGTTGCCATGGTTTCCACATGTATTTTGAATAGGAACTGCTCTCGCCTGATGTTGCATAAATTGCATAAAGCCTCTGAACATTCCATCATTCACCATTTCATCGGTGTTATTGTTTACCTAAGGATTATTGTCTTCCTGTTGCACCTTATCCTGGGTATTGATCGTTGGTGACTCAACGGTCTCATGTGCTTCATTACTGATCTCAACATTTTCAGATGCCATTTTCAAACACTGTCACAAAACAAGGGTTAATTAACATATCACATATTATCCCTATACTCTGACCGACCAATTAAATACCAAATAAACTTAGGTAGGTCATACTAGCGAAGGAATTCCCCGTCTCTCCCCTCCTAGTTCTATTCTCACATCTTAGCCAGTGATCATATTCCTAAGCTTTGATACCAACTATGACGCCCCCAAAATAGGTATACATCACCTATTCAGAGTGGCCAAATACATGGTACATAATACAAATACATCTTTAAACATACAACACGAGCTGTGAGTTTTAATACAAATATTATCTTCCAGACAATATTCAAACTCAAAATACGTCAAAACATAAACTTAGAGTTTAATCAAGAATGTTGCCTTCTAGAGAATATCCACTCTCAATGGAGTCCTCATAGACAGTATACAAACTCAAATTCAGTCCTCGTTACATTTATTATCACACTATTTAACAGAATAATGAGGACTACTAATACTATCATCTGGACTGTCACTCCGTTTCCCGACTCGTCCCAGCTATATTCTCATTTCCTGAAGAGAACAGTGAGAGAAAGGGTGAGCTCAACTAGCCCAGTAAGAAATATTATGACTAAGATAATACATAATAATTTATCATTAGCCTTTAACGGTGTTAAACTGATAAAATATAATAAACATCAAGTTTAACTGCAGTGGAACAAGCAATCCATTAGAAGAGTCAAGTAGAGAATAAAATCTACTATCTTCTATGATTTAAAAGGTTTTTTCATCACTTTTATCGCTGAGACTCAGCTTAATAAATAATCCACATCATCAAATCATCCATGCACTACAGGCCAAGGATATTCTTTAGTATCACGACCACGAATTATTCATGCACTACGGGCCAAAGATAATCGTGTTTTCATCAACGGTCCTTATCATTCCATAAAATAATTCATCTTTGTACCCTTGGCCGAAGAGAATCTATAGCCATAATCATACCAAAAACTGTTCATAAATGCACTACGGGCTAATGAGGATTTTTTTTCACATCATTTATAACATTACGGTCATGATTATACCGAAAAATCCCTGGTCATAATCATACCAAGTCCATCTATGCACTACAGGCCACAAATGACTTTCAACATAATATAAACATGAGGATGATGAAAATGATATAAGAATTCAATAAAACAAGTTCAAGAATTAAATTATCCAGGAACTAATAACGTCCAAATTGTCAACATGATACTTGTTTATAGAGTAACACTCAAGAATGCTCAGAAGAATACTTCAATGAAAAGATACTGGATGAAGCGCAAATATCAAGGATATTCCACTAATTTCATGGAGTATAGAAGTTAAAACTTTAACCAACTGAGTATAATAAAGAATGGAATAATAAAAGAAATCACCATGCATGCGATAGACCGCACATACAGGTTATTCCAACAGAATAATAAATAACGGAACCATGTCATGCGTAAACGCACAGACATGATATTCCAACAGAATAATAAATAATGGAACCAGGTTATGCGTAAACGCACATACATGATATTCCAACAGAATAATAAACAACGGAACCAGGTTATGCGTAAACGCACAGACAGGATGTTCCAACAGAATAATAAAGAATGGAATAACAAAAGAATTTCACCATGTATGCAGTACTTTACATAGACAGGTTATTCCAACATAATAATAAAGAATGGAATAATAGAAGAATTTCACAAAATATAGGGTATCCCGCGTATATAAGTTATTCCAACAGAATAATAAAGAATGGAATAACAGAAGTTCTCTTCACGAATAAGAAAGAAAGAATACCCCTTAAGAGTACAACAAATAATATCCCTTATCATAAAAGAAGAGTATTCCGACTGGTAGGGTGAGGATATTCTTGAAGAAAACTTTTACTAATTTATATTCTCAAAGCTTTCTTAAACTCTAAAGAAATACGCTCAAGATTATAGAAGAAGAGTTCGCTCTCTAGAGTTTCAGTGAATTCGTAAGAAATAATTAAGAAATGAGCTTCTATTTATAGAAGAATGGACAACATAGTAACTAATTTATGAACGGTCCAGATTGATTTACTTTTAATCGGACGGTCCATATTTAAAGCAAAATCTTTTAAAGAAAATATAATATATTCTATTTATAATCTAATAAAACGAATAACTTTATAAAAGTATTTTGTTTTATATAAAAAGATTATACTATGCAAAACACTATGCAGGTACTATGCATAATAAAATAAAATATATTCTATTTATAGAATAACTTTATAAAAGTATTCTATTTTATATAAAAAGATTTTAATATGCAAAACACTATGCATAATAAAATATAATATATTCTATTTATAGAATAACTTTATAAAAGTATTCTGTTTTATATAAAATATTTTTCTGTTTTATTACATTAATAATACTAATAAAACAAAATTAAGTGACTTATCACGGAAACATCAATAATCAATACCGTGTGATACTATGCAACCACGCGTATTACTGTATTTTTACTACCGAGTAGTTCAACAGTTTTAACAGGAAAACTTCCGCCGTTATTTTTATAAAAATATTTTTGTCGTTTTCTCAATCCGACAATAATTCCATTGTGGGGTCCACCAATGATTGTACCATCGTACGAGTATTTCCAGAAAAAAGAATATTCCCCGACCAATCGAATATTATACAACAACTTGCATACTTTTCAAAACTTATAAATACTACCCACAACTATAACACTATTCCAAATCTACACCATAATATTCAAAAAAATATTTTGAGAAAATTAAATCTTTATTTATAAAATCTGGGGTCTCACACATATCACATATAACTATAGCATTATATCAAATTACACCTTATTATTCAGAATAATATTTAGAAAAAATTAAATCTTTATTCATAAAAAGTTGAGGTCTTACAGGATACGTATAAACTATAACAAATTTACATAGCATGATATATTGTTGTGGATCTAAAATTAGAATGAAATATGGTCCTATGTCATCCTACATATTTTAACTGAAACATCTGAACCAGTCTAAAGACAATAGATTCCCAGGGATAGAATATGAATCATTGCATCATTCATGGTCTGCATATGCATTGGGATAAGTCTACATCATTTGTTTTTGCATATAGGTATTATATAAATATACCCCTCTTTTTAGTTATCTGACCAACGAATTATTTTTGTCAGTCTCCCCTATAATATAGACTATCCACATGCACGAGGGAATGCATATATGGTCATTTGTAGGCACCCAAGACACAACCTGAGAGAAATATACAACTTCAAAATATAATAAGACCAAAACAATAATGAATGGATGCAAAAGCAACAAAAAGTTAATCCTACAAAGCACAACATAAAATAAGGTAAGACTATTCAATAATTGTTTATGCCAACTTAGAATCCGAAAGTAAGCTTTTCTGTATGAGTACCATACCATAAAATTACGATGACTATGGTAAGGTGGGATAGTGATTATTAAATAATTTGGTATTGTACTTATTTACAAAAATTTGCACAAATAATTGCACCTCTACTCATCTCAATTTAATAAAATACTATACTAGAATGCATTAGAGGGTTCATTCTTTTAAATCGCATTGCACCAATAAATAATTATAAGCATTATACTGTATTATAATGTATTAGTGATATTATATGTACTTTCTAAGATGAAGGTTAATATTAATACATTGATTCAAAAATGGTACAATTCATGTATCTGGAACATATCAATGCACCATTAATATAATTAGATTGTACTTGTTAATACCCAAGAACAACAACAACGGAACGTTATAGGACCCATATAAAATTTCCATGTTTGGTCAATTGAAGATTTATTTCGCAAAGCTTTTATACACGAGTTGGGTTGAAATTACTACTCACCATTAAAGTGCACATAAGAAAATTTTACATATGTTCAATTAAAAGGATTATACATTTATACACATTAATTTTTACATTTATACACATTACATTACTAAGAAACCATACTTGACGGGACGACGTGGGGTGGAGCGGCCGGGGTGGGGGCACTCCTCTATTCTCTCTTCTCCCTCTTCTATTTTCTTTCTTCTTTTTCGTTTCTGTCTGACTATCTGATTCCTAATAGATTTAATAGGATCAGCAACCACCTGCGGTCGTTAATTTTTAACTACGTGGTAGATTTAGCGATCGATATCCGTTCGCAATTACGATCTGGTCGCAAAAAGGCTTTCCGCCCCACTTTCACGCGAAATTTTTGGTGAAAAATTCTTTCAACGACCAAACATGAACATATCAGCGACCGATTGTAGTCGCAGAAATTAATAGCGACTAAATTAAAATGAGGTCGCTAATACCGGTCGTTGTTATAAGCATTAGTGACCGCAAATGACGGTCATAGATAATCTTGGTCGTTGTAGGGCTTTCTTCTTGTAGTGACGATGGAGAAAGTTGAGGAAGAGATAATAGTTAAAGATGAATCAAGTTTAGTGATTGAGGATGCTCATGATTTGAAATTATTGCGACATAAGGATATAAATATCGTAAAAATTGAGATTGGTCACGAGATTGTTCAAAATCTTATGTTCGACAACTTGAAAATTTTTGATTTCATCGTACCCAATCATTTGTTGCAAGTACAGGTTCATACGAAGGTTTTGATTACTTCAAAATTATTTTCAAATTTTTTTTTTGAGAAACAACATTGTGAATACATGGTACAAAGAAGATTGTGAATGTCTAGCGGTTGGGGCTTGATATTACTTCATTTTAAAATTTGAGGTCGAATTTTCTCCAAGAAAAGGGGAATGACACCGGAAGAGTTATCTGTCAAGATTAGATATAATTTATGTTTTGGTATTTATGGACAATTTAAATATTTGATGTGTTTTTACTTATTAATTATTAGTCAGGTAGTTTTAATTATTACTTAGTAATTTTAGGAAAAATTTCAATTCTATTGTAATTAGGAATCTTTTTAGGTAAATTTTGATTCCATATCAATTTGTTATTTCTTTATAGGATTAAGGTTTCTTTTAAGCAGTATAAATATGGTGCAAGGGTGATATAATTAGGAAAAACTCATTATTATTACTCTGGTTTATGAAATATTTGGCTATTTAATTAATTTATCCCACACTTTATGAATTCCTATGATTCTAAAGTACGTAAATTCAATTCTTATAATTATTTCTATTTTTTTTACCGTCTTCTACTGTGTCACATCATTGCATGATATTACTGCTTGAGTTGTTTATTTATCCTTCTTCCGTAAAACGTATAATTACATAACTAATACTCCCTCCGTCCAAATTAACTGCTCAGTTTTGACTTTTTAAAGTTAAATTGACCATTTTTAAAACTAATCTTTTTACTATTTTTGCTAAAATATAGGTGAAGAGATTATAACTAAAAGAAAGTATATACAATTTATTACTAATCCTAATTTTTATAATTTTAGAAATATATTTATATATGCTTAATTATTGATTCTAAAAATAGTCAATTTGACTTAAAAAAGTCAAAACTGAGCAGTTAATTTGGGACGGAGAGAGTATATGATAAAATTACGGAAACATGAGTTAATATGATGAAAAAAAGAGAGTTATTAACACATGCTTATAACATTTCATACCTCTATTTGAGTATATGGATCGTGAATTCGTGATTAGACTTTTTTTTTCTTGTCTTTTGTCTTTTCTCTCTCATTTTACTCTAATTTAAAATTTGTAACACGGAAAGAAATTAAAAATAAAAATAAAATCAAAGTTATTCATTACATGAAAAACTCTTACATTCATTTTATTTTATTATTATTAATTTTTGAAAGTTAATTTGAGATGTGTTTAAAATCAAATCCAATAACAATTATGAAAAAATAAATTTAATAATTAGTAGTATTTTTTAAATGGCTGAATTACATATATATACAACCTAAATTGTAAATAGATACAATTCAATTAAATCTGTACCATATGGAGAGAGATTTGATTCATTTTTTTATTTATTTCTTCATAGATCATTTTAATCATATTTAATTTGAAACTAAAACATAAATTTAGGCATACCACATCATATTTTTAAAATTTCAGTTCCACTCATATGAATCAAGGAAAAAGAAATAAATCTACACAAAAAACAATAACGAGGAGAAGTCTAGAAGAGTAAACTTACATAAGGATTATAATAATATTTAATAGTATTAGTAATTATAGCTAACTAAAATTATATTGCACATATACTAAAACCTATACAATTAAATATAATCTTTAGAAGAAATTTGTTTTCTTCAAAATTATGTCTAAATAATAAAAATTCTATTTATATTCAAAGTTTCAATTCAAGCCATTAACCTTACTGGGAATTGATGAACAATTCAAGCCATTAATGCATACAAAACCTTATTTCAATGTAGTGAATTATTAAATCTTAGACAAAATAAATATTAAAATCAATATCAATGAAGAACATTAGCCTTTAAATAAGTTATATAAAACTAATCAATTAACCAATAAAGTATAACAGAGTTGAGAGAAAATACATTGTATTTACTATACACATGCAGCTAGCAAATAGATTTAGATAGAAAACTTTTTGATATTTAATGATGTTTTATATATGTAGTGGCCATACCTTTGAGTTATAATCATTTTGTCCAAAATTGAAAGTTTAATACTTATCTTAAGCGATGTCATATTATTTTATTGACCTAATTATTTTAAATCAATTTTCGAAAGTCAACAACATCTTAACGGATAGAGTATTATTTATTTTACTATAGCTGATGAAAATTAAATCTCGAATTTTGCGAAGATTTTAATCTCCAAAATAGCTTTTAGTTTGAAAAACTTGAACTTATATTATTCGGACAAATATAGAATTCAAATTCTATATAAGATTAGAAGACTAAAAATGCTATTTATAATTAAGCCTATAACTTTTGGTAATTAAAAGTTTTGTTGGGGGTGATTATTTGGGTCCGGATGATTCGGTCCACGTGAAGGAAGTTTCTTCATGTAGGAATTTGTTTTGGGTCATCGGAGAACTTTAAGGAATCTAAGATTCTTAACTATATTTAACTTCCAAATCCTAAGGAAAGAGTTAGGATATAATTCGACTTCCTTTCTTTAAGGAGATTCAATTATGTCCCATTAAGGAATTTATCCTAAAGAAAAATTCTATTTTCATACGGGGACGGGCATGCAGGAGGAGGTGTGATCACTATAAATACAAGGCTACACCATAATTCTCAACTATCTCAATATTTTGCAGCACTAAGTTTAATACCTCCATTGTTAACCTTATTCAACCTGTACTTATTCTCACACCAGAGCTATCCCACGGCAACCCAATCCTTTAAGTTTCTCCGCGTGACTTTGTTTCTGTGCAGGATTGGACGCGCTATTAGTGATTGAGGCTCGTGGACAAATCTTGGCATTAACATTGACACTAGAAGGAGAGATGTTTAGTGCTAGGTAGTTTTCAATCACTCAGAAGTTTGATTAGAAGTAATGGCGACGACGAGCTAGGCGAAAACAGTCTCTGCCCGAGGCAAATCAACGTCCATCCATTCTTAACCCAAGGGTTCGGTCAAGGACAAATTGAGGCCTTCCAAATACATCTCGGATAGGCTCGGGCTCCATAGTCATTCGATGAGACCAACTAATCCTCAAACAACAGTTGTCATAAGGAAGTTGTTCTCGACTATATGGAAGACAGTGTGCCATAATAGTCGTGCCGAAGACCAAAACTCTGAGAAGGGAGGTTGGGACGAGTGGGAGCCAATCTTGACCAAGAAGATGCAACAGAATAAAGACGCTATGAAGGCTCTTCGCCTTCAGCAAAAAAAGTTAGATGCTTATAAGATGACATTACTGATGGGTGGAGAGGAGGTTTGCTCTAGTCATCATCGACGTCGGGAGACATCACCAGGGAACCGATCCAGGACACATCGTTCAGAAGACTCTCGAATTAAGAGGAGCAGACAAACGAGCCGCTACTAGGAAAAGAGTAGGCGCAGAAGCTGCTCCCGTGAAGCAAGCAGTGAAGGAAGAGGAAGGTCCGAACGGAGAAGGCGGGTGGACTCTCCAGAGCCTAGAGTTCGAGATAGGCTAGAGTCATCCCTCCAAAGAGATGAGTCCGAGGCGCTTGCCCGGAGGGTGGCAGAATTGGAGAAGAAACTCACTACAGCCAATCAGGAGAAGGAGACTCTGATTGATCCAACTTCACCGTTCTCCCTCGAGATTAATCCGGTTCTGGCTGATCCGAATAAGAAATCCACACACAGGGAGAGTTATGATGATACTGGGGTCCCATATGATCACAACCAGGCGTCTGACCGGCTAATGAAGTACTAAGATTATTTAGAAGCTATCAAGTCTCAGATGTTCATCACAACCCTAAGGAAAGAAGCCAAACAGTGGATGACGTCGTTGGCTCCGAAATCATTCTCGTCGTAGAAGGAGCTATGCGACAAGTTTCATGGAAGGTTCGGGAAAAACAAGTGAATAGGAAAAAGCTACTGGTTCTTTGGTTCAGATCAGATAGTATTCTAACGAGACTCTCAACCAGTATGTGAAGAGATTCCGAGAGGCAGTCGGACATGTGACATACTTGAATGGTCCCCAGGCCCTCAGATATTTCTAGACGGGATTAGACGTGGTGAGATCTCGGAAGTTGGTTCAATATTTGATGTTTAATATTCCGAAGGACATGGAGAAAGCTTATGTCAGAGCCGAAAACTTCATCGCAATTGAGGAGGCCATGTGAAGTCTGAAGTTGAACGCTACAGAAAAGCCAAAAAGATCAGGATATGAATAACCATCCCAGGTTGGGTAATAACAATAATAGGTTAGACAACCTATTGAAGAAGAATTTTGGTCGATGTTCGGGAGGAGGCCGATCGCCCTTCTCAAACCACGGGGTCAATAAAGTTTATACCCCCCTTAATACAGATTGGGCAATAATATTTGAGGTGAACGGGAAAAATCTACATAAAGAATGGATTGAGTCATAGAATGAAAGTTTAGGTCATCAAGGCAACAGTTGACCAAGGAAGTTAAATCGATTAAATATCTAGGAAGTGAACCTCACGCCCTCTGAAAGAAAGTGAGTATTGGGAACAATCTCTCAACCACTGAGATGTTGAAGTTATTGATAAGACGTGCATGCAATAACAACATGACATGTGTCCCACTTCACAATATTAGACGGAGCTGAGATAAATCATTTCAAAATCTATCTTTTTTCTTTAAAATGATCAATCATCTATCTTCTTAACTTCTTCAGACGTTACCTACCTAAATCTCTAAACTGTAAAATCCTCTCAATCCTAAAATCTCTCTACAAATCTCATCCTAAGCCAAAAAACTCTCGTATCTCTCAAAACCATATACTCTTCCTCATTACTCTAAAACCCTAAAAACCAAATCATATCTATACCATATACAATCCTTTTGTTATACTACCATCAACAACCAAACTTTTTATCATGAAGGATACTCAAGTCATCTCTGGCATTCAACTAGGCTTTAACGAGAAAAACCCAAATCTGAAGGGTATAAAGAAAAAGGAGTTTCCAGAAGAGTATGAATTTTTGGCAGAGATTGTGGGTAAGTGTATTCTGTGTAAAGATTCAGCATATGAAACTTTCAGTGATCTTCAGATGCAATTTATGATTGCTATACTCATGAAACAAAAATTTAATTTTGGGGTTATACTCTATGAGTGGATTACAAAACTGTTGGAAGAAATCAAGAAGAAAAGAGCCCTAGATAAGCATATATAAAAAATATTCTATGGCACATTCTTAAGCATCATCTTGAAGAAGAAACTTAAAAATAAAATTGAAGATGAAAAAGGGGACACACTGAATGTTCACAAGGTGATGTCTCCAAAATTATTTAAAAATTGGAAAAAGAATGCAATGGAAAATAAGAGGTTGAGAATGTCTAGCAGTAACAATAGAAGTATTTCTAAATCAAGCAAAGGAAAGAGAAAGACTGAAATGAAAAGTGAATCATCTGAATCCAATTATTTTGCATCTCTAGTATCTACTCCGGTTACACACTCAAAGAAAATGGCAAAGATTAATGAAGAAGCACAAGCAATAGTTGATGAGCATCAACTTGTTAATCAAAAGATTTCAGAGAAGGAAGAGATCTTAGAGGTGGAAGAAGTCTTAGAAACACATGTCTCCAAGCCGGTAAAAAGGAGACAAAGTCCAAGACTGAGATATATGATGAAATTTATAGGTCACAAAAGTGATGAAGGTGTCCTTCCTATGATATATCATTGATCTTAATGATGAGGAGGATGAATCTACTAGAAAGGGCTGGAAGAAGAAAGGAAAATGAAAGATAATCACTCTAAACACCAGTGATGATGATGATAAAAATAAAGAGGTTGAACATGATTATAGACGCTCAAAATTTTGCTTTCCCTGGATTAACCCTGTAGGAGGGCAAAAATATCATTTCACTTCGGAGACAACCCCGAGGTAGGAAATGTAATAACCCAATATTTTAAATATAATTAAATAAGAAATTTTGCGGAAAACATTTTCTATTAAATCTTTCTAGTGAGCCAAGATCCATATTTCATTATGCCTTAAGTTAGCTTTGACTAATCTCTTAAAACATAATTATTTAGGTAGACAACCCCTTATCAATTATATCATATATAACTCCTTGATAGTTTGGTAAACAACGTTTGTTTCTAGTCCATCTAATGGTACCTACCAAAGTCCATGCCTCTAAGTCCACAATCATATTGAGATAACTTAGTTAAGTCAGGCCCAATGATTTTAACAGTTTGGATATCACAAATATCCTATCGCATCTTACCTAGATAAATAGTGTAATTTGCTTTGACAAACCTACATCTATTGATCAAGTTCTTGATGAGTGTTATTCATTGGAAGACATCTGATTTTAGACTTAATATTTTATTGAGGGATTTTATAAATTAATTTAGATCTCACCAATTTTAATCTTATTAAGCATGCACATTATTTATCATATCATATCACATAAAAGCATAAATAAAGTGCGAAATTAAATGTGTCACAGTTATGGCCCAATCCACTGTCAATCTTTTCAAGCTAATGAAAGATTGAAGGTCAATCTAAGGTGGTAAAAGATCTTAAAATAAATAGCTTCCTTGAATCTTCCTCAAGCATGTGCCTCCTCTCCATCATCATCTTTTCATCGTGTTCTCCATCTTGACATCTTCATCGATTACAGATTATTACATGACATAAAGAAATCTCGAGTTACATTCGAGGGGATTTAGATGAGAAGAGAATATTACATTAGAATTTATAGAAAGGCACGACATGCAAGACTTATTTCAAAATCAAAAAACCACTAACCTATGGGTCAAAAGGCCATAACTGTGCACTATGAATATCAAAATAAACACATAAAAATTTATATATAATTAAAGAAAACTATATATAACATATAGGGAACACGACCATCGTGCACTACGACGGGGGGGGGGGGGGGGGGTCTCCCCTAGCGGTGGACCAGCATACTATACAGTCTTACAATCTCATTTATGTACATTCGAGCAAGACGTTCAAGTTTATAAGTTTCTCGTATAGGTAAGAAATGAGCCAACTTGGTCAATCTATCAACAATGACCCAAATTACATCTATGCCTTGGGAAACCTTGGGAAGACCGGTAACGAAATCCATGGTAATGCGCTCCCACTTCCATTCTGGAATTTCAAGTTGTTGCAATGGACCTTTTGGTACTTGATGCTCCGCCTTGACTCGTTGACAAGTTAGACACCTTGAGATAAACTTCGCGATCTTTCTCTTCATATTGCTCCACCAAAATATATGTCGAAGATCATGATACATTTTGGTACTCCTTGGATGGATTACAAATGGTGTGTTGTGCGCTTCCATCATGCTTTTATACTTTAAATCAGGGTCGTTAGGAACACAAAGTCTGGAGTTGACTCGAAGTATTCCTTTTTCATTGATTCTTGCTTCCGGCATAGCATCTTCTTGCACTTTCGTCTTCATACGCATCAGCTCCAGGTCTGTAGCTTGAGAAACGTTAACTTTATCGATTAAAGTCTGTTCTACTCGTATATTCGCTATCATCACATGGGTGCCTAGAGTATTTAACACTATCTCCATCCTTTGCAAGTCATATAAAATGGGCCTTTGCGTTGACAATATTGCACTCGTACCCGCATATGATCTTCTATTCAATGCGTCAGCTACTACGTTCGCTAACCAGGATGGTACTGAATAATATGATCATAATCTTTTAGCAGTTCAAGCCAACGTCGTTGCTGCATGTTGAGTTCCTTTTGAATGAAGAAATATTTGAGGCTTTTATGATCCGTAAAGATCTACACTTTCTCCCCATACAGGTAATGCCTCCATATTTTAAGTGCGAAAATGACAGCTGTCAACTCTAGATCATGAGTAGGATAATTCCTCTCATATTCTTTGAGTTGTCGCGAGGCATAGGCTATGACTTTCCCATGTTGCATGAGAACACATCTTAAACCCTTGCCTGAAGCATCACTTTAGATTACATATGTTGGGTTTCGGCATAGAAACGCAACAAAAATAAACCAATTAAAGGCAATTTCGAAACCCTAAAACAGGATCCATGCGAAAAATTTAAATAATTCAGAGGTTAGAAATTATATCAATTGTTAAATCTAGAATCGATGCGGTCGAATCTCCAACACAATTTAAACGGACTGCGTCTCTACGGTATCCACACGAACGCTTCACACGAATCGTCCTACGATCTGCAGAAGAAGGAAACGCGGTACTAGCCACTAAGGATGCGGATTTTCTGAAACTGTTTCCTCTCTAGTCTCTCTCTAAGAGCGGCTAGGGTTTTGGTTACTGAATAATACCTAAAAATGGCTTCTACATATCATATATATAGTGATTAAAAAGAATTATTCAAAACCTAATTTAATAAAATCCGAATTTATATATATATCTTAATTAAGTCTTACTTAAATAATATACCTATATATAAATTATCCTATTAATTTAAATTCGTAATTTAAATACTATCAATCATATTGACATATTTAAATCTTTATAATTTAAATTAATTTCATTTTAATTATGTTCTATGTGTGTGACCCTATAGGTTATTATTACGTTGGCAATAATTTTAAAATCATATTATAAAATTATAAACAGTGAGCGACATCTAGTAATGCATCACTGCTACCAAAGTAATAATAAGATCGATGATTCGATGCAACCTTTTAGTGACCAATGTTTCAATGTAATTTAATCCTTTTAACCTTAATATCCTTGATTAAACTCGAGTCATGGAATGTGTCATACTCTTTATAATTTAATATGAGTTTTTCTTGATCAATGCGTAGACTATATGAAACAAATCACTATTTGAGCATGACCATGCATTTCATAGTCCTACTCAATCAAGAGGCCTATGGATATCACCCCTAGTATATAGGATGGTTAAATTCCATCTAGATCACTCATATTCCTCACACGATTCATGATGTACCCAATAATCACCTTTATAGTCCACCCTATTAAAGGTGACATTTGATGATATCAAAGTACATAAATTCCCGTGAAGAAATATAGTGATTTCAGGTCGGAGGACCATTACATCATTGTAACTATGAGAATTGCTAATGACACTTCGCATAATGATCCACATAGAATTCTCATGGTGGGTCTGTCCAGTACATCGTTCTCTAACTTGTACCTATGCATTGACTTAATATCTCATATATTTATGACCAATGAGATTTGTTCATCAGTCAATCGACATACTAGTCTTAATGCATTATTGTTGTCCCATCAACAATGATACTTGACTAGGGACATTTAAGAACAATGATACTAATTGTAAATATATAATCTCATGTTCAAGTCACATACTTGAAACTATATAATTTGTATAAATATTTTAAATTTTTTTATTATGTTAATATTTATATAACGCAGTAAATAAAACCATAATAAAATCATTCACTTATTCAATCAAATATAATATCAAAACGTTAAACAATTATATCAAATAATTGGCATCTAGGGCGTAAACTCTTACAGTCTCCCACTTCCATTAGAGCCAATCACTCATGTATCTAATACCCATGGAACTATTGTGACCGTTGTGCTTCTGCTGCGACAAAGCCTTGGTCAGTGGATCTGCAATATTATCATCTGTTGGCACTCTTCCTATATGTACATCTCCTCTATCAATGATTTCACGGATGAGATGGTACCGCCTAAGTTTATGCTTGGATCGTTGGTGAGATTTGGGTTCCTTATCCTGTGCAATGGCTCCATTATTATCAAAGTATAGAGCAACATGATCAACAATTGTTGGAACAACACCAAGTTCAGTGATGAAATTTTTAATCCATACAGCCTCCTTGGCTGCACTAGAAGCAGTAATATACTCAGCCTCTGTTGTAGAATCAGCTAATGTCTCTTGCTTCGAACTTTTCCAGCTAACAACACCACCATTAAGGCAAAACACAAAACCTGACTGAGACTTATAGTCATCATTGTCAGTTTGGAAACTAGCATCTGTGTAACCCTTTACTGCCAGTTCGTCTTCACCTCTATATACCAAGAATGAATCCTTAGTCCTTTTCAGGTACTTGAGGATATTCTTGACTGTTGTCCAGTGACCTTCACCTGGATTCAACTGGTATCTGCTCGTCATGCTCAAAGCATACGAGACATTCGGACGAGTACATATCATTGCATACATGATAGATCCAATTGCTGAAGCATAAAGGATCTTTCTCATACGCTCCTCATAATATTGTGATTT
The DNA here is from genome assembly GCA_020205505.1 of Panax japonicus. Classification (NCBI taxonomy): domain Eukaryota; kingdom Viridiplantae; phylum Streptophyta; class Magnoliopsida; order Apiales; family Araliaceae; genus Panax; species Panax japonicus. The sequence continues at coordinate 53,046,307 of CM035101.1, read as the reverse complement.
AGGACATTGGGCCTTAGAGATCTTTACACAATGAGTCACGAGTAAGTTTCCTATTTTTGCCTCTTGCATGCTGAACCGTTTCAACACTTTATCAATATATGTACTTTGACTAAGGCCGAGCATTTTTCTCGATCTATCTCTATAGATCCTGATACCTAAAATGTAGGCAGCATAGCCCAAATCTTTCATGGAGAAACATTTTCCTAACCATGTTTTTACAACTTGTAAGGAAGGAATGTCATTCCCAATAATTAATATGTCATCAACATATAATACTAGGAATGCAATATAACTCCCACTAACCTTCTTATATACCCAAGGTTCATATTCATTTTTAATAAAGCCAAATTCTTTGACTGCTTCATCAAATCGAAGATTCCAACTCCGAGAGGCTTGCTTCAATCCATAAATGGATCGCTGCAACTTACATACCTTTCCAGCATCCTTTGGAGTGACAAAACCCTCAGGTTGTGTCATATACACATCCTCAAGGAGATTTCCATTAAGGAAAGCAGTTTTGACATCCATCTGCCAGATTTCGTAATAATAAAAAGCTGTAATAGCAAGTAAGATCCTGATGGATTTAACCATTGCCACTGGAGAGAAGGTTTCATCATAGTCAACACCTTTAATTTGTTTGAAACCTTTTGCTACCAGTCGGCCTTTATAGGTTTGTACATTACCATCCATGTCGATTTTCTTCTTAAAAACCCACTTGCACCCTATTGGTTTTACCCCTTCGGGTGGATCAACCAGAGTCCATACTTGGTTAGTATAAATGGAGTCCATCCCATATTTCATGGCTTCAAGCCATTTCTCAGAATCTGGTCCATTCATAGCTTTTTGGTAGGAAGCATGCTCATTTTGATCTATGAGCATCACATCGCCGTTTTGAGTTACAAGATATCCATAATATCTCTCAGGCTCTTGGCGTGTCCTACCAGATCTATGAATGCCTTGTGTAATTTGAGCAGGTTCAATTTCCACAATATCTTGGTGTTCCTGCTCACGTTCTAACTCAGGTTCAATGATATTTTGTGGTTCTCGAATTTCTTCGAGGTCTACTTTCCTCCCACTGTTTCCTTTAGAGACAAATTCTCTTTCTAGAAAAATACCAGTTCGAGCAATAAATACTTTGTTCTCAGATGGTTTATAGAAATAATACCCTTTTGTTTCCTTTAGGTATCCCACAAAATTATATTTGTCAGATTTGGGTCCGAGATTGTCAGAATCCAGACGTTTTACGAACGCCTCGCAACCCCAAATCTTCATGAATGACATACTAGGACGTTTCCCATTCCAAATCTCATATGATGTCTTCTGAACCGTCTTTGTAGGGCATGACCCCAGAAGCTTATTGGAAGATCTGCATGACTCATCATTGATCGTACCATGTCCAACAAGGTTCGGTTCCTCCTCTCAGATACATCATTCCATTGCGGTGTTCCAGGTGGAGTGAGCTGTGATATAATCCCCACTCCTTTAGAAGGTCATCAAAGTCTTGGCTTAAGTATTCACCTCATCGATCGGATCGAAGGGCTTTTATGCTTTTGCCAAATTGGTTTTGAACTTCATTCTTGAATTCCTTGAACTTTTCAAAGGATTCAGATTTGTGTCTCATAAGATACACATATCCATATTGTAAGACCCCAACTTATTATAAATAAAATTAAATTTTCCTTTATTCATTATTATAAATTAATAAGGGTTAATTTGATATAATGCTTTGGTTATGGGTGAAATGTGCAAATTTTTGTAAAATAAACAAGTGGTTATAAAATAATCATTGTTGTCGGGGAATATTCGTTTGGTCGTGGAATATTCTTTTTGTCGGGAATATTCGTACGACGGCGCAGTCAATTGTGGGCCCCATAACAGAATAACGATCGGATGAAGAAAACGACAAATTTGAGTTTTTATAAATAACGACATAATTTTTACCGTTAACACTGTTGGGTTACCTGGTGGTTAAAATACAGTAATACGCGTTGTTGCACAGTAGCACACGATATTGCACAGTATTTTGAATTATTGATCCTTACGTAAGAAGGCACTACTCAATAATTGCTACAGGAGTTACTGTTCAATATTTTATTTTATTGATTCAATAATTGCTGCGTTGATATTTTATATTATTATTGTTTCAATAATTGTCACTGCACAATATTTTCCATTATCAGATCAATAATTCATATTATTTGAATAATATTATCAGATAACATTATTGGCAATGTCTAGAAAGTTCTGTCTAAGGAGAGGTTTGGTCACCTAATTGCGCGCCAGTAAGGAGAAATTCTTATTGGAAAGCCCCCTCTTTCCTGGGAACGGCCTGGTTGTCATAATTGTGATTCTCTAATATTATTGTGAATAATTAATTATTAATTTATATGATAAGAAAATATTTATTTGATGGAATTATTTTTTTTATGCGGTTAAAAATGAAGGAATTTTAGCATGAAATAATTGTTGAAAGTTTGGCATATTTTTGTGGAATTACAGTTCTGATAAAATATTCATTCAATTATATTATTATTATATGTTATAATTGTTTAAATAATAATAGTATTATAATATATATACGCATGTGGTTAATTATATATGCAAGATGTATTTGAATACCTTGTGGCTAGCATGATTTTGGTTGTTGGGAATGGTGGGTGAGAATTTCCTGCAAATTCTTGATTTTCAAATGTGTTACAGGAGTTTTAATTTTATTTTTTCAAAAGTGATTAATGCCTTGTCCTTCTTTTTCAAAGTTGGCTGGTTTGTTTTTTTTTCTTTCCTGCAACTTGTTTTTCAAAAGGTGGCCTCCACCCATATGGAAAAAAATGAGTATGTTAGGCAGAAGAAGAAATTGTAGGCGTCTGTCTCTTTTCCTCCGTTTCTATAAATAGGGGGTAACCCCTCCTTCCTCATCACACCATCTTCATAATCAGAATTTTTCTATCGTATTGTGAGTATTTTCTTGAGTATAAGAATATTTTGAGCGTAGTTTTTGTGCAAGATTTTCTCAGAATAATATTCGAGGTTCCAGACAAATTCAGTTTCTACCAAGGTAAAGGATATTTTTTTTTCAATACTCATGAGAAATATTATTTCCTTTCATACTCCATATTATGTAAGCAATATTATTTCATCTCGTATTGTTAAATTTGAACTTACTATGGTAAGTATTGCTTCTATAATTCCTGAAATGATTAGAAATTTCGTTTCATCTAATATCATTTCATAGGAATATTGGTCTGAACTTTTTATCAAATTTGGAACTTGTCATTACTGGTACTGTTCACTGGTACTGTTCATGGGTACTGTTCACGGATACTGTTCATGGGTACTGTTCACGAGTACTGTTCACGGGTACTGTTCACAAAAAAAAATATATTCTTTTCTTCCAAATTATCTATTGTGACCCTTATTCTTAAAGTTTAATCCATGTTTTGATTTTCATCATCCTCAGTCCTAAATGGTGATACCAATGAATATCTTTGGCCTGTAGTGCAAAGATGAATGATTAACTAATGAATATCTTTGGCCGTAGTGCAAAGATGAATAGGTGTTGAGATGAACATGACCAACTGGTGATACAAATGAATATCTTTGGCCTGTAGTGCAAAGATGATTAAAGATGTATATTGATTGTTGTTACAGGGATAAAATATTGATGATGGACTTTTAAACCTTAGAAGACGGTAGAATTCTTTCTCTACGTGACTCTTCTAATGGATTGCTGTTCCGCTGCACTTGTTGATCTAAAACTTGTTGTCTATTATATTTTATCAAATTTTTCCCTATTGAAGACTAACGATAATTTGTTGTATATTATCTTAATCATAATATTCTTTACTGGGCTAGTTGAGCTCACCCTTTCCTTTTTGTTCCATTTTTCTTCTCAGGAGGCGAGAATATAGCGAGTACGAGTCGGGGTATGGAATGAAGGTTTTAGGGAGAGTTGTTTAGTAGTCCTCACCATTTTTATAAAATAATGTATCAATAAATATGATGGGGATTTATTTGTATGTGGATATTGTCTAGATGACAATATCTGTATTTAAACTCATAATTTTCATGTTATAATAATAAAGTTGTAGTTGTTTCTGAACCATGTATTGACAACTCAGAATGGGTGATGTAAACCTGTTTTGGGGGTGTCACACATATCTACTAAAGTCTTCAGTAAATGTAATGAAGTAATAAAACCTACCTCTTGCTAACGAACTCATGGGTCCATATACATCACTATGTATAAGTCCTAATACATCGCTAGCCCGTTCACTGTGTCCAGTGAAAGGGGCTTTAGTCATCTTGCCTAATAAACAAGACTCTCATTTCTCATATGATTCAAAATCAAATGAATCAAAGAACCCATCTTTATGGAGTTTGGATATGCGTTTATCATTTATATGGCCTAAACGACAGTGCCAGAGATATGTCGGATTTGAATCATTTGATTTAAATCGTTTTGTATTTATGTTATAGATAGGCATTTCTAAATCAAGAATATAGAGACCGTTAAACAATTGTGCAACACCATAACAAATATCATTTAAGTAAAACAAACAACGATTGTTCTTTATTATAAATGAAAAACCTTTCTTGTCCAAACAAGAAACAGAAATAATGTTTTTGCTTATAACTGACACAAAATAACAATCTTCTAATTCTAAAATTAGCCCAGTGGGCATAGATAAATGATAAGTTCCTACGGCCAGTGCAGTAACTTTTGCTCCATTCCCAACTCGTAGGTCAACCTCTCCTTTCGCCAAAGTCCTACTCCTTCGGAGTCCCTGCACATTAACACAAATATGAGAACCACATCCAGTATACAATACCCATGACGTAGAAGTAGACAAGTTAACTTCTACAATATATATACCTAAATCAGAAGTCGTACTTCCTTTCCTTTTCTTCACTTCTTCCAAATAAGCATGACAGTTCCTTTTATAATGTCTAGGTTTTCAACAAAAGTGACATTCACCTTCTTTAGCCACCCTACCTTTAGATTTTAAAGCAGGTTTGGTTTTGGAATTGGGTTTGGCAAAAGATTTAGATCCTATCTTCTTCTTGCCTTTCCAATTTCCCTTAGCATTCCCCTTTTGTACCATCATTATGGGAGCAGGTCCTGCCTTTTCATGTTGTTCTCGGCAGTTCTTAACATGCTTAATAACTCAGTAATGGGTTTCTCAATTTCATTCATAAGATAGTTCATAACAAATTGAGAGTAGCTGCTATTCAAAGATTGGAAAACAAGATCTGTTTTGTCTTTCGGAGTGATTGGAAAACCAAACCTATCAAGGTACTCAATATACCCAATCATTTTTAGCATATGTGGACCAACTGGATCACGTTCACCCATTTTGTAGTGATACAATGCCTTGCTTGTATCATACCTCTCCTATCGAGCCTGCCCTTCGAACAATTTCTTGAGATGCTCGATCATCTCATAAGCATCCATCAACTCATGTTGCTTCTGAAGCTCAGCGTTCATAGTTACTAACATGACACAACTCACGTCCAGAGCATCATCTTGATGCTTCTTGTAAGCATTATGCTCCACACGTGGTGCAGTGACAACTGGTGCTACAGGAATGGGACCATCAAGGACATATAGCTTGCGCTCTTGTTTGAGGACAATCCTCAAGTTCCTATGCCAGTCAAAGAAATTAATTCCACTCAGCTTGTCTTTTTTAAGGACTGATCGTAATGAAATACTATTTGTGTTGTTGTTGTTTGCCATTTGATTTCTACAATTTATAAGTGTAAAAAATAATAAGTCAAATTACAGAGTGGATATTATATAATTGATAATAGTACATTCAAAATATACCCCCCACTATATTATTTAAATTAATAGCCCTCACCATTAATTCGAAAAGCATTTTCCATTAAATCTTTCTAGTGAGCCAAGATCCATATTTCATTATGCCTTAAGTTAGCTTTGGCTAATCTCTTAAAACATAATTATTTAGGTAGACAACCCTTTGACAATTATATCATATATAACTCCTGGATAGTTTAGTAAACAACGTTTATTTCTAGTCCATCTAATGGTACCTACCAAACTCCATGCCTCTAAGTCCACAATCCTATTGAGATAACTTAGTTAATTCAGGCCCAATGATTTTAATAGTTTGGATATCACAATTATCCTATCGCATCTTACCTAGATAAATAGGGTACTTTGCTTTGACAAACCTACATCTATTGATCAAGGTCTTGATGAGTGTTATTCATTGGAAGGCATCTGATTTTAGACTTAATATTTTATTGAGGGATTTTATAAATTAATTTAGATCTCACCAATTTTAATCTTATTAAGCATGCACATTATTTATCATATCATATCACATACAAGCATAAATAAAGTGCGAAATTAAATGTGTCACAGTTACGGCCCAATCCACTGTCAATCTTTTCAAGCTAATGAAAGATTGAAGGTCAATCTAAGGTAGTAAAAGATCTTAAAATAAATAGCTTACTTGGATCTTCCTCAAGCATGTGCCTCCTCTCCATCATCATCTTTTCATCGTGTTCTCCATCTTGACATCTTCATCGATTACAGATTATTACATGACATAAAGAAATCTCGAGTTACATTCAAAGGGATTTAGATGAGAAGAGAATATTACATTAGAATTTATAGAAAGGCACGACATGCAAGATGTATTTCAAAACCAAAAAACCACTAACCTATGGGTCAAAAGGCCATAACTTTGCACTATGCATATCACAATAAACACATAACAATTTATATATAATTAAAGAAAACTATATATAACATATAGGGGACACGACCATCGTGCACTACGACCGGGGGGGGGGGGGGGTCTCCCCCCTGGCGGTGGACCAGCATACCATGCAGTCTTAAAATCTCATTTATATACATACGAGCAAGATGTTCAAGTGTATAAGTTTCTCGTATAGGTAAGAAATGAGCCAACTTGGTCAATCTATCAACAATGACCCAAATTACATCTATGCCTTGGGAAACCTTGGGAAGACCGGTAACGAAATCCATGGTAATGCGTTCCCACTTCCATTCTGGAATTTCAAGTTGTTACAATGGACCTTTTGGCACTTGATGCTCCGCCTTGACTCGTTCACAAGTTAGACACCTTAAGATAAACTCTGCGATCTTTCTCTTCATATTGCTCCACCAAAATGTATGTCGAAGATCATCATACATTTTGTTACTCCCAGGATGGATTGCAAATGGTGTGTTGTGCGCCTCCATCATGATTTTATACTTTAAATTAGGGTCGTTAGGAACACAAAGTCTGGAGTTGACTCAAAGTATTCCTTTTTCATTGATTCTTGATTCCGGCATAGCATCTTCTTGCACTTTTGTCTTCATACGCATCAGCTCTAGGTATGTAGCTTGAGCAACGTTAACTTTATCGATTAAAGTCGGTTCTACTCGTATATTCGCTATCATCACATGGGTCCCTAGAGTCTTTAACACTATCTACATCCATTGCAAGTCATATAAAATGGGCCTTTGTGTTGACAATATCACACTCGTACCCGCATGTGATCTTCTACTCAATGCGTCAGCTACTACGTTCGCTAACCAGGATGGTATTGAATAATATGATCATAATCTTTCAGTAGTTCAAGCCAACGTCGTTACCGCATGTTGAGTTCCTTTTGAGTAAAGAAATATTTGAGACTTTTATGATCCGTAAAGATCTCCACTTTCTCCCCATACAGGTAATGCCTCCAGATTTTAAGTGTGAAAACGATAACTGCCAACTCTAGATCATGTGTAGGATAATTCCTCTCATATTCTTTGAGTTGTCGCGAGGCATAGGCTATGACTTTCCCATTTTACATGAGAACACATCTTAAACCCTTGCCTGAAGCATCACTATAGATTACATATGTTTGGTTTCGGCATAGAAACGCAATGGAAATAAACCAATTAAAGGCAATTCCGAAACCCTAAAATAGGATCCATGCGAAAAATTTAATTAATTCAGAGGTTAGAAATTATACCGATTGTTAAATCTAGAATTGATGCGGTCGAATCTCCAACGCAATTCAAACGAACTGTGTCTCTACGGTATCCAACGAACGCTTCACACAAATCGTCCTACGATCTATAGAAGAAGGAACCGCGGTACTAGCCACCAAGGATGCGGATTTTCTGAAACTGTTTTCTCTCTAGTCTCTCTCTAAGAGCGGCTAGGGTTTTGGTTAATGAATAATACCTAAAAATGGCTTCTACATATTATATATGTAGTGATTAAAAGGAATTATTCAAAACCTAATTTAATAAAATCCGAATTTATATATATATATATATATATCTTAATTAAGTCTTACTTAAATAATATACCTATATATAAATTATTCTATTAATTTAAATTCATAATTTAAATACTATCAATCATATTGACATATTTAAATCTTTATAATTTAAATTAATTCCCTTTTAATTACGTTCTATGTGTGTGAACCTATAGGTTATTATTACGTTGGCAATAATTTTAAAATCATATTATAAAATTATAAACAGTGAGCGGCATCTAGTAATGCATCACTGCTACCCAAGTAATGATAAGATCGATGATTCGATGCAACCTTTTAGTGACCAATGTTTCAACGTAATTTAATCCTTTTAACCTTAATATCCTTGATTAAACTCGAGTCATGGAATGTGTCATACTCTTCATAATTTAATATGAGTTTTTCTTGATCAATGCGTAGACTATATGAAACAAATCACTATTTGAGCATGACCATGCATTTCATAGTCCTACTCAATCAAGAGGCCTATGGATATCACCCCTAGTATATAGGAGGGTTAAATTCCATCTAGATCACTCATATTCCTCACACGATTCATGATGTACCCAATAATCACCTTTATAGTCCACCCTATTAAAGGTGACATTTGATGATATCAAAGTACATAAATTCCCGTGAAGAAATATAGTGATTTCAGGTCGGAGGACCATTAAATCGTTGTAACTATGAGAATTGCTAATGACACTTCGCATAATGCTCCACATAGAATTCTCATGGTGGGTTTGTCCAGTACATCATTCTCTAACATGTACCGATGCATTGACTTAATATCTCATATATTTATGACCAATTAGATTTGGTTATCAATCAATCCACATACTAGTCTTAATGCATTATTGTTGTCCCATCAACAATGATACTCGACTAGGGACATTTAAGAACAATGATACTAATCGTAAATATATAATCTCATGTTCAAGTCACATACTTGAAACTATATAATTTGTATAAATATTCAAAAGATTTTTATTATGTTAATATTTATATAAGCAGCAAATAAAACCCTAATAAAATCATTCATTTATTCAATTAAATATAATATCAAAACGTTAAGCAATTATATCAAATAATTGGCCTCTAGGGTATAAACTCTAACAACATATCCCTCCGTACCAGATGATATTGTCAGAACAGGTGCTGAAATGAGTCACCTCTTGAGTTCTTAAAAACTCTTCTCACATTCCACGCTTTAACCGAATTTTGTATCTTTCCGAGTAAGCTAAGTTAATGGAGTAGCGATTCGAGAAAACCCTTCTACGAATCTCCTATAATAACCAGCTAAGCCGAGAAAGCTACGTGCTTTGGTCACTGATTTAGGTTTCTCCCATCTTTGAATAACTTCAATCTTTGCTGGGTCAACAGATATTCCATGACTTCATACTACGTGCCCAAGGAATGCTACTTCCTCAAGCCAGAACTCACATTTCTTCAAGTTGGCATAAAGCTTGTTTTCACGAAGCTTTTGGAGTATCAGCCTCAAGTGTTGCTCATGATCTTCACGGCTTTTGGAATATATGAGGATGTCATCAATAAAGACGACCACAAAGTGATCCAAATATCCCTTGAATACTCAGTTCATCATATCCATGAAGGCAGCAGGAGCATTGTGATAACCCAGGATTTCGAATAATCCAAAATTTGAGAATAATTTTTTTTAATTAATATTAATTATCAATTTTGTGACAAGTATCTGTGATACGAGTCTCGAGAAAGTCAATTTGTGTATTGACTAATAAATCTAGAGTAGAGTTGTGCTTAACAACTTTAAAAAACCCTAACCCTAATTTTCGGATAAGGATTCGGTAGAAAATATAATTAAAATAATTATATTGCTAAGAATGTGTTTGTACTGTATGTTGATTATGTTGATCAATAATTGATCGGATAAGGTTTGTAATTAATAAACCTTAATAAGGGATTTAAAACCCTAATCTTAAATTTAGAAAATAAATTGTACAGTTAAAAACCTTAATTGTACGTTAAAGAACCCTAATTTAAAATCTGGGATTTCCTAAACCCTAATTAGGCAACTCTAATTTTATTGGCAAGCCTAATGTGTTTAATTAAACTTAAATGTGATTAGAAACCCTAATTATAATTTAGAAAATTTATTTTTCTAATTAAAATCCTAATTCGTGGGTTATAAACCCTAATGACCATTTTGACCCTAATTGCTAAATTAAGCAATTTTAATTAGGAATATTAATCCTAATTAGCAAGATTGAATTTTATTATTAGGAAATATTAATATATTTATTGAATCATAATTATAATTTTGGAATATTAATTTTCTATTTTGAAAACCGAAATTCGAAAATCTTGGAAATTAAATTGCTAACCTAAAGGGTTTAAATCCTAAACCCTAATGTGTTCAAACTCTAAACCCTAACCCAAACCCTAAACCCTAAGGGTTTGTACAAATTCCATGTTTATCATTAAATTTAAATTATAAATGACAAAATTGCCCTTTATGGGATTTTTATTAGATTACTTGTAGAAATGGCTAAAGCTTTAGTGGTTCACCAACTCCATTCACATTTTTACTCAAAAAGTTGCAGCAAATTCGTCCAAGTGATCAGCCATAGCAACATATCAAAATATATATAGATTTGGGAGAGAGAAAAATCATAAAACTTGCCATTTTTCTATATTACTCTCACCAACTCCCTCTCTCTCTAGAAGCTTCAAATTTATCAAGTAAATCAGTCTAATTAGCAGCCCTAGATCAAACAATAACATATTGGAGAGCATAGATCAAGAATTGAAAGAAGAAGGTATAAACCTATTTTTTATTTTTTGATCCAAGTGGCTAAGAAAAATTTCGTGTTTATGTGTTTAGATCTTTGTTAGATGATGTTTAATGATGATCTATGTTGATATAACATAAATCTATAGCATCAAAATTCTTTAAAATCGTGTTTTTCTAAAACTGTCAAGAACACGATTTGTGGTCTGACAAGCTAATGTCAGGAGCCACAAATCCGTGTCTGTTTTTGATTTTTCTTGTTCGATGCTTTGGATTGGTAGTCTGGTATGAGGGCTTTATTCTGCAAGTGGTATTACAACCATCAGATGTATAGATCGTGAATTATTAACGGTCAAATCATGTTGACCAAAGTTGACCAGTCAAATTCTGGGTAACCCAGAAAGCCTTATTCTTCGTCTGACAACATATTGTGATGCTCAGATCTGATGAGTGTTATGCTTTTTGATGTTATTTTTGTAACGAAATTGTATCCTGTAATGTGTACTTGAGATCTAGACCTTTAGATCTCTTAAATAGAAAACATGTGGGATTATATGAACGGTCAAACCAGGTCATCCGGTCACGAATATGATTTTCTGGAAATTCCAGAAATTTTTGGGACGAACTTTCTGACATAGTTTGACCGCTTGATAAACTATGATTTGTTTGTTTTTGGACTGATATGTTGCTTTGGTATTGTTCCTTGACACACATACTATAACTTACAACAAATAGATCACAATAAACATGACTGGAACCTAGATCAAATTGAGCTCAAATGTGCCTAGTAGAGTTTCTGGGTTTCTGGAGAAACCCATAATGAGTCTGATAGCTTCTTTGAAGCTCTAGATCTTGCAAGATTGTTATTGTTTTGGCCAAGATGTTGATTGTCTGTTGTAGTATTACATTTTGGCTACATTATCAAACTTCAAGTTTGTCCAAAAACTTTGTGGATTCAGAAGTACAAGCGGTCAAAGTTGACCCCTTGCACTGCCGGCTGTCAGTGTTCTTGAGCTCAAGAACACCAACAGCGACGCTTTGTGTCGCTATAGCCCTATAACGATGGTTTAAATAATTTTATTTTCTGAATATTCCGAAAAATGATTAAAAATAGAAATAAATTCTAAAAATTAGTAAAAATGGTTTTAAAAATTATTTTAAATTATGAAAAATAATTTTTGACCAATTGGAATGTTTTTCTTTAATATTTATAATTATTTAAATATTAAATATATTTAATTTATTTAATTAGTATATTAAATCAATTAGAGAAAAATGATTTAATATTATAAAAAATTATTTTAAATAAGAATAATGTATTTAAAAATATTTTAAATTATAAAATATAATTTTTAATATTTTTGGAGAATTTTCATTAATAATTTAATATTAATGATATTATAGTTATTTGATTATTAAATTAAATAAATAAGATAAAAATGATTTTAATGATTTAAAAATCATTTTAATTTAGCATAAAGTGTTAAAAAATATTTTAAATTATAAAATATAATTTTCAATATTTTTGGAGAATTTTCATTAATAAATTAATATTAATGATGTTTGATTTATTTAATTATTATATTAAATAAATGAATTAAAAATGATTTTATTGATTTAAAAATCATTTAAAAATGAGAAAAATGGTTTAAAAATATTTTAAGTTATAATTTATAACTTTTATTATTTGGATAATAATTTCATTAATATTTAAATATTATTTGTGATGATTTAAAAATGATTTTAATTACTTTAAAAATCATTTAAGTAGAATATTAATGATTTAAAAATATTTTAAGTTATTAATAATAACTTTAATATTTTGACAAGTATGTTATTAATATTTTTATATTATTAAATATTAATAATGATAATATTATTTGATAATTAAATCATTTAAAAATGATTTAAGTGTTTGAAAAATTATTATAAATTATAATAATTGTTTATAAATTATTAAAAGCTTCCAAAAAATATTATAAACGATAATTGACTTATCTAAATTAATATTGAACCTTAGAGACCAAGTGTAATTGACAGATAACTGTGTTAATTGTTGGATAGGTTGACCAAAACACCGAGAAGGGACTGAAGTCCAACCAGACAGAAATAGTTAGACTTGATAAGTGTTTATATAGGTTATAAACACTAACGTGGCTATGTGGTAATGTGCCTAAGAGAAGTTTGACCGTGAATTACAGTATTGTGTGTTATAAATGTTTGTGCTAATTGTGAGACCGATATTATTGGATATAGGTCTTTCGAAAGCAGATAAGTATATTGTGTAGCTGTAATCAGCGGAAGAGGCAAGTTCCCTAACTCAATCTTGAGTTATTTCATTCAATTATTATTGATGGATAATTATTGCTAATTATACCACGTCCAGGGATTTATTGTTGAAATTAAATTATTGAATTAGAAAATATATATTCGTAGAATTACTATTGCTAGATATTCATATCTGTAGAAGTTAGAATTGACAGTACAGATAATTCTTGTTTATTGTCAAATTACACTGAGAAATGTCTTAGCTAATTATTCTAGCTAGACGAATATTTGTTTGAATTTGATAGGTTCGAAAAGAGAATTCAATTATTTTTGACAGATCGATGCCAAATATTTCGGCTAGACCGAGAAGTAAATAGAATCTGAAATCCCAGTATTTCGTTGTAAAATCAAACTCTTGATTCTAAGACTGAGAAGAACAACCTTTTATATAAAGGGGACATTTTGTTGGTCGTGAATTCGACCTTTGCACGCGTTTTAAGTATTATGCATAATATAGGGTATAATAAGCTGATCACTTGTTATACTTGCAGAGGGGTATGATTTAATCTTTATGGTTATCTGTTACACCTGAGTATATATCAAAGTAAATCTTCGATATCTACCCGATAAAATAAGTTCAAGATCTTGTGTGATCGCTCAGTATTAAATCTGGAATATATTCCACTTTGCTATTTTGTAGAACTGATTCTTGATTATTCATTAGAATATCGTAGAAACTTTGAAAGCGTTGTACTCTTTCATTATTGAATTATTGTATTGTACGGGATACGAGAAGACTTGTTATTGAATAACGATTTGTTCAGCTATTTCAAAGTTCCCCGAACTTTGGTTTCATTCTATCAAAATAGATAGTTTGTTGTTTTGAATTCTTATACATTTATTGTATGTCTTAATTGTGGGGCAAATTAGTTGCTCACCCTTGCTAAATAAAACTTTTCAGCTAGGGACGAAGTTGAAGAAGGTGCTGCGAAGAAGAATAAGGGCAAATGCATCGTAATAAATTAGTTTTATGAACAATATTATTTATATTGTTGTATTGTAAACCCTTTTTGTATATCTAAAGGGTATGTTTGTAAAGTTAAGGTTAGAAAATCTTGGTGATGTATTATTAAACTCTGATAAAAACTTATGAAAGTTACTATCTATATATATTATGGGTAGTTAAATGTTATTTATATTGTGGATCGTGAGCACCAAACTTGGGGGTCAGGTAACCTTGATTTGGGGGTGTCACAAGCATTAGTCAATCCAAAAGACATGACTAAGATTTCATAATGCCCGTATTCAATTTTGAAGGCAGTCTTTAGAATATTCTCAGTTTTAACCTTCAGCTAATGATATCCAGAACGAAGATTGATCTTTGAAAAGAATTGTGCTCCTTGAAACTGGTCAAACTGGTCATCAATGTGAGATAACAGATACCTATTCTTGATGGTGCCCGGTAGTTAATACAAAGTCGCATACTCCCATCTTTCTTCTTTATGAATAGAACATGAGCACCCCAAGGAGACGTACTAGGATGAATGAAACCGAAGTCTAACAATTCCTGTAATTGGTTCTTTAACTCCTGAAGTTCAATAGGAGCCATTCGATATGGGGCTTTGGAAATGGGTTTTGTACCGGGTTCAAGGTTGATACAAAATTCAATTTCATGTTCTAGGGGTAGGCCATTAAGTTCCTAAGGGAATACGTCAGGAAAGTCATTAACAATAGAAATATCATTCAAATCTGACGTATTTTTGTTTAAATCTGTGACATAAGCTAAGAAAGCTTGACATCCGTTTTTCAATAAACGAATAACTTTATGGCTTGAGATGACATTGATTGATTTTAATGGTTTGGTTGCAATGATTCGCATACTAGATTGGTTAGGAATATGAAAGCTAACAACCTTACGAAAAAAAATCAAATTTTGCATGATGAGTAGTTAACCAATCAATCCCTAGAATCACGTCAAATGGAAGTATTTTAAATGAAATAAGATCGACAGGTAATGTGAGGGTATCGATTTGAACCAAATAAGACTTATAAACAGTGGATGTTATGAAAGTTTCTCCCAACGGAGTTTCCACAGATAAGTCAAAGTTTAATTTCTCCGGAGTCAAATTTAAACGTTGAGCGCAAGTAGGAGAAATAAAAGAATGGGCAAAACCGATATCAAATAAGGTATATACTTTGCTAGAGTTTATAATAAGCTTACACTTGATGACCTCGTTTGGGTTCCTTGCTTTTTGGGAGGTCACAACAAACGCTCTCCCTTGAACTACTGGTTTTGACTTGTCTAAGACGGCATTTTGTGTCACCGTTCCAACTGGACTTGTCTTCGGTGCACAACAAAATCGGGCTAGGTGACCTTCTCTTCCAAAATTATAACACGCTTTGGATGGCATCACGCAGTTTGGACTGATGGGTCCCTCCCCTTCGTATTTAAAGCATATGATAGGTGGTCGTTCTCCTTCCTTAACAACGGGTGCTGATTATGACGTCTTTCCATCAGTGTTGAATCTCTTCTTCTTGAAATGTCCACTTTTATTGTCTTGGCCATGATTACAGTGATGGCCCCGAATCCGAGGTCCCGAATCACCGCGGATCCGGTTCGATCATTCTATACAACTATTACTATTTGCGAAAGATATAAACATAAATTGTTTATACATTAAACTTACACACATTTCCCTAAGGTCGAGTAACCTTAACTTAATACACATTTCATAACTTACTTTACTTATAATAACATTATATACATTACTATTACAATTCAAACTACACACGTAAACTAAAGCTGGAACTATCTTTAATCTTTCTTTGTATCCGACGCGTTCGTCTTAATCTACAATGTTTTATCATGATATAACAAGGGTGAGCATAAGGATTGCCCAGCAAGTTTAAGTTCAATAATATAACGATATATCATGATTGAAAGAATCTGAATAATAAGCTGGCTATAATTTAACAATATAATTGTGAACTAGCATGAACAAATTTATGACTGAACAAGTATTATACATGAACAAATATATCTGAACCAACTGGTAATGAAGGTGATTAGCCTTTCATACCTGACTTATACATGCAATATGTACATAGTACAATTCATGGCAACCAGCAATGATTAACCATAAGCTTATCTGAATGCAACGTAATTTTTAATGCTTTATCCGAAGACCTGATATTAGTAATATAGATCTCCAATATTAGAATAATATCATCACAATACTATTATATATATATATATACACACACACACAGAATAACCTTAACACATAACATATAACCCTATCAGTCTATAACACACATAAGACTCAGTATAAGGACAAACTATTTCAGTCTAACTTGAGTTCAATAAAGTTTTAACGTCCCGACGGTCTAGTCGGACTTTTATCAAGTCTAAGTTCTATTAAATCTGATTTAACACTTAACAATTATCTTAGATAATTTATTATCAGTCGAAATATTTTTCGTAAGCTCATAATAATTTTTAAATAATTAATATTATTTATCATAAATTTTTGATCATTAATATCATATTTAAATGAATTAAATACCACATAATTCTTTTATCATTAATATTTATTTATTATCAAATATTAATGAAAATCATCACATAATATTATAATATATTTATAATATATCAAAGTATTTTTAATACTTTAAAATAATATTTATATGATTTTTAAACACTTAAATTCATTATCTGATAATTACTATTAATATTAAAATATTAATATTTTCATGACAAAATATCAAAAGTTATATTTTATAACTTAAAAATATTTTTCTAACACTAAGATCATTTTTATATAATTTATAAAGCATTAATTCTATTTTTTCTTAATTTATTTTATATAGTTATTAAATAAACTAATTTTCAATAATATTGATTAATTAATGAATTTCATCACAAAATATTAAAAGTCATCAAAAATAACTTAAAATATTTTCTAATATCATAATATAATTTTTTCATGATTTTTCATGAATTAAAATCATTTATTTAATATTATAATTAAATAAATTAAATACCATTTATATTCCAAAAATATTAAATATTTATGAAATATACTCAAAATAATTAAAAATTATTTTTCAGAATTTAAAATATTTTTTAGAATTTGTTTAGTATTTTTAATAATTAAAAACTATTTTTTTCTATTTATTTAATTCAAATTATTAATTTTCATGATTAACTTTCGCTAAAGGGCCCTATAGCGACAGAACCGTCGCTATAGGTGTTTTTGAGGCTGTTCTTGAGCTGCCCAGAAAACCATGTCAAAGATCGAGGGGCTTTGTTTGACTGGTTCTAATTTCTTGGTTATAACGTTTCTGGGCTTGCTAAGACATTGATATGCTAGTATTTATGTAATACTACAAATATATATCATCATCTAAGTTATTAAGCATCATAGTTGCAAGATTCAAGCTTGCAAATACGTTGTCAAAGACTTTCTGGGATTTCTAGGTTTTCCAGAAACCCAGTCAGTTTCGAGTGACCACTTTGTGGCTCACAAATCTTATGGTTCTAGTCATGTGTTTCATGTTCTATTGCTTCAAACCTATAGTACATACGTAAGAGAACACATACATATCATTATTTCAGTCTAAAAACGCAACAGGAGAGCGACCAAAGTCGGTTAGTGTGGTGTTAGAAAACAAGTTCTTTAAAGATCTGGGTTTTTCAGATCGTCCTTCAGGCAGATCGGTCAACTAAGTTTGACCAAGATTATCTTCAACTCTATTAAGCATCTGGGTGATCTAAATACTGTAACATGTAGTATGCATGTCAGACAACAACCTTAAAGTAACAACATGGCCAAAACATCAAACGACTGCAAGATCTAGAGCCTGCAAAAACCTGTCAGACAAGATCTTGGTTTCTGGGTTTCCCAGAAACCAGATTTTGTGAACGGTCAATGGGTTTTGACCAACAATAACTCTCGATCCAAGCATACACTGACCCTGATTTGAGTTTAAGAACAAAGACCAACTAACACACTACAAGTATAAACATTTAAAACACTAAACACATTAACGTACAACGATCTATGACGTCTGACATTTGCTTGTCAGACGACCTTGAATTTTTTTTCCAAATTCTTTCAAAACTTAAATTTTGAGCATCTAAATGTTATAGATCCTTGATCTATCGACCCAGATCTCTAATTGACACCTTATTACACAAATCACAGATTTTCAAAATTAGAGTTTATACCTCTTTCCAACTTGATTTTTTTGATTTCTGATCTTTGATCTTGTTATTGACTTGCTATTAACTGATCATGGTTCATCTTATCACACTCTCTCACTCTAAGATCCGAATTTCTAGAGAGAGAAAGGCTTGGGAGAAAATGAAAATGAAAGTAGGTTTTCTCTCTCCCTAATCTTTATATTATTCATGATACAATGTAATGAGTTGGCAAGTATGGCTGATATCAGTCAGATGGCTGGTCAATAATTGTTCACCAACTCCAAATATTGCAAGATATACAACAAGCAACCTTCAATAATGCAACAAATGGCATTTTATTTATTTCCATTTAATTTTAATGGCATTTATGTAAATGGTCTAAACCCTTAGGGTTTAGGATTTGGAAACCCTTGGGGTTTAGGGTTTGATTTTCTATGATTTCAAAAATTAGGTTTTCAAATTTTAGGTTTCCAAAAATAGAAAATTAATATTTCTAAATTATAATTAGAATTTTCTAATTATATTAAAATTTCTTAATCATAACTTAAATCTTGCTAATTAGGATTAGTATTTCCTAATTAAAATCGCTAATTAAGCAATTACGATCAAAAAGGTCCTTAGTGTTTAAAACCCACGAATTAGGGTTTTAAATAGAAAAATAATATTTCTAATTTAGAAATTAGGTTTCTTAATTAGATTAGGGTTTCCTAATTACTTAACTTGAAAATTAGGATTAAGGTTTCATTTTATCATTACAAATATTAAATTAATACTTAGGTTGTCCCTAATTATAAAATTAGGGTTTCTTATCCCGAAGTTAGGGTTTTCTAAATAAATTAGGGTTTCCAGTAAATCTTTAGGATTTTTCCTAATTAGATTATAACGTTAAACCATATACATAACATTCATATTCCCAAACTAGGGTTTCATTCACCGAATTAGGGTTTTGAATTTCTGAAACTGAAATTAGGGTTTCAGACCTGGTTTTAGGGTTTCTTGTTAATCGTTAAGGTTTTCTAACCGAACGTTGACGTTCTTAATATATAATTAGGGTTTGTTACAGATATCGTTTATCTGGTCAACCCTTGACCCTTAACCACATACTGTATAAATATCACAGAACATAAACGCTTATTTCCTTAATCTTGAATAATTCACTTAAATCCTTCACAGAATTTTGGAATCCTCAAAATTCCATCTTAAAAATATCAAACACATGCACTTATCTTCTGTCTAGGTTCTAATATCGAACCTTAAATTAATTAATTAAAATTTTAAAATTTTTTTAAATTCTCGGGTTGTCACATTCACCCATTCTTCTTAAAATTTCGTCTCCGAAATTTACCTTATACCTTATATCATACTGCTTACACCATTCACACATATTCGCTAGCTACCCAATACATCACTCACAAGAGTAAAAAAATTTAAATTTTGCTGAGGAGTCATATAGACTCTTTGTCTTTCATTTTCGCAAAGGTCATACGGAAATTCATCCACAAACCGACATAACTTACTGACACAAAGGGTGATTAGCCCGATATGCCCTGTACTGGCCAAGTACTACTTTTATTTGTTTCTCTTCACTGCCATAGGCACAAAATTCTACCTCAGTCTTATTGGATTCCGCACCAAAACAATTTGGTTCGGGAAATTTCTTTCAATGAACACTTAGAGTTTTCAAAAACTTTAGTCTAGCTGAATCGAATAACATAAACTCATATCAATAATTCAATTCAATCGAATTATTTAGATGTAGCCAAACCCCGTTGGCAAATTAAAATTTTTGAAAAATATTTTCGAAAATGACGTCTTGATGCAGTATTGTATTAACAGTCCGTTTGAGGATGCCGTCATTATATGACTTTGTCATAACACATCATACGATAGTGGAATAACGATTTTAGATCAAATTCACACTAAGTATTCCTGTATTTACAACTCTATCAACTTTTTATCATCTCTGCACCAGGTTACATTGTGAAACCCCAGATTTTATTAATAAAGAATTAATTTTCTCGAAATATTTTTTTTATATTATGGTGTGAATTTGAGATAATGTTATAGTTGTGGGTAATATTTATAAATTTTGCAAAGTATGCAAGTTGTCATATTATATTCGATTGGTCAGGGAATATTCGTTTTAAACAGGAAATATTCGTACGACGACACAATCATTGGTGGACCCCACAACGAAATTATTGTCAGATTGAGAAAACGACAAAAATATTTTATTGAAAATAACGGCGGAAGTTTTACCGTTGATACTGTTGAACTACTCGATAGTAAAAGTACAGTAATACGCGTTGTTGCATAGTAGCACACAGTATTGATTATTGATATTTATGTGAGAAGTCAATCAGTTTTGTTCAATTATTGCTACAATAGTTTTTGCATAGTATCTCACATTATTTGATTCAATTATTGTTGATTTAGAAGTTTTGTTTTATTCACGTAATAAAATAGAAATATCTTTTTATATAAAACAGAATACTTTATAAAAGTCATTCTGTAAATAGAATATATTATATTCTATTATGCATAGTATTTTGCATAGTAAAATCTTTTTATATAAAAAAGAATACTTATTAAAGTTATTCTATAAATAGAATATATTATATTTTATTATGCATAGTGTTTGTATAGTGCCCGCATAGTAAAAATCTTTTTATATAAATAGAATATATTATATTTTATTTAAAAGATTTTTCTTTAAATATGGACCGTCAGATTAAAGTAAATCAATCAGGACCGTTTATGGATTAGTTACTATGTATTCCATTTTTCTATAAATAGAAGTTCATTCCTTCATTATTTTCTTACGAATTCACTGAACTCTAGAGAGAGAAACTATAGAGAGAGACTATAGAGAAGAACAGTTTTCTGCTACTTCACTACTCTTATATCAAGTATTATTTTACGGTAAGGGATATTATTCTTTTGTATTCAAGAAAAGAACTTTTGTTATTCCATTTCTTTAGTGTTCTGTTGGAATAACCTGTATACGCGAGCAACCCTATACTTGGTGACATTCTTCTATTATTCTGTCTTATCGGAATATCCTGTCTGTGCTATACGCCGGACCTGGTTCCATTTTTATTATTTCGTCTTTATTATTTTGTCGGAATATCCTGTCTGTGCTATAAGCCGGACCTGGTTCCATCATTTATTATTCCGCATTTATTATTCTGTTGGAACATCCTGTCGGTGTGAATTCACCTGACCTGGTTCCGTTATTATTATTCTGTTGGAATAACCTGTCTATGCGATGTACCGCATGCATGGTGATTTCTTTTGTTATTCTATTCGGTATTATACTCAGTTGATTAAAATTTTGACTTCTATACTCCATGAAATTAGTGGAATATCCTTGATATTTGCGCTTCATCCAGTATCTTTTCATGAAAATAGTCTTCTGAGCATTCTTGAATTTTACTCTACAAAGCAGTATCATGTTGACAATTTGGACGTTATTTGTTCCTGGACAAATTAATTCTTGAACTTGTTTAATTGAATTCTTATATCATTGTCATCATCCTCATGTTTATGTTATGTTGAAAGTCATCTGTGGCCTGTAGTGCATAGATGAACTTGGTATGATTATGACCAGGGATTATTCGGTATAATCATGACCGTAATGTTACAAATGATGTGAAAATTAAAAGTCATCATTGGCCCGTAGTACATTGATGGACATTTTTTGGTATGAGTATGGCTATGGATTCTCTTCGGCCAAGGGTGCAAAGATGAATTATTTTATGGTATGATCAGGACTGTTGATGAAAACACGATTATCTTTGGCCCGTAGAGCATGGATAATTCGTGGTCGTGATACTAAAGAATATCCTTGACCTGTAGTGCAGGGATGATTTAATGATGTGGATTATTTATTGAGCCGAGTCTCAGCGATAAAAGTGATGAAAAACCTTTTTAATCATAAAATATAGTAGATTTTATTTTCTACTTGACTCTTTTAATGGATTGCTTGTTCCGCTGCAGTTAAACTTGATGTCTATTGTATTTTATCAGTTTAACATTGTTGGAGGCTAATGATAATTTATTTTGCATTATCTTAGTCATAATATTTCTTGATGGGCTTGTTGAGCTCACCCTTTTTTTCACTGTTCTCTTCAGGAAATGAGAATATAGTTGGGACGAGTCGGGGAACAGAGCGATGGTCCAGAGGATAACATTAGTAGTCCTCACTATTTTATGAAATAGTGTGATAATAATTGTAATGAGGACTCTTTTTGAGTTTGTATAATCTCTAGTAGACAATAGTTGCATTCAAACTCACAGTTTATGTTTTGTCGTATTGTACACGACAGTTGTATTAGTAAGTTGTATTTGAATTTTTTACCATGTATCTGGCGACCCAAGATGGATGATGTATATCTAATTTTGGGGGCGTCACAGTTGGTATCAAAGCTTAGGGATATGATCCCTGGTTAAGATGTGAGATAAGAACTATGAGGGGATAGACGAGGATTTCCTTCGCTAGTATGACCTACCTAAGTTTATTTGGTATTTAATTGGCCGGTCAAAGTATAGGATTAATATGTGATATGTTAATTAACCCTTGTTTTGTGGCAGTGTTTGAAAATAGCATCCGAGAATGTTGAGATTATCAATGGAGCACAGGAGACCGTTGAGTCTCCACAGATCAATAATCAGGATAATGTGCAACCAGAGGACAATACTCCTCATGAAAACAATAACACCTATGAAATGGTGAATGATGGGATAGTCAGAGGCTTTATGCAATTCATACAATAACGGGCAAAGGCAGCTCCTGTCCATAATGCAGGTGGAAGCAATGGTAACCCACGATTGGTCATCGCTAAGAAGTTCAACGAGCTGGGACCACCGAAGTTTTTGGGAAAGCCGGAACCACTTAAGGCGGAGACATGGATAAAGCAGATTACCAAGATATTTGATATCTTGGAATGCTCAGAGGTGCAAAAGGATTCGTTCGCCACCTTTATATTGCGTGAAGAAAGAGATCATTGGTGGGAATCTGTAAAACGTACACAGCCTGACGCACTCAAGATGTATTGGGAGAAGTTCCAAGAATTATTCAATGACAAGTACTTTCATGAAAGTATTCGTCACATGAAGGAGGTAGAATTCATCAAGTTGGAGCAAAACAATATGACCGTGTCGCAGTACGAGGCTAAGTTTGCGGAGTTATCCCGGTTTGCATCCCATTTGGTCGATAACGAGGAGCGAATGACGCGAATGTTTTCTCGAGGTTTGAAACCCGATATACGTCAATACCTCATTTCTCAAAAACTTGGTTTATATTCAGATATTGTGAATAGAGCTCAGTTATTGGAGCACGATAATGAGTCAGTACAACCAAAAGGCAACGACCAACAACACGATAATAATCATACTGGTGGCAACGGTCATCAGAACAACGATAACCATCATGGGGGATATTATCATACTAAGAATGGTAACCATTTCGGTGGTAATCATGGCCAAGATAATAAGAATGAACATTTTAAGAAGAGAATGTTCAACAATGACGTGAAGACGTCAGCACCAGCACCCGTTTCAAAGGAAGAAGAATGCCCATCGGTCGTATGTTTCAAATGCGGACAAGAGGGACACATCCGTCCAAACTGTACGCAACAATCCAAAGCGTGTTTTAATTGTGGAAGAGAAGGTCACCTAGCTCAATTTTGTCGTATGGTGAAGTCAAGTCAAACTGGGATAGTGATGCCAAAGGATGTCCCAGACAAGCCAAAGCCGGTAGTTTAAGAGAGAGCATTTTTTTCTCGTGACGAGGAACCTGAATAAAATTATCACGGGTAAGTTAATCATAAGCTCTTACGAAGTCTATACCGTGTTAGATACCGGTTCTACTCACTCTTTTATTTCACCTAGTTGTGTTCAATGTTTGTACTTAACTCTGGAGAAGTTAAACTTTGATTTATCTATTAAAAATCCATTGAGAGAAACCTTCGTTACCTCCACTGTTTATAAATCTTGTTAGATTCAAATCGACACTTTCACGTTACCTGTCGATCTTATCTCTTTGAAAATACTTGCCTTTGATGTTTTTTTTTTGAAACGATTGGTTAACTACTCATCATGTTTTTCGTAAGGTTGTTAACTTTCATATTCCTAACCAACCTATTATGCAAATTCAAGCAACCAAACCACTAAATTCAATCATTGTCATATCAAGCCATAAGTAAAGAGCCCCGATCATTTTATTGATGACTTCCTTGTGTGGAATGCACCGAAGCCAGACTTTTTTTCGGCGACGTCGTGAATGACGATGACAAGTTGATAGGTATTATTGTGAGGTGCTATCTAGGTTAAGGGATAGAAGTCACAGTTGGTATCAATGTGACGTACTATCCAAGTCTTGGATGAGAGTAACAGTTTTGAATGATATTTCTATCATTAATAAATCTCTTGACGTATTCTTGAAGACTTCTTAGCCTAGCCTAGAATGTGAAATCGAATTTTGTATTGACTGTAAAGTCCCCGAATCCGGATACTTGAAACCCGAACTCGGTACTTCACGATACCATTTCTATGAGCG
Organism: Panax japonicus; assembly: GCA_020205505.1. Taxonomy (NCBI): domain Eukaryota; kingdom Viridiplantae; phylum Streptophyta; class Magnoliopsida; order Apiales; family Araliaceae; genus Panax; species Panax japonicus. The sequence continues at coordinate 53,021,221 of CM035101.1, read as the reverse complement.
GAAATATTACTTAATAATAATAACAATAATATAAATTATAAACTTATCTTACCTTTATCAGAGTTTAATCCCAAGTATGCAACCTTTACTATATGACACCGTACACCTAATCTGTTTGCTTTCCTTTTTACTTGTTATAGAACGATCCTTCTGATTGTTCACATTATCTGAAAACATTTAAATTAAGCAAGGATGAGCATTTGAGTGCCCAGCAAGTATTATATATATAAGTTGAAAAAAATTTAAATGTTTTCTTTATAATATCCATCTACAACAAGTCAATAGTTGTGAAGTATTCTGAACCGATATTAATAACATAACAACTCTCTTTCAATTTTTTTTGAAACTACGTACTGGCTAAAAATAAGCTTTAAGTGACATTCTATGAACATTGTTTTTATTTTCGAAAAGGTTTAGCAGAACTTCATCTGTAAACCGTCATAACTTACGGACACGGGGGTGATCAGCCCGTTGTGCCCTACATTGATCAATACTGCATTACAAGAACGATGTTATCATTTACTTGGTCCGCCTTGGGCGCATAAAAGTTTTCCCGTGAACGGGATGTTCATATTTGTCAGGGTTCCAGACAAAAAGGTTTTATTTTATCCAACAATAATCTATAATTTAACATATATGTATAACAAAGGGGTATCAACATGTGATTAAATACAATGATTATCCAAGTGAGAACACTTGTATAATCATTTCTAGAAATTAACGAACATGATATATATCGGGATTATCATATACTAACATGTTGACAATCAAATGGTGTATATAATATAGATTTAACAATATGTATATTAATAATAATAATTCTGAACTTCTCACTTCTGTCCATTGCATAATGAAAATGCAAAGTTAGGATACTTGCCTTAAGCGCTGCTTATAATTCTCAACTTAGTTCTATCTTTCTATCACGACCTATCATTAATCAAATCATTCGTTCGATTAGAACAATATAATATAACACATAGTACTGCATTTCGCAGTCAGCACATAACCTAATCATCTTATCACACATGTTCTACAATCATGGCATCACAAACAAACATCAACACATTCCTAATCACATTGTCACACAACCTTAATAACCATTGAATCACAATTAAACAGTTAACTAATCACATTATCTAAGTCCAGATCAATTTCTGAAATATGTCGGTCTACCGACATCTTTATCGGGTAATTATCGAGTCTAAGACTCTAAACAGTTGACCAATATCCATTTAGACTAATTAAATAACAGTCATATCATTTTTCATGACCTTATAATAATTATAAAATAATTATTACCATTTACCATAATTTTTGAAATATCAGAATCATTATTAAATGATTTAAATATCAAACAATTCTATTATCATTAATATTTAATTAATATTAAACTATTAATGAAACCATTGCCAAAATATTAAAGTTATTTATAATAACTCAAAATATTTTTAAAGTACTTATATTACCCTTAAATGATTTTTAAAACATCTAAAATCAGTATTAAATAATTACCATTAATATTTAAATATTAATGAACTATTCTCTAAATTTTAAAAGTCTTTAATTATAACTTAAAATATTTTTAATTTATTTATATCTCTTTTAAACCATTTTTAAACTATTTATTTAATATAATTATTAAATAAACTTAATATCATTAATCATTAAATTATTAATGAAATTATCCTTTAAATATTAAAAGTTATAATTTATAACTTAAAATATCTTTAAACACTTTATTTTCATTTAAAATGATTTTTAAAGTAATAAAATCATTTTTAAACTAATTTATTTAATATAATTATTAAATAACTTTAATATCATTAATAATCATTAATTAATGAAATTAATCATTAAATATTAAAAGTTATATTTTATAACTTAAAATGTTCTTAAATACCTTATTATTATTTAAAATAATTTTTAATATAATAAAATAATTTTTAATTCTTTAATTTAATTCATTTAATAAATAACTTAACTATCATTAATATTAATTTATTAATGAAAATTATCAAAAAATATTAAAAGTTATCAAAAATAACTCAAAATTATTTTCTAACACAATAATATAAATTTTCATGATTTTTCATGAATTAAAACTATTTTTAAATAATTTATCTAATATTGTAATTAATTAAATAAATACCATTTATATTCCAAAATATTAAATATTTTCGAAATATACCCAAAATAGTTAAAAACTATTTTTCAGACTTTAAAATAATTTTTCATAATTTATTATGTATTTTTAATAATTAAAAACCATTTTTATTAATTTTTTTATTAATTTTTAGAATTTATAAATAAAACTGTCGCTAAAGGTCTATAGCGACACTTTCTGTCGCTATAGGTGTTCTTCAAGCCAAACCCAGAAATCTTGTCAGACAACGAGTGACCCCGTTTGACCAAGATTAATTTCTTACACAAAGTGTTTCTGGACATTTTGTTACGCAGATCGTGTAGTGCTAATGCAAGACTACAAGATACAACCATAAACAAGTTCACAAAATGTATAACAAAAAAGATCTGAGCCAACCAACTAGCTGTCAGAAGCTGTTCTTCCTTTCTGGAAACCCAGAAATGAAGAACAGTCCGAGTATACACTATTGAGCTTACATTACAAGCTGATAATTTAATTATTTTAGCGATATAAAACTTTAATAATGTATCCCATATGTAGAACTACAGATATAATACACAACATCACCATAAAAACAAACACATAGCAAAATATTGATCGGTCAACCCTTGCCAGAAAACGCATTCATAAAATTTCTGGAAATTCCAGAAATTTGAAAATGTTACCGGATGGTCTACTTTAACCATCTACTACAACGATTCTGATGATATATTAAGGAATCTAGAGGCATAGATCTAACTTTTATACAACATACAACAATTTAGTTACAACAATAGCAACATATCGTACAAAACCTGACAGATTAAAGCAATTGAAAACGTTGTCAGACTCGGGAAATGACCTTCTGGGTTACCCAGAAATGGTTTGGTCATGCTCGGTCAACGGGTTTTGACTGATCATAACTTCCAATCTATAACTGATCTAACTTTGATTCTTGTACCAGATAAAAGATCACATACAAGACTACAAAATACAACACTAAAACAACAAAAACACAAAACATACTAAGATCTACACGGTCTGACATTCGTTGTCAGACCATAACATGAACTTTTTCCAGAAAATTGAAAATCAACGATTTGAGCATTTAAATGTTATGGATCTATCTAAAACCAACCCAGATCATCATGTTAGACTACAAATAACATATTTAATCATCAAAACACAAGATCTAACAACAACTTTTGGACAGAAAATCAAGGTAGGGTTTTATACCTTGTATGCTTAATTTTTGATTTCTAGCTTCTGATTTGATTATGATGAACATGGGGCTTTGTTTAGGACTGATTTATGAAGAAAATTTCGTGGTTAGAGAGTGGAGAGGAAATGGTTGAGTGCTTGCAAGAATTAGGCTACCAAATGGGAATTTCTCTCTCTTCCAATCTATATATAATGCGTTGTGATGCATGAATCTAATTAATGGTGTTGATAGCTTGCACATTCAAGTCAAAGGAGTTGTTGGAGTTGTTAGGGTTAGGTCACCCACTCCCACACTTGGCAAAATTGTACAAGTTGCTTAATAAAGAACACTAAAGGGCATTTTGGACAATTCCTTATATTTCTAGAATTTGCCATTTAATGAAACCCTTAGGGTTTAGAGTTTGTTTAGGGTTTAGGGTTTGAGCCAATTTTAGCAAAAGTCTAGGATTCCAAATTTAGGATTTAGCAACTAGGGTTAGAAAATGAAATAACATAATTTTAGTTTCTAAAATTTTGAAAATAATAACTTTATTAATTAAAGTAAGTTTGTAATTATCTAATACATGAACATTAGGGTTTATTACCATTAATCACCATTAACTTTTGCTAATAAAGCAATTAGGGTTTATCATACCAAAAATTAGGGTTTCCAAAATATAATTAGGGTTTTCTAGGAATTAAATCAGGGTTCTAGATTTTATCGTTTTAATTTACTAACTAGGTTTACCTTAATTAGTAATTAAAGTTTATCACAAGTGTTATTAAACATAATAACACTATTTCTGACTGATCAAACCTCCGGTTTAGGTTTCCGGATTAGGGTTTCTAATTATTAGAAAATTAAATATAATTAGGGTTTATATTTAAAGTTAGGGTTTTCTATAATTAGCAAAATATTAAATAACACATAACATATATCATATAACATCGTCATATAACAGTCTTAAACTCACAATTTATTTTCAAATTAGGGTTTTCCACAGAAAACTAGGGTTTAACCAATTAATATTAGGGTTTTGAAATTAAACACCATAATTGACCAATCATCATCAACACGTACATACGGCACATATTTATAGAACTGAAAAATCAAAATATAATTAATATTATATTATTATCACCATTCCTTATTCTAGAACCAGAAATAGGGTTTATAAAATATTATTAGGGTTTGGTCGTAATATAATAAAACTGTTCCACACATTAATATTACACACATAACAATACATATCTATAACACTGGAAAATAACAATATAATATTATTATTCTCATTCCTTAATCAAAACCTAAAATTAGGGTTTGGATTCAGTATTTGATTTATCTTTCATAAATAACCTTATTAAGTTAAAATAATTAACTTAATAATCTGTACTAAAATTCATATAATAAAATAATTATTATAATTATTCCAAAATCATTTAATATATTATGTAAATAATATAAACATATAATTTCATTGAAAATAATTAATAAAAATATTTCTATCTTAAAATTAATTATTATAAGAATATACTTTATAATAATCAATAATTTTAAAATAAAATTATTTGTAAACATTCATGTAATAAATATATTTTTATTTACCACATAAATACATATACACAATATCTTGTACAAATCCTCATCCTTAATATATAAAAAAAATTTATACACAAAATTTCTTATTTATTTATATAGAAAATATCGGGTTGTCACATTCACCCTCCCTTATAAGGATTCCGTCCCCGGAATCACCACTTTAAAACCTATACATACCAGGGTACATAACATTCACAATCATTGCAAGTAGATCTCGATCATGATTGATCGAATCGATCTTTAACTATTACATAAAACTTGTCTTTCTGATTAAACGGAAATTTGATTTCTAAAAGAACTCAAATTCCTCCTTTAAAATAATTTATAAAAATAATTTAAAATATATAAGAAATCAATATTTAAGAAAATAATATTGGTTCGAGTAATACCTGGAGTTGCATCTCCGGCTGCCACGATATCTTGAACAGTCATGTTGAAGACGCTTGCAGTTGGTTCTGTTGGTTCGTTCGTTGATGTTAGTCACGTTGTTGCCAATGTCCTGCTGCCTTTTCCCCGTATTCGCATTCCTTACTTCCATTCTCCTTCTTGAACAGTCTCCCACTTTATTTTCCATTAATCCACACTTGAAATACCTACTATACATTCTTAGATTCAGACAGTCAGAAGTGATATGTCTCTTCTGCCCACACTTACAATAAACAAACTTTCTTTTTAAACATTTTCCCAGAGTGGTTCTTTCCACAGTTCTCACATTGCACCACCTGCTTCTTCTTCACACCTTCTTGCTTCACCTGCACACTTCCAAAGTTGTTCACCTTCCTCTTTTCACTCCTATTCCCTTTTGCTTCTTTCCTCCTTTATTTCCACTATTAATTTCTACCTTCCCAGTTCCCTCAACCTTACCCTTGTTCCTTCTTACCTTGTTATAGAGCTAGGGTTCGAATCCTAGCTCAAACCTTCGTGCCTTTCTAACCTCCGTATCAACTTGATGCGGAGCCAATCTAGTCAACTCATTAAATCTCACTGACATATTCCGCAACTTACATATCCCCTTGCTTCAATTCTAGAAATTTCACCTCTATTCTAGCCTGTATACTAGCAGAAAATAATTTAAAAAAAAAAATAAAGTCTTAAACCTATCTCATGTTACCACACCTGTTCCTGCCTTCACCTGATTCGCTTCCCATCAAAAATTTGCCTCACATTTCATCATGCAGATGGCAAAAGCGGTCTTTTGCCCCTCAACTACCTTAGCTATTACGAACACCTTTTTAATTTCCTTAACCCAAGTTTGGGCTTCTACAGGGTCATTTATACCTTTGAATTCTGGCGATAGGACCGTCCTGAAGTCTTTAACGTTCGACGTTTAATTATCTAGTTGATCTTTCACAGTTAATATTCTGTTCTGCATAACTTGATCCTCCATAATCGCAAACTTCTTTGTCGGGTCTAGTTGTCCTCCAGCTTTGTTGACAGATTCTTCTATCCTTTGGTTTCGTTTTCGTCTTGACGGTATTTTCTTAAATTATTCTTACATACTAAGCCTTATCATGAACGCTTAACATATCACACAAAATTTTCTACTCAAATAATCATATATTCAAAATATTAGATTCAGAAAACTGCATTAATCAATGCTTAGATAAATAATTCCTATCTTTATACCAACTTATTTCATTAATCCAACATAGACTCATATTCATAACATTTTATATGCCATAGCACATTCTATTTTAAACATTCGCTATCCCTTTGTGACTTTAAAAGTCGGGATTTACAACTTTGTCCAACACAAAAGTTAAAAATATTTTATTACACAAATATACTTATCACATATACCACACAGAAACATACATATTCAGCTAATACCAATATTACCTATTTCTTTTGCCTTCACTAAAGATTAACTATACGCATTTCGTCAAACCACACTTATGAGTCCATAAACTTGTCACAGTTATATGAGTTTACGAACTTATCCTAGTCAGAACTTTGGCGTCCATTCGCTAAGGGATTCATAAACATTTCATATAACTATGAATCAAGAATGTCACATAAGTATGAGTTTTAAGAACTCGTACTTAACCCTATGTTCTCTACCTACGACCTATCTATTTTTTTATACACATGAGAAAGGAATCACCCTCTTAACATGCATATAGCAAATAGCGCAACACAAATATTTAAATGATTATCAGTGTCAGATACTAAGTAGTTTTTACACCAAGTACAATTCCCCGCCCATACAAGGAATCATACAACTCAGCTGCCGACATGAGTCCTCATTGAAATCCCCACCTAATCCTAACCCCCTTTTCCATTCGAATTTCATTTAATCCGCATTTATAATCCTTTCTTGAATCTGTATCATTCACACAGCAATCTTGCTTTAAACTTTCCAATCATAAGATTGATTCTTTCTGGCTGTCATAATTTTATCAGATCACGGGGTGATCTCATCGTATATATTATGATTCAATTCTATGTCTTAATTGTTTTGTTTTACAACCTCCTTTCCCTGCACTTCCAGTCTTTTAGACTCGATCTATTCACCATTAATGTTTAACTTTATTATCAGAGTTAGGAAACTCTGTGGCTTAACAACTCGTCGAGATTCATCTTTGAATCATACCAACCAACTAACTCTATATGAGTTATTTATATTTTCAACGTTTTCCTCTGTTCTAAGGTTATAGCCTAAGGTCTAACCCACCTAAGGTTTCTAACCCTATAGCTCTGATACCATGATGTAAAGTCCCCGAATCCGGATACTTGAAACCCGAACTCGGTACTTCACGATACCATTTCTATGAGCGGAAATATTACTTAATAATAATAAAAATAATATAAATTATAAACTTATCTTACCTTTATCAGAGTTTAATCCCAAGTACGCAACCTTTACTATATGACACCGTACACCTAATCTGTTTGCTTTCCTTTTTACTTGTTATAGACCGATCCTTCTGATTGTTCACATTTATCTGAAAACATTTAAATTAAGCAAGGATGAGCATTTGAGTGCCCAGCAAGTATTATATATATAAGTTGAAAAAAATTTAAATGTTTTCTTTATAATATCCATCTACAACAAGTCAATAGTTGTGAAGTATTTTGAACCGATATTAATAACATAACAACTCTCTTTCAATTTTTTTTTTTAAACTACGTACTGGCTATAAATAAGCTTTAAGTGACATTCTATGAACATTGTTTTTATTTTCGAAAAGGTTTAGCAGAACTTCATCTGCAAACCGTCATAACTTACGGACACGGGGGTGATCAGCCCGTTGTGCCCTGCATTGATCAATACTGCATTACAAGAACGATGTTATCATTTACTTGGTCCGCCTTGGGCGCATAAAAGTTTTCCCGTGAACGGGATGTTCATATTTGTCAGGGTTCCAGACAAAAAGGTTTTATTTTATCCAACAATAATCTATAATTCAACATATATGTATAACAAAGGGGTATCAACATGTGATTAAATACAATGATTATCCAAGTGAGAACACTTGTATAATCATTTCTAGAAATTAACGAACAGGATATATATCAGGATTATCATATACTAACATGTTGACAATCAAATGGTGTAAATAATATAGATTTAACAATCTGTATATTAATAATAATAATTCTGAACTTCTCACTTCTGTCCATTGCATAAAGAAAATGCAAAGTTAGGATACTTGCCTGATGCGCTGCTTACAATTCTCAACTTAGTTCTATCTTTCTATCACGACCTATCATTAATCAAATCATTCGTTTGATTAGAACAATATAATATAACACATAGTACTGCATTTCGCAGTCAGCACATAACCTAATCATCTTATCACACATGTTCTACAATCATGGCATCACAAACAAACATCAAAACATTCCTAATCACATTGTCACACAACCTTAATAACCATTGAATCATAATTAAACAGTTAACTAATCACATTATCTAAATTCAGATCAATTTCTAAAATATGTCGGTCTACCGACATCTTTATCGGGTAATTATCGAGTCTAAGACTCTAAACAGTTGACCAATATCCATTTAGACTAATGAAATAACAGTCATATCATTTTTCATGACCTTATAATAATTATAAAATAATTATTACCATTTACCATAATTTTTGAAATATCAGAATCATTATTTAATGATTTAAATATCAAACAATTCTATTATCATTAATATTTAATTAATATTAAACTATTAATGAAACCATTGCCAAAATATTAAAGTTATTTATAATAACTCAAAATATTTTTAAAGTACTTACATTACCCTTAAATGATTTTTAAAACATCTAAAATCATTATTAAATAATTACCATTAATATTTAAATATTAATGAACTATTATCTAAATATTAAAAGTCATTAATTATAACTTAAAATATTTTTAATTCATTTATATCTCTTTTAAACCATTTTTAAACTATTTATTTAATATAATTATTAAATAAACTTAATATCATTAATCATTAAATTATTAATGAAATTATCCTTTAAATATTAAAAGTTATAATTTATAACTTAAAATATCTTTAAACACTTTATTTTCATTTAAAATTATTTTTAAAGTAATAAAAACATTTTTACACTAATTTATTTAATATAATTATTAAATAACTTTAATATCATTAATAATCATTAATTAATGAAATTAATCATTAAATATTAAAAGTTATATTTTATAACTTAAAATATTCTTAAATACCTTATTATTATTTAAAATGATTTTTAATATAATAAAATCATTTTTAATTCATTTATTTAATTCATTTAATAAATAACTTAACTATCATTAATATTAATTTATTAATGAAAATTATCACAAAATATTAAAATTTATCAAAAATAACTAAAAATTATTCTCTAACACAATAATATAATTTTTCATGATTTTTCATGAATTAAAACTATTTTTAAATAATTTATCTAATATTGTAATTAATTAAATAAATACCATTTATATTCCAAAATATTAAATATTTTCGAAATATACCCAAAATAGTTAAAAACTATTTTTCAGACTTTAAAATAATTTTTCATTATTTATTATGTATTTTTAATAATTAAAAACCATTTTTATTAATTTTCGGAATTTATAAATAAAACTGTCGCTAAAGGTCTATAGCGACACTTTCTGTCGCTATAGGTGTTCTTCAAGCCAAACCCAGAAATCTTGTCAGACACCGAGTGACCCCGTTTGACCAAGATTAATTTCTTACACAAAGTGTTTCTGGACAATTTGTTACGCAGATCGTGTAGTGCTAATGCAAGACTACAAGATACAACCATAAACAAGTTCACAAAACGTATAACAAAGAAGATCTGAGCCAACCAACTAAACGTTGTCAGACTCGGGAAATGACTTTCTGGGTTGCCCAGAAGTGGTTTGGTCATGCTCGGTCAACGGGTTTTGACTGATCATAACTTCCAATCTATAACTGATCTAACTTTGATTCTTGTACCAGATAAAAGATCACATACAGGACTACAAAATACAACACTAAAACAACAAAAAAATAAAACATACTAAGATCTACAAGGTCTGACATTCGTTGTCAGACCATAACATGAACTTTTTCCAGAAAATTGAAAATCAACGATTTGAGCATTTAGATGTTATGGATCTATCTAAAACCAACCCAGATCATCATGTTAGACTACAAATAACATATTTAATCATCAAAACATAAGATCTAACAACTTTTGGACAGAAAATCAAGGTAGGGTTTTATACCTTTTATGTTTAATTTTTGATTTCTAGCTTCTGATTTGATTATGATGAACGTGGGGCTTTGTTTAGGACTGATTTATGAAGAAAATTTCGTGGTTAGAGAGTGGAGAGGAAATGGTTGAGTGCTTGCAAGAATTAGGCTACCAATTGGGAATTTCTCTCTCTTCCAATCTATATATAATGTGTTGTGATGCATGAATCTAATTAATGGTGTTGATAGCTTGCACATTCAAGTCAAAGGAGTTGTTGGAGTTGTTAGGGTTAGGTCACCCACTCCCACACTTGGCAAAATTGTACAAGTTGCTTAATAAAGAACACTAAAGGGCATTTTGGACAATTCCTTATATTTCTAGAATTTGCCATTTAATGAAACCCTTAGGGTTTAGAGTTTGTATAGGGTTTAGGGTTTAGGGTTTGAGTCAATTTTAGCAAAAGTTTAGGATTCCAAATTTAGGATTTAGCAACTAGGGTTAGAAAATGAAATAACATAATTTTAGTTTCTAAAATTTTAAAAATAATAACTTTGTTAATTAAAGTAAGTTTGTAATTATCTAATACATGAACATTAGGGTTTATTACCCTTAATCACCGTTAACTTTTGCTAATAAAGCAATTAGGGTTTATCATACCAAAAATTAGGGGTTCCATAATATAATTAGGGTTTTCTAGGAATTAAATTAGGGTTCTAGATTTTAGGGTTTTAATTTACTAACTAGGTTTACCTTAATTAGTAATTAAAGTTTATCACAAATGTTATTAATCATAATAACACTATTTCTGACTGATCAAACCTCCGGTTTAGGTTTCCGGATTAGGGTTTCTAATTATTAGAAAATTAAATATAATTAGGGTTTACATTTAAAGTTAGAGTTTTCTATAATTAGCAAAATATTAAATAACACATAACACATATCATATAACATCGTCATATAACAGTCTTAAACTCACAATTTATTTTCAAATTAGGGTTTTCCACAGAAAACTAGGGTTTAACCAATTGACATTAGGGTTTTGAAATTAAACACCACAATTGACCAATCATCATCAACATGTACATACGGCACACATTTATAGCACTGAAAAATCAAAATATAATTAATATTATATTATTATCACCATTCCTTATTCCAGAACCAGAAATAGGGTTTATAAAATATTATTAGGGTTTGGTCGTAATATAATAAAATTGTTCCACATATTAACATTACACAGATAACCATACATATCTATAACACTGAAAAATAATAATATAATATTATTATTCTCATTCCTTAATCAAAACCTGAAATTAGGGTTTGGATTCGATATCTGATTTATCTTACATAAATAACCTTATTAAGTTAAAATAATTAACTTAATAATCTGTACTAAAATTCATATAATAAAATAATTATTATAATTATTCCAAAATCATTTCATATATTATGTAAATAATATAAACATATAATTTCATGGAAAATAATTAATAAAAATATTTCTATCTTAAAATTAATTATTATAAGATTATACTTTATAATAATTAATAATTTTAAAATAAAATTATTTGAAAACATTCATGTAATAAATATATTTTTATTTACCACATAAATACATATACACAATATCTTGTACAAATCCTCATCCTTAATATATAAAAATAAAAATTTATACACAAAATTTCTTATTTATTTATATAGAAAATATCGGGTTGTCACATTGACCCTAGTACAAAAACCCATTTCTTAAACCCTCAAGTATTTCTTCAACTAAAATGAATGTAACATGCGCCAAAGACATTAACTCGAGCTGTTGAAGATTACGATCGTACTATTAAATATCATCGTGGAAGAGCAAACGTGGTAGCTGACGTGTTGAGTAGAAGATCGTATGCATTTACGAGTGCGATGTTGTTAAAACAAAGACTCATTTTGTATAACTTACACATAATGAAGAAAGAGTGAAAGACTCTAGGGACCCGCATATAACGAATATACGAGTAGAATCGACTTTAATCGATAAAGTTAAAGCCGCTCAAGCTACACACCCGGAGCTGATGAAAGTGAAGAAGAAGGTTCAAGAGTGCGTTATTGTAGAAGCAAGAATCGACGAAGAGAGGAAATTTCAACCCTCGATTTAGTTGGCCCATTTAAAATCCTCGATTGAGTAGGAACTGTGGCTTATAGACTCGTTTTACCGCCAAGTATGTCGCGTGCTCATAACGTTTTTAACATATCAATGTTACGTAAATATGTGGATGACCCGAACCACATTATTAATTTAGAATATGACGAGATAGCGGATGATTTAACGTATGAGATCTCGTGTTAAAATCTTGGATAAGAAGAATCGTATCCAACACTCAAGAGTTATACCTCAAGAGTTAGAATTTGAAATGAAGTCAAGGTATCCTCACCTGTTCGGCATACTAGGTATGTACGTAAATTTTGAGGGCAAAATTCCATAAGGAGGGGTGATTGTGAAACCCCGGATTTTTTTAATAAAGAATTAATTTTCTCGAAATAATTTTTTTTTATATTATGGTGTGAATTTGAGATAATGTTATAGTTGTGGGTAATATTTATAAATTTTGCAAAGTATGCAAGTTGTCATATTATTTTCGATTGGTCGGGGAATATTCATTTTTAACAGGAAATATTCGTACGACGGTACAATCATTGGTGGACCCCACAACGGAATTATTGTCAAATTGAGAAAACGACAAAAATATTTTATTGAAAATAACGGCAGAAGTTTTACCGTTGATACTATTGAACTACTCGGTAGTAAAAGTACAGTAATACGCATTGTTGCATAGTAACACACGGTATTGATTATTGATATTTATGTGAGAAGTCACTCAGTTTTGTTCAATTATTGCTACAATAGTTGTTGCATAGTATGTCACATTATTTGATTCAATTATTGTTGATTTAGAAGTTTTGTTTTATTCACGTAATAAAATAGAAACATCTTTTTTATATAAAACAGAATACTTTATTAAAGTTATTTTGTAAATAGAATATATTATATTCTATTATGCATAGTGTTTTGCATAATAAAACCTTTTTATATAAAAAAAAATACTTTATTAAAGTTATTCTATAAATAGAATATATTCTATTTTATTATGCATAGTATTTGCATAGTGCCCGCATAGTGTTTGCATAGTAAAAATTTTTTTATATAAATAGAATATATTATATTTTATTTAAAAGATTTTTCTTTAAATATGGACCGTCAGACTAAAGTAAATCAATCTGGACTGTTTATGGATTAGTTACTATGTATTCCATTTTCCTATAAATAGAAGCTCATTCCTTCATTATTTTCTTACGAATTCACTGAACGCTAGAGAGAGAAACTATAGAGATAGACTATAGAGAGATAGAAGAAAAGTTTTCTGCTACTTCATTACTCTTTAATCAAGTATTATTTTGCGGTAAGGGATATTATTCTTTTGTATCCAAGAAGAGAACTTTTATTATTCTATTTCTTTATTGTTTTATTGGAATAACCTGTATACGCGGGCTACCCTATACTTGGTGATATTCTTCTATTATTCTGTCTTGTCAGAATATCCTGTCTGTGCTATACACCGGACCTAGTTCCATCATTTATTATTCCACATTTATTATTCTGTTGGAACATCCTGTCGGTGTGAATTTCACCTAACCTGGTTTCGTTATTATTATTATATTGGAATAACCTGTCTATGCGAAGTACTGCATGCATTGTGATTTCTGTTGTTATTCCATTCGGTATTATACTCAGTTGATTAAAATTTTGACTTCTATACTCCATGAAATTAGTGGAATATCCTTCATATTTATGCTTCATCCAGTATCTTTTCATGGAAATATTCTTCTGAGCATTCTTGAATTTTACTCTACAAAGTAGTATCATGTTGACAATTTGGACGTTATTGGTTCCTGGACAAATTAATTCTTGAACTTGTTTAATTGAATTCTTATATCATTGTCATCATCCTCATGTTTATGTTATGTTGAAAGTCATCTGCGGCCTGTAGTGCATATATGGACTTGGTATGATTATGACCAGGGATTATTCGGTATAATCATGACCGTAATGTTACAAATGATGTGAAAATTAAAAGTCATCATTGGCCCGTAGTGCATTGATGGACAGTTTTTGGTATGATTATGGATATGGATTCTCTTTGGCCAAGGGTGCAAAGATGAATTATTTTATGGCATGATCAGGACCGTTGATGAAAACACGATTATCTTTGGCCCGTAGAGCATGGATAATTCGTGGTCGTGATACTAAAGAATATCCTTGGCCTGTAGTGCAGGGATGATTTAATGATGTGGATTATTTATTGAGCCGAGTCTCAACCATAAAAGTGATGAAAATCCTTTTTAATCATAAAAGATAGTAGATTTTATTTTTTACTTGACTCTTTTAATGGATTGCTTGTTCCGCAGCAGTTAAACTTGATGTCTATTGTATTTTATCAGTTTAACATTGTTAGAGGCTAATGATAATTTATTTTGCATTATCTTAGTCATAATATTTCTTGTTGGGCTAGTTTAGCTCACCCTTTCTTTCACTGTTTTCTTCAGGAAATGAGAATATAGTTGGGGCGAGTCGGGAAATGGAGTGATGGTCCAGAGGATAGCATTAGTAGTCCTCACTATTTTGTGAAATAATGTGATATTAATTGTAATGAGGACTCCTTTTGAGTTTGTATAATCTCTAGTAGACAATAATTGTATTCAAACTCACAGTTTATGTTTTGTCGTATTGTACACGGTAGTTGTATTAGTAAGTTGTATTTGAATTCTGTACCATGTATCTGGCGACCCAAGATGGGTGATGTATACCTAATTTTGGGGGCGTCACATACATGGTACATGAGTGATAAACAAAATGTATTTTGATATTTCAAATCATTTGCATCTAGCTAAAATAAGTAGCATAGACTATACTTTAAAACGTTTCAAAATGATTACGAGTCTACATATAATTTATTTTTTTTAAAATCACATAGTGCGTATTTAGCTTGATGTCAAAATTTCAAATTCTAGTATAGCTAGGAGTTTTGAAAACTTATTTCTTCACTAACAATCATTTGTTTAACAAACTATTTGTTCCTATAATCTTTAATACCCCATTTACACACAACTATACCCAGTTCGTCAAACCACACTTATGAGTCCATAAATTGCCACTATAAGAAAAAGCATTATTTTCGACAGAACTAAGATCGACTGAACAACTTCCGTCGGTGTTAAGATAAGATCGACTGAATATTCAGTCGATGATATGTCAGTCGACGTTACGATATCCTCGATGGACATCCGTCGGTATTAAGCCCACCTCCCTAGCGCGAAGGTTTCCCGCCAGCGCGAATATAAAGTCGACCAAATATGTCGTATCCTCGACTAAATCGTTCGTCGAAATTACCCAATAGTCGACACACATAACCGCGATGGAATTCTTAATTAGATTCTTTTCTCCAGCGCCTCCTCGTCCCTCACTCTCTCTTAGCTCACTCTATCTCTCTCTCGCAGCATCATCTCTCTCTCTCAGTAGCTTTCATTCACTCTCTCACACTAAAACTCCCTCATCTCACTCCACCCACACACCAGCTCGCCGGATTCCAACCTCACCTCCGACACATCTCCGACGACGGCGCCTTCGATAATCACCGCCTTCGACCACCAGCTCCGGCCCTCCGGCTCTTTTTCCCTCCTCATTTCTCCTCTTGTAATTCAAGATTCAAGGTATATACTGAAATTCCTGATTTTTTTAGCTAGGGTTCATATTTATTGAACTGATTTTGACTGGAATTGGTTTAATAAGTTACAATTGCATCTGATTTGGTGTCATGTGTTAATATATATCATAATCTGGATTTATAGGGTTTAATAAGTTACAATTGCATGCATCTGATTTGGTAAGTTTCGTAGTATAATTTGGGGTCAGCAGTACATGCAATTGGTTCTGATTTGTATCTGATTTGGTTCAGTTTGGCCAGTGAATTTGATGTATCTGAATTTGGTTCAATTTGGTTATAGCATATCATTGTTATGCCTTTTGTTGCCAAAGAAAGTGAAATGCAGTGTGATAAACTTATAATATGCAGTGTTCTGATTTCTACCTTTTCCAGCATTGTGAATTTTAATTTGTGAATAACCTGAAGACTTATCTTATATTGGTTTTGAATATTAATTCTGATGGATTTTCCGACTGAATTCTGTGGAATTTACAGAAGATAATAAATACATATTTACTTAACTATATAATAGACAATTAGGACTTAGTTTGCAACTAAAACTAAGTTATAATATTAGAAAACTTAAATAAATTAATAAATACTCCCTCCGTCCCAGGATAAAAGTCCTGGTGGACTTTTCACGCATATTAAGAAGAGGAATAAAATGACAAAATTGTCCATAATAATGTCATTAAATATGGAGAGAGAATTAGAATAAGAAACGTATGAGACATTTAATGCTACGGGCATAATAGGAAAAAAATGTGTAAAAGTTTGGTTATTAAAAGAAAGTGGACATTTAACATGGGACAACTCAAAATAGTAATAATGACTTTTATCCTGGGACGGAGGGAGTAATACAAAAAAATACTAGGAGATTTAAATAACTTTAATAGATTATATAATATAATATAATAAACTTTAAAATAAAATAAGTTTATTAACATAAAATAAATTTAATAAAATAAAATAAATTTACTTTATTATTTAATATAATATAATTAAAAATAAAATTAATTTAATACAATAAAATAAATTTACTTTATTATTTAATATAATATTATACAAAATAAAATAAAATAAAATAAAATAAAAAAATAAATCTAAATAAATTAATTAATTTTAAACAAAATTAAATTAAAGTAAAACATATAAAATAAAATAAAATAAAATAATAAAAAAACTAAGTAACACTTACTTAGTTTATCATTGGCAAAATAAACTAAGTAGCATTTGCTTAGTTTGCCACAATTTTCAATAAACTCAATAATACTCTCCATTTAATCTTCAATACACTTAACGATAAAACACGATACTTTGCAACTTAGAAACCCGTTTGGCATTCACTCATTAGGAGTGAATGTCGAATAGTCCCCAGTTTGGGAATGTTACTGGATGTTATGTCTCTCACTTAGGTCAGTGCCAATGCACAGGGTGCGTTTTTATAAGTTTTGAGGAACTTTCAGCTGGTGTCTCTACATGTTCTCCGAGTGCATACTTAGACTAAGTTTTCTTGGTCTATTTCGTGTACTGGGAGACCATGGGGAGGTGATGCTGAAAATTTCTAAAAATAGTAGGAACGTGCTTAAGATTGGCACTAGTGAGGAGACGCATCCAGGAACGGGATAGAAGCCTAACCCCTGTGGAGTGGAGATATAAACTAGGTAAACTAAATTTCATGCTTGGACCACATTCATGATTATTCTTGATCTAATTGGGTATTTTCTTCAATTAAAGATGGATGCCGATCGGAGTTGGATGTACCGTAGGATAAAGATTGATGGGAGGGGATTAGTTGATGCGTACCGTGACGGGGTGTCTAATTTTATGAACAAAGCAATAGAACATGCTGATGATCTGAACGGAAAGATGAGATGCCCGTGTCTCAAGTGTAAGAACATGATATGGAAGACTACCGATGAAGTGAAATTTGACTTGTATTCACGTGGGTTTGTGGATGGGTATTCGGTATGGATTCATCACGGGAAATCTGTTGAGTTTAGAGAATTGTCAGGCAGTACTGTAGACCAGTCAGATAACTATGATGTCGTGGAGATGTTGGTAGATGCGTATGGCTCTACGAATATTGACTGGGCTAAAAATGAGCCTGCGTCAAGCAGTGCTGATCAATAAAAGCCAAATGATTCAGCAGCTGCCTTCTACAAGATGCTATCTGAATTAGGGACCCCATTGTATCCTGAACACGACAAGCGCACCAGGCTTTCTATAGTGATGAAGCTTTTACACTACAAGAATGAACATGATTGCAGTGAGAGAGGATTCAATGATTTGCTTGCTATTTTCAGAGAGTTCTTACCTAAGTATAATACCTTGCCCGTGAGTTACTATGAAGTTAAGAAGATGGTTAAGGGGTTGAATCTTGGGTATGAGAAGATCGATGCTTGTGAACAGGACTGTATGTTATACTATGGGGAGGACAAAGATAAGGTGCAATGTGATAAATGCAATTTACCTCGGTACAAAATCAAAAAATGTGGGGGGAAGGGAAATATGTTCTGAAGAAGATATTACGGTACTTTCCTCTTGCGCCGAGGTTGCAGCTTCTATTCATGTCTTCGCATACTACACCCAGTATGTGTTGGCATAGGACAAGGGACGTCGTCCCTGGTCAGCTTACTCACCCAGCAGATGGAGACGAGTGGAATAATTTTGATTCTAATTTTCCATAATTTACCGACGATGTTAGGAATATCAGGCTTGGCATGGCTACCGATGGATTTTGTCCTTTTAATAATTTTAGTCAGCCATATTCTGTTTGGCCAGTGATTATGGTAGCTTACAATCTTCCACCGTCAATGTGTATGAGGGATCCGTATCTTTTCTTGACTTTACTAATACCGGGGGATAAGAGTCCTACAAAAGACATCAACGTGTACCTTAGACCGTTAGTCGATGAACTTAAGATGTTGTGGGAAACAAGGGTTCAGACTTTTGATAAATCTGTCGGACAGAATGTTTTGATGAAGACAGCCTTGTTGTGGACTATCACTGACTTTCTGGCACTTGGGATGGTCAGTGGTTGGTCGACCCATGGTAAATTGTCATGTCCAGTCTGTATGGGGGATGTGCAGGTCACACAACTATGTTATGGGTGAAAAACTAGTTTCTTTGGAACTGCTCGAAGATTCTTGCTTGTTGAGCACAGTTATAGAAAGATGTCTACACAGTTCAATAGAAAAATAGAAAAGAAGGGGTACGTTGTTGGTCACTTGTCGGACAGCGATGTATTGGGATGGCTAAATGATTTGACATTTCCACCGCCTGGGAAGGAGCATGGTAAGTTGAGAGCAATAGGGTACGATAAAACTCATAATTAGACACACTCGCCCATTTGGTTTGAGTTGCCATACTGGGGCACACTAGCACTTCGTCATTGCATAGATGTCATGCATACGGAGAAAAATGTGTTCGAGAACTTGTTTTACACCGTGTTAGATACGAGTGGTAAAACAAAAGACAATGACAAATCACGTAAAGACTTGGAGGAAATGAACATCAGGCGGGAATTGTGGCTCCGTCCTAACAACTCAAAACCAAAAGCTCCATTTTGTCTTACCAAGCAACAGGTTGAAAAAATTTGCAAGTGGCTTAGTGCATTGAAGCTACCAGATGGTTATGCTTCTAACATCTCTCGATGTACTAACGTTGAGCAGTTAAAAATTACCGAATTCAAGAGTCATGACTGTTATGTATTCATGCAGAAGTTGATTCTAATTGCCTTTCGTGAAGTATTACCGAGGAATATTAATGATGCATTTACCGCACTTTCAAATTTTTTTCGGGATATTTGCTCTACTGTTATAAGGTACAGTGATGTGGAGCAGATGGAGAAAAATATAGTGTTGACAATGTGTAAGCTCGAAATGATCTTACCTCCAAGGTTCTTTAACTCGATGGAGCATTTGCCTATTCATCTGCCATATGAACTTAAGCTTGGAGGACCGGTGCAATATCGATGGATGTATCCTTTTGAGAGGTAATATCACATACATTACGTTATAATCATCACCTGAATATTGTTTTAGCCGATATATTATCTTATTTCAGGTATATGCGTCGATTAAAATAGAAAGTTAAAAACAATGCTCGTGAAGAGGGTTCTATAGCTGAACGTTATACGGAGGAAGAGCTTGTCAACTTCTGCTCGTTATAATTTGACGATGTAGTCTCAACGAAGCACAATCGTCTAAGTTGGAATGAGGTCGTCGTCGATCCCAAAACGCGTGCTGATGAGTTGGCTGTATTCACTTATCCAGCCAAACCATTTGGACATGAGACGACGACTTACCTAACCGATAAAGATATACATATTTTATCTACATATGCGCTTCTGAATATGCCTGAAGTATCGTCGTACATCAAGTATGTATTATTTCAAGTTAAAAATGAATTTTTCTTACCTTAATCAAATAATTAAACAATTGCCATATTATTGTACGCAGCGCATTCGAATTGGAATCGTGAGCTTCTAACCCGGGGTTGACTACATCACAGATGGAAGCATTCACTAATGACAATTTCAATCAGTGGTTTAAGAGAAGGGTTGAAGAAGAGAACGATTATGAGCATTTTAGAGATATCATTTTAGGCCCATACAAACTCGTTAGTTCATTTCCAGGTTGTATCGTGAATGGGTATGGATTCAAGGTTGATGACTTGAATGAATTGACATCAGTCAACTCTGGTGTTGTCGTGTTGGGAAGTTGTTATGGAGATTCTGAGTCCAATTACTATGGAAGATTAAAGGAAGTGGTTGTGCTCAATTATCCAGGTGCTAAAAAGGTCGTTACATTTAATTGTCGCTGGTTTGATAGTGCAAAGGGTGTTAAAGTTGATCATAATAGAATCGTCACAGTAGATATAAAATTGAATTTACAGTCTGATGACGTATTTGTGTTAGCCAGCCAAGCAACTCAAGTGTACTACGCCCCTAATGTCGTAAATTATAGAACCTCCTGGTATACAGTTGTCACAACGAAGACTCGGTCATTTGATGGTACAGATGACCCGTTGCAAGAACAAGTTAGCAATCCCAGCCACGTTGTGCTAGATGATGACGACGTGGTGGTTGATGTTGTCGTTAACGTACTCGATGTTGACAAAGTGGAGGAAGATGTGGTTGTCAGTCCGTATGTGGTGGTAGAAGATGATACTGAGGAAGAAATTGATACAGAAGAGGAAGTGACAGAATCAGAAGATGGAAATGAAAATGATTTTGATTCTGACGGGTTTGACGACGTACTACTTCACTAATTGGTGTTTTGTAAATATTATACAACGAAATTAGATATAATAATTGCAATAAAATTTAATTAATGTCATCGTATCTATGTCTGTTATTTCAGTAGTACAGCTATGCCTCGACATAGCGGTGGAGGTGGTCGTGGTGGCGGTCGCTCCGGATCAGGCGACGGCTCCCAGGGCGGGTTGTCTTCAGATGCTAGTGAGTTGATTTCTAATTAGCGCATTAGTAACGTGTTTTTCATAACTATATTATACATTCATTGACAATGTCATAACTATATTAAACATACAGATGCTAGACGTCGACGTCAGCGAGGGCCTAACCTCGGTCGATTAGGCCATCCGCCGCCAGTGCCTGACGTCGTTCCAGTTGATGTCGGCTCGTCTGTGTAGGTTTCAACTATCACTTATATATGTTCAATCGCGATGATATCAATTAAAATGTTCTTAATAAATTTTTTATTCTAGTATTATGGATCCTGTCGCTAAGGCGACCGTACACGCCATTTTCCTGGCACATCTCCCTACTGGCTGCATACGATTTAGCCAGTACTCGCGCTACGATGCCAGCTTCATGGTGACAGTGTTGCGGGAGTTTAATGTAAGTCGAATTACATATATTAAATCAAGGTCATGTTATTTACATATTGTTCAAATAATTAATAAGATGTATATTATGTCTGTTTGATAGAGATACTATAGATACGAGATCGGCATCACTGAGGTGGATGGTGACGCCGTTATCATTGCCTACATCTCGAAGAATTATGTCGGCTAGCTGTATGAGATGCGACAGAGGGAAGTCTGGGCGATAGAAGAATCGCATCAGCCACCGGCAGTATCAGATCCAGCATGGGCTACGATGTGTGCATACTGGGATGATGCTGCATTCAAGACCAAGTCAGAGCAGATGAAGAAGAATCGAGGCAAGCTGCGAGTTGTACATACTTCTGGCTCGTAGTCGTTTCAGGAGGTTAAAGCAGTATGTATTTATCTCTAGTTTAGTTTAATATTAAACTGCAACATTACGTAATTTAAGTTGATATTGTTTAATGTATATGATTTAGGCCATGCAGAGTAGCTTGGGCCGACCTCCTACTATGATGGAGTTCTGGGATAGAGTCTATACGCCGAAGGGCTCTACTTCGGGGTTGACGATGTCTCCAACACCACTAGCTATACAGGTAATACATTTACTAGAATAAATATTATTTATGATAATATTACGTAATTTATATAATGATACCAAGATAACTCACATATACATATATCAAATTACAGGAACGGTTTGAGAAGATCCACAGCCAGCATATAGTGGAGTTGCAGGCTGCTAGGGGCGATGCTGAGATGTTAGATTCCACCGTCCCTCCGCCCGAGATTAGTTTATCTCAGGACGAGGAGACGGCTCTCTGGGTCGCGTATCAGGATACTCCTACTAGTACTAGCGGGCGGTATCGAGTGCTGGGGTTACCGAGGATACCAGCCTATACATTTCCAGGAGGTATAATATTTTTAGTTTATTTCTTGTTTATGAATAAAGAAAATTTGCCATATTATTCATGTTATATTTATTTTTGTAGGCTCTAGCCAGCGTCTGCGTCCGAGAGCCCCTGTGGGACCATCACATACTGGCACTGGCTTAGGCGATGCTTTGTTTCAGCATGTTATGGCTGCGGTGTCGGAGAGGTTTGAGACCGATCCTCTGTTCCATCGTCAAGACCTTCCCAGCCGTTCTCGCCTCCATCAGCTTGCGCAGGACGTTGCAGCTAGTGCCACCGCCGAGAGTACGGGTATCCCTCCGCAGCAGAGGGTCGCGATACGCGACGAGATTGTTCGGATGGTGGTTACCTTAGTCGAGGACGCGTTTGGGCCGATGTTGAGTCAGCCCTTGACTGCTCAAGTATACTATTCGTTTTAAATTCAAATATATATTATGTATGTAATTTAATTTTTATTTAGTTATCTTTAACTGAATCATATATATGGACTAATGAGTTGCATTATATTATATCAACAGGGTGACGAGCAGACTGACGAGCGGGATGACGATGATGGCAATTTTCATACTCCAGAGCAGCGTCGACGCCTGCCCGATGAACCTCCTCATACTGGGGGCTCTACTAGCTAGTTTTACTTAGTTTATATTAGTTTAATTTGTAGTTTACATTATTTTTGATGTATTAATGTAGTTTAAACCTTGGCATTTAGTTTAATTTAGCTTAATTAGATGTTTGATATACATTAGTTTAGATTAATTGTAATTCGTGTTATTGGTTATATCGTTAGCTTGTGTTTGTGTATGTGCTGATGGAGGTTATATTGCTAGCTTGTGTATGGGAATGTGCTGTTGGAGTACATGTACAAGATGTTGGTTAAATCCCTTAATATTGCTAAAACAAATTAAATATTAAAAAAATAGTCATTATTCTCGACGGAATATTACTATTCTCGACAAAATTCCGTCAGAAATAAGAATTTCCAAAATTTGGCATTCTGACACGTGTCATGCTTATCACCGACCGAATACTATCGACCGAACATTTTCAGTCGGACATATAGTACCCTCGACCGAATATTCGGTTGATGATAAGTCCGTCGAGGTGAAGTATCCTCGACTGAAAGATCGACGAACTTAATTTCGACCTGCTTATATACGACCGAATTTTTGACCGAACATTCTGTTAAAAATAATATAACCTCAATGGAATATGCTTATTACCGACGGAAGGTTACGTCGGAATTGACCCTTTTTGTTGTAGTGTGCCACAATCATATGAGTTTAAGAACTTTCCTAGACAGACTTTTGGCGTCCATTCGCTGAGGGGTTCATAAACTTTTCATATAACTATGAATCAAGTATGTCACATAAGTATGAGTTTTAAGAACTCGTACTTAACCTTATATCCTCTACCTATGACCTATCTATCTGTTATACACATGAGAAAGGAATCACATGCATTTATCAAATAGCGTGACGCAAAATATTTCAATGATTATCATTGCCAGAACTAAGTAGTTTTTACAACAAGTACAATTCCCCGCCCACACAAAGAATCAACAACTCAGCTGCCGACATGAATCCTCAATTGAATCCCCACCTAACACTAACCCCCTCTTCAATACGAGTTTCATTTAACTCGTATTCATAATCCTTTCTTGAATCTGTACCAATTCATAGTACAACTGACACCCAGCAATCTTGCAGTAAACTTTTCAATCAGTCACTTGATCCTCCTCCATACTATAACCTTATCCGATCACAGGGTGATCTCATCGTATATGTTACGATTCATTTCTATACTATGATCATTTTGTTTTACGATCTTCTATCTCTAAACTTTTAATCTTTTAGACCCTATCTATTCACCACTACTGTTCAACTTTATTATCAGAGTTAGGGAACTCTATATCTTATAACTCGCCGAGATTCGCCTTTGAATCTTACCGACCAACTAACTCTACGTGAGTTAGTAATTATCCTAATCACTGCGGTTATTAGTCTCAGGTATTCCTACCTAAGGTTCATAACCTACAGCTTTGATACCAACTGTGAGGGCCCCGAATCCGAAGTCCCAAATCACAGTGGATCCAGTTCGATCATTCTATACAACTATTACTATTTGCGGGAGATATAAACATAAATTGTTTATACATTAAACTTACACACTTTTCCCTAAGGTCGAGTAACCTTACCTTAATACACATTTCATAACTTACTTTACTTACAATAACATTATATACATTACTATAACAATTCTAACTACAAACATAAACTAAAGCTGGAACTATCTTTAATCTTTCTTTGTATCCAACGCGTTCGTCTTAATCTACAATGTTTTATCATGATATAACAAGGGTGAGCATAAGGATTTCCCATCAAGTTTTCGTTCAATAATATAACGATTATCATGATTGAAAGAGTCTGAATAATAAGCTGGCTATAATTCAACAATATAATTGTGAACTAGCATGAACAAATTTATGACTGAACAAGTATTATACATGAACAAATATATCTGAACCAACTGGTAATGAAGGTGATCAGCCTTTTATACCTGACTTATACATGCAATATGTACAAAGTACAATTCATGGCAACCAGCAATGATTAACCATAAGCTTATCCGAATGAAATAACTCTTAATAGAGTTAAGTGTAAACAAACTTGCCTGAACCGTTGATTACCAAAACGTAATTTATAATGCTTTATCTGAAGACCTAATATTAGTAATATAGATCTCCAATATTAAAATAATATCATCACAATACTATTACATATATATACACAGAATAACCTAAACACATAACACATAACCCTATCAGTCTATAACACATATAAGACTAAGTATCAAGTCAAACTATTTCAGTCTGACCTGAGTTCGACAAAGTTCTAACGTTCTGACGGTCTAGTCAGACTTTTATCGAGTCTAAGTTTAATTAAACTCTGACTTAACACTTAACAATTATCTCAGATAATTTATTATCAGTCGAAATATTTTTCGTAAGCTCGTAATAATTTTTAAATAATTATTACTATTTATCATAAATTTTTGATCATTAATATCGTATTTAAATGAATTAAATACCACATAATTCTTTTATCATTAATATTTATTTATTATCAAATATTAATAAAAATCATCACATAATAATATAATATATTTATAATATATCAAAGTATTTTTAATACGTTAAAATCATATTTATATAATTTTTAAACACTTAAATTCATTATCCGGGAATTACTATTAATATTAAAATATTAATATTTTCATGACAAAATATCAAAAGTTATATTTTATAACTTAAAAATATTTTTCTAACACTTAAATCATTTTTATATAATTTATAAAGCATTAATTCCATTTTTCCTTAATTTATTTAATAAACTTATTAAATAAACTAATTATCATTAATATTGATTAATTAATGAATTTCATCACAAAATATTAAAAGTCATCAAAAATAACTTAAAATATTTTCTAATATCATAATATAATTTTTCATGTTTTTTCATGAATTAAAACCATTTTAAATCATTTATTTAATATTATAATTAAATAAATTAAATACCATTTATATTCCAAAAATATTAAATATTTATGAAATATACTCAAAATAATTTAAAACTATTTTTCAGAATTTAAAATATTTTTTTGAAATTTATTTAGTATTTTTAATAATTTAAAACCATTTTTTCTATTTATTTAATTAAAATTATTAATTTTCATAATTAACTATCGCTAAAGGGCCCTATAGCTACAGAACCATCGCTATAGGTGTTCATGAGGCTATTCTTGAGGTGCCCAGAAAACCATGTCAGAGATCGAGGGGCTTGATTTGACTGGTTATAATTTCTTGGTTATAACGTTTCTGGGCTTGCTAAGACATTGATATGGTAGTATTTATGTAATACTACAAATATATATCATCATCTAAGTTATTAAGCATCACAGTTGCTAGATTCAAGCTTGCAAATATGTTGTCAGAGACTTTCTGGGATTTCTGGGTTTTCTAGAGACCCAGTCAGTTTCGAGTGACCACTTTGTGGCTCACAAATCTTATGGTTCTGGTCATGTGTTTCATGTTCTATTGCTTCAAACCTGTAGTACATACGTAAGAGAACACATACATATCATTATTTCAGTCTCAAAACGCAACAGGAGAGCGACCAAAGTCGGTCAAAGTGGTGTCAGAAAACAAGTTTTTGATGGATCTGGGTTTTCCAGATCGTCCTTCAGGCAGATCGGTCAACTAAGTTTGACCAAGATTATCTTCGACTCTATTAAGTATCTGGGTGATCTAAAGACTTTAACATGTAGTATGCATGTCAGAAAACAACCTTAAAGTAACAACATGGCCAAAACATCAAACGACTGCAAGATCTAGAGCCTGCAAAAACAAGTAAGACAAGATCTTGGTTTCTGGGTTACCCAGAAATCAGACTTCGTGAACGGTCAATGGGTTTTGACCAACAATAACTCTCAATCCAAGCATACACTGACCCCGATTCGAGTTTAAGAACAAATAACAACTAACATACTACATGTATAAACATTTAAAACACTAAACACATTAACATTGAACGATCTATGACGTCTGACATTTGCTTGTCAAACGACCTTGAAATTATTTTCTAGATTTTTTCAAAAATTAAATTTCGAGCATCTAGATGTTATAGATCCTTGATCTATCAACGCAGATCTCTAATTGACACCTTATTACACAACTCTAACCAATCGCTAACAACATTTAACACCAAATCACTAATTTTCAAAATTAGGGTTTATACCTCTTTCCAACTTGATTTTTTTGATTTCTGATCTTTGATCTTGTTCTTGACTTGCTATTAAGTGATCATGGTTCATCTTCTAACACTCTCTCACTCTAAGATTCGAATTTCTAGAGAGAGAAAGGCTTGGGAGAAAATGAAAATGAAAGTAGGTTTTCTCTCTCCCTAATCTTTATATTATGTATGATGCAATGTAATGGGCTGGCAAGTATGGCTGATATCAGTCACATGGCTGGTCAATAATTGGTCACCAACTCCAAATATTGCAAGATATACAAGCAACCTTGAATAATGCAACAAATGGCATTTTAGTCATTTCCATTTAATTTTAATGGCATTTATGTAAATGGTCCAAACCCTTAGGGGCTAGGGTTTGATTTTCTATGATTTCAAAAATTAGGTTTTAAAAATTTAGGTTTACAAAAATAGAAAATTAATATTTCTAAATTATAATTAGAATTTTTTAATTATATTAAAATTTGTTAATCATAACTTAAATCTCGCTAATTAGGATTAGTATTTCCTAAGTAAAATTGCTAATTAAGCAATTAGGGTCAAAATGGTCTTTAGGGCTTATAACCCACAAATTAAGGTTTTAAATAGAAAAATAATATTTCTAATTTAGAAATTAGGTTTTCTAATTAGATTAGAGTTTCCTAAATACTTAACTTGAAAATTAGGATTAGGGTTTCCTAATTATCATTACAAATATTAAATTAATACTTAGGTTTTTCCTAATTATAAAATTAGGGTTTCTTATCCCGAAGTTAGGGTTTTCTAAATAAATTAGGGTTTTCAGTAAATCTTTAGGGTTTTTCCTAATTAGATTATAACGTTAAACCTTATACATAGCATTCATATTCCCAAACTAGGGTTTCATTCACCGAATTAGGGTTTCAAATTTTTGGAACTGAAAGTAGGGTTTCGAAACTGGTTTTAGGGTTTCTTGTTAATCGTTAGGGTTTTCTAACCGAACGTTGACGTTTTTAATATAAAATTATGGTTTGTTACAGATATCGTTTATCTGGTCAACCCTTGACCCTTAACCTCATACTGTACACTTATCACAGAACATAAACGCTTATTCCCTTAATCCTGAATAATTCATTTAAATCCTTCACAGAATTTTGAAATCCTCAAAAATCCATCTTAAAAATATCAAACACATACACTTATTTTCTGTCTAGGTTCTAATATCGAACCTTAAATTAATTAATTATAATTTTAAAATTTATCTAAATTCCCGGGTTGTCACATTCACCCCTTCTTCTAAAAATTTTGTCCCCAAAATTTACCTTACACCTGATACTATACTACTTACACCATTCACACATTTTCACTTGTTACCCAATACATCACTCACAAGAGTAAAAATTTTCAAATTTTACTGAGGAGTCCTATAGACTATTTGTCTGTCATTTTCGCAAAGGTCATACGAAAATTGATCCACAAACCGGCATAACTTACTAACACAAAGGGTGATTAGTCCGATATGCCCTGTACTGGCCAAGTACTGCTTTTATCTGTTTCTCTTCACTGCCATAGGCACAAAATTCTACCTCAGTCTTATTGGATTCCACACCAAAACAATTTGGTTCGAGAAATTTCTTTCAATAAACACTTAGAGTTTTCATAAACTTTAGTCTAGCTGAATCGAATAGCATATATTCATATCAATAATTCAATTAAATCGAATTATTTAGATGTAGCCAAACCCCGTTGGCAAATTATAATTTTTGAAAAATATTTTTGAGAATGACGTCATGATGCCGTACTGTATTAACAGTCCGTTTGAGAATGCCGTCATTATATGACTTTGTCATAACACATCATACGATAGTGGAATAACGATTTTCGATGAAATTCACACTAAGTATTCCTGTATTTACAACTCCATCAACTTTTTATCATCTCTGCACCAGGTTACATGGTACATGAGTGATAAATAAAATGTATTTTGATATTTCAAATCGTTTGCGTCTAGCTGAAATAAGTAGCATAGACTATACTTTATACCGTTTCAAAAATGATTACGAGTCTACATATTATTTATTTATTTTTTTAAAAAGCACATAGTGCGTAATTTGCTTGATGTCAAAATTTTGAATTCTAGCATAGCTATGAGTTTTGAAAACTTATTTCTTCACTAACAATCATTTGCTTAACAAACTATCTGTTCCTATAATCTTTAATACTCAATTTACACACAACTATACCTAGTTCGTCAAACCACACTTATGAGTCCATAAATTGCCACAATCATATGAGTTTAAAAACTTTCCAAGACAGATTTTTGGCATCCATTCGCTGAGGGGTTCATAAACATTTCATATAACTATGAATTAAGTATGTCACATAAGTATAAGTTTTAAGAACTCGTACTTAACCTTATATCCTCTACCTAAGACCTATCTATCTATTATACAAATGAGAAATGAATCACATGCATATATCAAATAGCGCGACACAAACATTTCAATGATTATCATTGCCAGAACTAAGTAGTTTTTACACCAAGTACAATTCCCCGCCCACACATTGAATCATACAAATCAGCTGCCGACATGAATCCTCAATTTAATCCCCACCTAACACTAACCCCCTCTTCAATACTAGTTTCATTTAACTCGTATTCATAATCTTTTCCTGAATATGTACCAATTCATAGTACAACTGACACCCATCAATCATGCTGTAAACTTTTCAATCAGTTGCTTGATCCTCCTCCATACTATAACCTTATCCGATCACGGGGTGATCTCATCGTATATGTTACGATTCATTTCTATACTATGATCGTTTTGTTTTACGATCTTCTATCTCTGAACTTTTAGTCTTTTAGACTCTATCTATTCACCACTACAGTTCAAATTTATTATCAGAGTTAGGGAACTCTATATCTTATAACTCGCCAAAATTCGTCTTTAAATCTTACCAACCAACTAACTCTATGTGAGTTAGTAATTATCCTAATCACTGCGGTTATTAGTCTCAGGTATTCCTACCCAAGGTTCAAAACCTACAGCTTTGATACCAACTGTGAGGGCCCCGAATCCGAACTCCCAAATCACAGTGGATCCAGTTCGATCATTCTATACAACTATTACTATTTGCGGGAGATATAAACATAAATTGTTTATACATTAAACTTACACACTTTTCCCTAAGGTCGAGAAACCTTACCTTAATACACATTTCATAACTTACTTTACTTACAATAACATTATATACATTACTATAACAATTCTAACTACAAACGTAAACTAAAGCTGGAACTATCTTTAATCTTTCTTTGTATCCAACGCGTTCGTCTTAATCTACAATGTTTTATCATGATATAACAAGGGTGAGCATAAGGATTGCCCAGCAAGTTTAAGGTCAATAATATAACGATTATCATGATTGAAAGAGTCTGAATAATAAGCTGGCTATAATTTAACAATATATTTGTGAACTAACATGAACAAATTTATGACTGAACAAGTATAATACATGAACAAATATATCTGAACCAACTGGTAATAAAGGTGATCAGCTTTTCATACCTGACTTATACATGCAATATGTATAGAGTATAATTCATGGCAACCAGCAATGATTAACCACAAACTTATCCGAATGAAACAACTCTTAATAGAGTTAAGTGTAAACAAACTTGCCTGAACCGTTGATTACCGAAACGCAATTTATAATGCTTTATCCGAAGACCTAATATTAGTAATATAGATCTCCAATATTATAATAATATCATCACAATACTATTACATATATATACACAGAATAACCTAAACACATAACACATAACCCTATCAGTCTATAACACACATAAGACTAAGTATCAGGTCAAACTATTTCAGTTTCACTTGAGTTCGACAAAGTTCTAACGTCCCGAAAGTGTAGTCGGACTTTTATCGAGTCTAAGTTCAATTAAACTCTGACTTAACACTTAAAAATTATCTCAAATAATTTATTATCAGTCGAAATATTTTTCGTAAGCTCGTAATAATTTTAAAATAATTATTAATATTTATCATAAATTTTTGATCATTAATATCGTATTTAAATGAATTAAATACCACATAATTCTTTTATCATTAATATTTATTTATTATCAAATATTAATAAAAATTATTACATAATATTATAATATATTTATAATATATCAAAGTATTTTTAATACTTTAAAATCATATTTATATGATTTTTAAACACTTCAATTCATTATCCGGTAATTACTATTAATATTAAAATATTAATATTTTTATGACAAAATATCAAAAGTTATAGTTTATAACTTAAAAATATTTTTCTAACACTTAAATCATTTTTATATAATTTATAAAGCATTAATTCAATTTTTCCTTAATTTATTTAATAAATTTATTAAATAAACTAATTATCATTAATATTGATTAATTAATGAATTTCATCACAAAATATTAAAAGTCATTAAAAATAACTTAAAATTTTTTCTAATATCATAATATAATTTTTTCATGATTTTTCACGAATTAAAATCATTTTAAATCATTTATTTAATATTATAATTAAATAAATTAAATACCATTTATATTCCAAAAATATTAAATATCTATGAAATATACTCAAAATAATTAAAAACTATTTTTC
Source organism: Panax japonicus (assembly GCA_020205505.1). Lineage (NCBI taxonomy): Eukaryota > Viridiplantae > Streptophyta > Magnoliopsida > Apiales > Araliaceae > Panax > Panax japonicus. The sequence goes on along the minus strand of CM035101.1, from coordinate 52,988,688 downwards.
AGAAATTAAAATATTTTTTCAGAATTTATTTAGTATTTTTAATAATTAAAAACAATTTTTTTCAATTTATTTAATTAAAATTATTAATTTTCATAATTAACTTTTGCTAAAGGGCCCCCTAGCGACAGAACCGCCGCTATAGGTGTTCTTGAGGCCGTTCTTGAGCTGCCCAGAAAATCATGTCAGAGATCAAGGGGCTTGGTTTGACTGGTTCTAATTTCTTGGTAATAACGTTTCTAGGCTTGCTAAGACATTGATATGGTAGTATTTATGTAATACTACAAATATATATCATCATCTAAGTTATTAGGCATCACAGTTGCAAGATTCAAGCTTGAAAATATGTTGTCAGAGACTTTCTGGGATTTTTGGGCTTTCCAAAAACCCAGTCAGTTTCGAGTGACCACTTTGTGGCTCACAAATCTTATGGTTCTGGTCATGTGTTTCATGTTCTATTGCTTCAAACCTGTAGTACATACGTAAGATAACACATACATATCATTATTTCAGTCTAAAAACGCGCGACCAAAGTCGGTCAAAGTGGTGTCAGAAAACAAGTTCTTGAAGGATTTGGGTTTTCCAGATCGTCCTTCAGGCAGATCGGTCAACTAAGTTTGACCAAGATTATCTTCGACTCTATTAAGTATCTGGGTGATCTAAAGACTTTAACATGTAGTATGCATGTCAGACAACAACCTTAAAGTAACAACATGGCAAAAACATCAAACTACTGCAAGATCTAGAGCCTGCAAAAACCTATCAGACAAGATCTTGGTTTCTGGGTTACCTAGAAACCAGACTTCGTGAATGGTCAATGGCTTTTGACCAACAATAACTCTCGATCCAAGCATACACTAACCCCGATTTGAGTTTAAGAACAAAGACCAACTAACATACTACATGTATAAACATTTAAAACACTAAACACATTAAAATAGAACGATCTATGACGTCTGACATTTGCTTGTCACACGACCTTGAAATTTTTTTCCAGATTTTTTCAAAACTTAAATTTCGAGCATCTAGATGTTATAGATCCTTGATCTATCAACCCAGAACTCTAATTGACACCTTATTACACAACTCTAACCAATCACTAACAACATTTAACATCAAATCACTGATTTTCAAAATTAGGGTTTATACCTCTTTTCAACTTAATTTTTTTGATTTCTGATCTTTGATCTTGTTCTTGACTTGCTATTAACTGATCATGGTTCATCTTCTCACACGCTCTCACTCTAAGATCCGAATTTCTAGAGAGAGAAAGGCTTGGGAGAAAATGAAAATAAAAGTAGGTTTTCTCTCTCCCTAATCTTTATATTATGTATGATGCAATGTAATGGGCTGGCAAGTATGGCTGATATCAGTCACATGGCTGGTCAATAATTGTTCACCAACTCCAAATATTGCAAGATATACAAGCAACCTTCAATAATGCAACAAATGGCATTTTAGTCATTTCCATTTAATTTTAATGGCATTTATATAAATGATTCAAACCCTTAGGGTTTAGGGTTTGGAAAACCTTAGGGTTTAGGGTTTGATTTTTTATGATTTCAAAATTAGGTTTTCAAAATTTAGGTTTCCAAAAATAGAAAATTAATATTTCTAAATTATAATTAGAATTTTCTAATTATATTAAAATTTCTTAATCATAACTTAAATCTTGCTAATTAGAATTAGTATTTTCTAATTAAAATTGCTAATTAAGCAATTAGGGTCAAAATGGTGCTTAGAGTTTATAACCCACGAATTTGGGTTTTAAATAGAAAAATATTATTTCTACTTTAGAAATTAGGTTTCCTAATTAGATTAGGGTTTCCTAATTACTTAACTTGAAAATTAGGATTAGGGTTTCCTAATTATCTTTACAAATATTAAATTAATACTTAGGTTTTCCCTAATTATTAAATTAGGGTTTCCAGTAAATCTTTAGGGTTTTCCCTAATTAGATTATAACGTTAAACCTTATACATAGCATCCATATTCCCAAACTAGGGTTTCATTCACCGAATTAGGGTTTCAAATTTTCGAAACTAAAATTAGGGTTTCAAAACTAGTTTTAGGGTTTCTTGTTAATCGTTAGGATTTTCTAACCGAACGTTGTCGTTCTTAATATAAAATTATGGTTTGTTACAGATATCGTTTATCTGGTCAACCCTTGACCTTTAACCACATACTATACACATATCACATAATATAAACGTTTTTTCCCTTAATCCTGAATAATTCACTTAAATCCTTCACAGAATTTTGAAATCCTCAAAATTCCATCTTAAAAATATCAAACTCATACAATTATTTTCTGTCTAGGTTCTAATATAGAACCTTAAATTAAATAATCAAAATTTTTAAAATTATCTAAATTCTCGGGTTGTCACATTCACCCCTTCTACTAAAAATTTCGTTCCCGAAATTTACGTTACACCTTATACCTTACTGCTTACACCATTCACACAGACTACTAGAAAAAAAAGAATACGTGACGGAATTTTGTGATAGTTTTTTAAAAACAATCACAAAAGATAGAAATTTTTGATGGACTTTTTAAGCAATCATAAAATAATAGTATATACGATGGCTCTTAGTGATGACTAATTTAGCCATCAATGTATTATAATTGTGATGGCAATGTCAATCACACCAAATTTTTTCACGCAAAATAAATTTCCTTTTTGTGATGCACTAAGTCATCACTTATAGATATACCCTTTTCGTGATTGCATTTAAGCTATCACTAATATTTTAATATAAGAAATAATCAAAACAATATTTTATGATGGTCGTGACAATCATTAAAAAGATAGATTTTTGTGACGACTTTTATTTGCAATTACAAAAAGGTATTTTGTGATGGAATTTTCAAGCCGTCACAAAATAATAAAATATATGATGGCTCTTAGTGATGACTAATTTAACCATCATTATAGACTATTTGTGACTGTCATTGTAATCACCAAATCTTATTTGAAAGTAATTTTGTTTAGTAAGTCAACTCACATATGTTTCTTTTTATATTTTGTTTTAAAATTATAATCATGATCTGGACTTTGGTGTAGTGGTAATACTCGTTATTTTGTTTACAAATGGGAGAGGGTTTGAATCCTACAAGTATCATTTGATATTATTAATATAGATATAATTAATATAGTGAAATAAATTATACGTAAATAGAGATTCAGGTTCTTACATTTGATCCCTAAAGTTTTTTCTTGTTTTTTTTGTGATGGCTTTGACAATCGCAATAGATTATATGTTAATGTGGTTGTATTAATCATCACAAACGCACTAAGCGTTTGCATGATTGCCAAAACCATCACATAAAACTTTTCATGATGGGCGTATACAAGACGGCCATTGTGATGCTTAAAGTCATCACGTAAACCTTTCGTTATGGTTTTCTGACTTTTTATGATGGGTTTTGGCCATCAAAAATGACCATTTTTTTAGTAGTGACATATTCGTTAGCTACCCAATACATCACTCACAAGAGTAAAAATTTTCAAATTTTGCTGAGGAGTCATATAGACTATTTGTTTGTCATTTTCGCAAAGGTCATACGAAAATTCATCCACAAACCGACGTAACTTACTGACACAAAGGGTGATTAGCCCGATATGCCCTGTACTGGCCAAGTACTGCTTTTATTTGATTCTCTTCACTGCCATAGGCACAAAATTCTACCTCAGTCTTGTTGGATTCCGCACCAAAACAATTTAGTTTGGGAAATTTCTTTCAATGAACACTTAGAGTTTTCATAAACTTTACTCTAGCTGAATCGAATAACATAGACTCATATCAATAATTCAATTCAATCGAATTATTTAGATGTAGCCAAACTCCGTTGGCAAATTAAAAATTTTGAAAAATATTTTTGAGAATGACATCATGGTGATGTACTGTATTAACAGTCCGTTTGAGGATGCCGTTATTATATGACTTTGTCATAACACATCATACGATAGTGGAATAAGATTTTAGATCAAATTCACACCAAGTATTCCTGTATTTACAACTCCATCAACTTTTTCTCATCTCTGCACCAGGTTACATGGTACATGAGTGATAAATAAAATGTATTTTGATTTTTCAAATCGTTTGTGTCTAGCTGAAATAAGTAGCATATACTATACTTTATACCATTTCAAAAAAGATTACGAGTCTACATATTATTTATTTATTCTTTTAAAAAGCACATTGTGCGTATTTAGCTTGATGTCAAAATTTCAAATTCTAGCATAGCTAGTAGTTTTGAAAACTTATTTCTTCACTAACAATCATTTACTTAACAAACTATCTGTTCCTATAATCTATAATACTCCATTAACACACAACTATACCCAGTTCGTCAAACCACACTTATGAGTCCATAAATTGCCACAATCATATGAGTTTAAGAACTTTCCTAAACAGACTTTTGGCGTCCATTCGCTGAGGGGTTCATAAACATTTCATATAACTATGAATCAAGTATGTCACATAAGTATGAGTTTTAAGAACTCGTACTTCACCTTATATCCTCTACCTATGACCTATCTATCTGTTATACACATGAGAAAGGAATCACATGCATATATCAAATAGCGCGACACAAATATTTCAATGATTATCATTTCCAGAACTAAGTAGTTTTTACACCAAGTACAATTCCCCGCCCACACAAGGAATCATACAACTCAGCTGCCGACATGAATCCTCAATTGAATCCCCACCTAATACTAACCCCCTCTTCAATACAAGTTTCATTTAACTCGTATTCATAATCCTTTCTTGAATCAGTACCAATTCATAGTACAACTGACACCCAACAATCTTGCTGTAATCTTTTCAATCAGTCGCTTAATCCTCCTCCATACTATAACCTTATCCGATCATGGGGTGATCTCATCGTATATGCTACGATTCATTTCTATACTATGATCGTTTTGTTTTACGATCTTCTATCTCTGAACTTGTAGTCTTTTAGACTCTATCTATTCAGCACTACGGTTTAACTTTATTATCAGAGTTAGGAAACTCTGTATCTTATAACTCGCCGAGATTCGTCTTTCAATCTTACCGACCAACTAACTCTATGTGAGTTAGTAATTATCCTAATCACTGCGGTTATTAGTCTCAGGTATTCCTACCTAAGGTTCATAACCTACAAATTTGATACCAACTGTGAGGGCCCCGAATCTGAGGTCCCGAATCACCGCGGATCCGGTTCGATCATTCTATACAACTATTACAATTTGCGGAAGATATAAACATAAATTGTTTATACATTAAACTTACACATTTTTCCCCAAGGTCGAGTAACCTTAACTTAATACACATTTCATAACTTACTTTACTTACAATAACATTATATACATTACTATTACAATTATAACTACAAACGTAAACTAAAGCTAGAACTGTCTTTAATCTTTCCTTGTATCCGACGCGTTCGTCTTAAATTGTAATGTTTTATCATGATATATAAAGGGTGAGCATAAGGATTGCCCAGCAAGTTTAAGTTCAATAATATAACGATTATCATGATTGAAAGAGTTTGAATAATAAGCTGGCTATAATTCAACAATATATTTGTGAACTAGCATGAACACATTTATGACTGAACAAGTATTATACATGAACACATATATCTGAACCAACTGGTAATGACGGTTATCAGCCTTTTATACCTGACTTAAACATGCAATATGTACAGGGTACAATTCATGGAAACCAGCAATGATTAACCATAAACTTATCAGAATGAAACAACTCTTAATGGAGTTAAGTGTAAACAAACTTACCTGAACCGTTGATTATCGCAACGCAATTTATAATCCTTTATCCGAAGACGTAATATTAGTAATATAGATCTCCAATATTAGAATAATATCATCACAATACTATTATATATATATATATATATATATATATATATATATATATATATATATATATATATATATATACAGAATAACCTAAACACATAACACATAACTTTATCAGTCTATAACACACATAAGACTCAGTATCAGGTCAAACTATTTTAGTCTGACTTGAGTTCGACAAAGTTCTAATGTCCCAATGGTCTAGTCGGACTTTTATCGAGTCTAAGTTCAATTAAACTCTGACTTAACACTTAATAATTATCTCAGATAATTTATTATCAGTCGAAATATTTTTCGTAAGCTCGTAATAATTTTTAAATATATAATTATTACTATTTATCATAAATTTTTGATAATTAATATCGTATTTAAATGAATTAAATACAACATAATTATTTTATCATTAATATTTATTTATTATCAAATATTAAGGAAAATCATCACATAATATTATAATATATTTATAATATATATCAAAGTATTTTTAATACTTTAAAATTATATTTATATGATTTTTAAACACTTCAATTTATTATACGGTAATTACTATTAACATTAAAATATTAATATTTTCAAGACAAAATATCAAAAGTTATATTTTATAACTTAAAAATATTTTTCTAACACTTAAATCATTCTTATATAATTTATAAAGCATTAATTCCATTTTCCTTAATTTATTTAATATAGTTATTAAATAAACTAATTATCATTAATATTGATTAACTAATGAATTTTATCACAAAATATTAAAAGTCATCAAAAATAACTTAAAATATTTTCTAATATCATAATATAATTTTTTCATGATTTTTCATGAATTAAAATCATTTTAAATCATTTATTTAATATTATAATTTAATAAATTAAATACCATTTATATTTAAAATATATTAAATATTTATGAAATATACTCAAAATAATTAAAAACTATTTTTCAGAATTTAAAATAATTTTTCGAAAGTTATTTAGTATTTTTAATATTTAAAACTATTTTTTTCTATTTATTTAATTAAAATTATTAATTTTCATAATTAACTGTCGCTAAAGGGCCCTATAGCGACAGAACCGTCGCTATAGGTGTTCTTGAGGCTATTCTTGAGCTGCCCAGAAAACCATGTCAGAGATCGAGGGGCTTGATTTGACTGGTTCTAATTTCTTGGTTATAACGTTTCTGGGCTTGCTAAGACATTGATATGGTAGTATTTATGTAATACTACAAATATATATCATCATCTAAGTTATTAAGCATCACAGTTGCAAGATTCAAGCTTGCAAATATGTTGTCAGAGACTTTCTGGGATTTTTGGGCTTTCCAAAAACCCAGTCAGTTTCGAGTGACCACTTTGTGGCTCACAAATCTTATGGTTCTGGTCATGTGTTTCATGTTCTATTGCTTCAAACCTGTAGTACATACGTAAGAGAACACATACATATCATTATTTCAGTCTCAAAACGCAACAGGAGAGCGACCAAAGTTGGTCAAAGTGGTGTCAGAAAACAAGTTCTTGATGGATCTGGGTTTTCCAGATCGTCCTTCAGGCATATCGGTCAACTAAGTTTGACCAAGATTTTCTTCGACTCTATTAAGTATCTTGGTGATCTAAGGACTTTAACATGTAGTATGCATATCAGACAACAACCTTAAAGTAACAACATGGCCAAAACATCAAACGACTGCAAGATCTAGAGCCTGCAAAAACCTGTCAGACAAGATCTTGGTTTCTGGGTTACCCAGAAACCAGTCTTCGTGAACGGTCAATGGGTTTTGACCAACAATAACTCTCGATCCAAGCATACACTGACCTCGATTAGAGTTTAAGAACAAAGACCAACTAACATACTACATGCATAAACATTTAAAACACTAAACACATTAACATAGAACGATCTATGACGTCTGACATTTGCTTGTCAGACGACCATGAAATTTTTTACCAGATTTTTTCAAAACTTAAATTTCGAGCATCTAGATGTTATAGATCCTTGATCTATCAACCCATATCTCTAATTGACACCTTATTACACAAATCTAACCAATCACTAACAACATTTAACATCAAATCACTGATTTTTGAAATTAGGGTTTATACCTCTTTCAAACTTGATTTTTTTTGATTTCTGATCTTTGATCTTGTTCTTGACTAGCTATTAACTGATCATGGTTCATCTTTTCACACTCTCTCACTCTAATATCCGAATTTCTAGAGAGGGAAATGCTTGGGAGAAAATGAAAATAAAAGTTGGTTTTCTCTCTCCCTAATCTTTATATTATGTATGATGCAATGTAATGGGCTGGCAAGTATGACTGATATCAGTCACATGGCTGGTCAATAATTGTTCACCAACTCCAAATATTGCAAGATATACAAGAAACCTTGAATAATTCAACAAATGGCATTTTAGTTATTTCCATTTAATTTTAATGGCATTTATATAATGGTCTAAACCCTTAGGGTTTAGGGTTTGGAAAACCTAAGGGTTTATGGTTTGATTTTCTTTGATTTCAAAAATGAGGTTTTCAAAATTTAGGTTTCCAAAAATAGAAAATTAATATTTCTAAATTATAATTAGAATTTTCTAATTATATTAAAATTTCTTAATCATAACTTAAATCTTGCTAATTAGGATTAGTATTTCCTAATTAAAATTGTTAATTAAGCAATTAGGGTCAAAATGGTCCTTAGGGTTTATAACCCAAGAATTAGGATTTTAAATAGAAAAATAATATTTATAATTTAAAAATTAGGTTTTCTAATTAGATTAGGGTTTCCTAATTACTTAACTTAAAAATTAGGATTAAGGTTTCCTAATTATCTTTACAAATATTAAATTAATACTTAGGTTTTCCCTAATTATAAAATTTGGGCTTCTTATCCCGAAGTTAGGGTTTTCTAAATAAATTAGGGATTTCAGTAAATCTTTAGGGTTTTCCCTAATTAGATTATAACGTTAAACCTTATACATAACATTCATATTCCCAAACTAGGGTTTCATTCACCGAATTAGGGTTTCAAATTTCCGAAACTGAAATTAGGGTTTCAGAACTAATTTTTGGGTTTCTTGTTAATCGTTTGGGTTTTCTAACCGAACGTTGACGTTCTTAATATAAAATTATGGTTTGTTACATATATCATTATTCTGGTCAACCCTTGAACCTTAACCACATACTGTACACATATCGAAGAACATAAACGCTTATTCCCTTAAATCTTTCACAGAATTTTAAAATCCTCAAAATTCCATCTTAAAAATATCAAACGCATACACTTATACCATATTGCTTACACCATTCACACATATTCGCTTGCTACCCAATATAGCATTCACAAGAGTAAAAATTTTTAAATTTTGCTGATGAGTCATATAAACTATTTGTCTGTCATTTTCGCAAAGGTCATACGGAAATTCATCCACAAACCGACATAACTTATTGACACAAAGGGTGATTAGCCCGATATGCCCTGTACTGGCCAAGTACTGCTTTTATCTATTCTCTTCACTGCCATAGACACAAAATTCTACCTCAGTCTTATTGGATTCCGCACCAAAATAATTTAGTTCCGGAAATTTCTTTCAATGAACACTTAGAGTTTTCTTAAACTTTAATCTAGGAGAATCGAATAACATAGACTCATATGAATTATTCAATTCAATTGAATTATTTAGATGTAGCCAAACCCCGTTGGCAAATTAAAATTTTTGAAAAATATTTTCGAGAATGACGTCATGATGTCGTACTGTATTAACAGTACGTTTGAGGATGCTTTCCTTATATGACTTTGTCATAACACATCATACGATAGTGGAATAAATTTTTTAGATCAAATTCACACTAAGTATTCCTGTATTTACAACTCCATCAACTTTTTATCATCTCTGCACCAGGTTACATGGTACATGAGTGATAAATAAAATGTATTTTGATTTTTCAAATCGTTTGCGTCTAGCTGAAATAAGTAGCATAGACTATAGATTATACCATTTCAAAAATGATTACGAGTCTACATATTATTTATTTATTGTTTTAAAAAGCACATAGTGCGTATTTAGCTTGATGTTAAAATTTTGAATTCTAGCATAGCTAGGAGTTTTGAAAATTATTTCTTCACAAACAATCATTCGCTTAACAAACTATCTGTTCCTATAATCTTCAATACTCCATTTACACACAACTATACCCAGTTCATCAAACCACACTTATGAGTCCATAAATTGCCACAATCATATGAGTTTAAGAACTTTCCTAGACAGACTTTTGGCGTCTATTCGCTGAGGGGTTCATAAATATTTCATATAACTATGAATCAAGTATGTCACATAAGTATGAGTTTTAAGAACTCGTACTTCACCTTATATCCTCTACCTATGACCTATCTATCTGTTATACACATGAGAAAGGAATCACATGCATATATCAAATAGCGCGACACAAATATTTCAATGATTATCATTTCCAGAACTAAGTAGTTTTTACACCAAGTACAATTCCCCGCCCACAAAAGGAATCATACAACTCAGCTGCCGACATGAATCCTCAATTGAATCCCCACCTAATACTAACCCCCTCTTCAATACAAGTTTCATTTAACTCGTATTCATAATCCTTTCTTGAATCTGTACCAATTCATAGTACAACTGACACCCAACAATCTTGCTGTAATCTTTTCAATCAGTCGCTTAATCCTCCTCCATACTATAACCTTATCCGATCATGGGGTGATCTCATCGTATATGCTACGATTCATTTCTATACTATGATCGTTTTGTTTTACGATCTTCTATCTCTGAACTTGTAGTCTTTTAGACTCTATCTATTCACCACTACGGTTTAACTTTATTATCAGAGTTAGGAAACTCTGTATCTTATAACTCGCCGAAATTCGTCTTTCAATCTTACCGACCAACTAACTCTATTTGAGTTAGTAATTATCCTAATCACTGCGGTTATTAGTCTCAGGTATTCCTACCTAAGGTTCATAACCTACAGCTTTGATACCAACTGTGAGGGCCCCGAATCCGAGGTCCCGAATCACCGCGGATCCGGTTCGATCATTCTATACAACTATTACTATTTGCGGAAGATATAAACATAAATTGTTTATAAATTAAACTTACACACTTTCCCCCAAGGTTGAGTAATCTTAACTTAATACACATTTCATAACTTACTTTACTTACAATAACATTATATACATTACTATTACAATTCTAATTACACACGTAAACTAAAACTGGAACTGTCTTTAATCTTTCCTTGTATCCGACGCGTTCGTCTTAATCTGCAATGTTTTATCATGATATAGCAAGGGTGAGCATAAGGATTGCCCAACAAGTTTAAGTTCAATAATATAACGATATATCACGATTGAAAGAGTCTGAATAATAATTTGGCTATAATTCAACAATATAATTGTTGTGACGCCCCCAAAATAGGTATACATCACCAATTCTGAGTCGCCAAATACATGGTACTAAAACAACTACAACCTCATTAATATAATTGTCGTGCTAAATACGACAACACATAAACTGTGAGTTTAAATACAAATATTGTCTTCTAGACAATATTCACACTCAAATAAGTCCCCATTACAAGTATTGATACAATATTTTACAAAATATTGAGGACTACTAAAACAACTGTCTTGAACCATTACTCCACACCCCGACTAGTTCCCGCTATATTCTCGTCTCCTGAGAAGAAAAATGGAACAAAAAGGAAAAGGGTTAGCTCAACTAGCCCAATAAAGAATATTATGACTAAGATAATGTACAACAAATTATCATTAGTCTTCAACAGGGAAAAATCTGATAGAATATAATAGACAACAAGTTTTAGATCAACAAATGCAGCAGAAATAACAATTCATTAGAAGAGTTAAGTAGAGAATGAAATCTACTATCATCTATGAATTTAAAAGTCCATCATCGATATTTTATCCCTGTAACATCAATCAATATACATCATAAATCAAATATTCATCTTTGCACTACAAGCCAAAGATATTCACCGGTTGGTCATGTTCATCTAAACACCTGTTCATCTTTGCACTACGGGCCAAAGATATTCATCAGTTGGTCATGTTCATTTAAACACCTATTCATCTTTGCACTACGGGCCAAAGATATTTATCAGTTGGTCATGTTCATCTAAACACATGTTCATCTTTGCACTACGGGCCAAAAATATTCATTATAAAATCATTCAACTTTGCACTACAGGCCAAAGATATTCAGTTATATCATCATTTAGGACCGAGGATGATGAAAAATATTTTAAAGAAAACGAATCCAGTGAAATAAAAGAACAAATATTAAGGATTCGTACTTTACACAATCCAAGTTCAAAAATACTTCATAAATAATCAGAGTGGAGTAAAATTCAAGAATGAAGACCAAAACATAGATCCAATCAAAGATAGGAATCATAACAGACGACCTTGAACACATAAAAGAAAATATAATTTTTTTGTGAATAGTGTCGTATTCGTGAATAGTGTAGTATACGTGAATAGTGCCGTATACGTGAATAGTAACTCCGACACTAAAAGATAGAAATTTCACAAAAAAATCATCATGCTTCGTGAATAGTACTCGTGAATAGTAACTTATGAATAGTAACTCGTGAATAGTAACTCATGAATAGTAACTCCGACATGAAAAAGTTCCAAATTTGATAAAAAGTTTCAACCAATATTTTGGCATAATGATATTAAAGAAATAATATCATTTTCGAATAAAATAACATCCCTTACCTCGCAAAAATAGTACTTCAGACTGGAATACTGGATATAGTGCTGAAAGAACTTACCCCGTATAGCAATACTCAAAGTACTAAAATACTCACGAAATACGCTCGATATTATAGAGAGAGAAAGAGAGAAATATTTAGTTTCTGGTGTAATTTTTTATTCTAACCTAAGCACCCTATTTATAGGAAATTGCTTAGAACACCAAAGCAGAAAATTTAATATAATAATAATATATATAATCAAATTTCCAACGCACACAAATCTGGTCCAAACTTCAGCCACACATGTGCCAAAAACAATAAAAAAGTTTTTCTTAATAAAAATAATTAAAACTTCCAAAATTCATTTATTTCGAAACTTCGGAACTTCAATAATTCATAATAAATAGCGCTTTTATCAGAAAATTCAAATCTCGCAAATTTTTACAGAAAATTCAATTCTCTACAACTTTGCAGATGAAAGTTTTTCCAAATTCCAAACAGAAACTGACCGAAATCCATAAACGGACGATTTTACAGGCTATAATCAAATTTCAGTCAAGAAATGGGGTCTACCGACACACAAAATATGTGTTAATCATTTAATGCAACCAAAATACTCTTCCTCCCCATATACTTATATATCCCATATTCATTGTAAAAATATCATCATTATTTTATTATAATAATATAATAAAATATTATTTTATCAAAAAAAATAAAATATCAATTTTTAACAATTGTCACATTAAAAATTTTCTCCATCTATATCCACATAAAATCAATATTTTCCTCGTCATATAAATCAATAATTAATTATTCAAAAATAATATTACAGAATCACAATATTGACAACCAGGCAGTTCCAAGGAATGAGGGGGCTTTCCAATAAGAATTTCTCCTTACTGGCGCGCAATTAGGTGACCAAACCTCTCCTTAGACATAACTTTCTAGACATTGCCAATGATGTTTTCTATTAATATAATTCAGATAATATGAATTATTGCTTCGATAATGGAAAAACTGTGTAGTGATAATTATTGAAACAACAGTAATATAAAATATCAACGCAACAATTATTGAATCAATAAAATAAAATACTGAATAGTAATTACTGTAAAAATTATTGAGTAGTGCCGTATTCGTGAATAGTGCCGTATACGTGAATAGTAACTCTGACACCAAAAGATAGAAATTTCACAAAAAAATTATCATCATGCTTCGTGAATAATACTCGTGAATAGTAACTCATGAAAAGTAACTCATGAATAATAACTCGTGAATAGTAACTCATGAATAATAACCCCGACATAAAAAAGCTCCAAATTTGATAAAAAGTTCCAACCATTATTTTAGCATAATGATATTGAAGAAATAATATCATTTGAGAAGAAAATAACATCTCTTACCTTAGCTAGAATAGTATTTCTGGTTGGAATTTCAGATTTAGTGTTGAAGGAACTTGCACCGTATAACAACACTCAAAGTATAAAAATACTCACAAAATACGCTCAATATTATAGAGAGAGAAAGAGAGAGAAATCTGTAGTTTCTGGTGTGATTTTCAATTCTAACCTAAGCACCCTATTTATAGGAAAATGTAAGGAACACCAAAGCAGAAAATTTAATATAATATATATATATATATATATATATATATATATTAAAATCCTACGCACACCAAATCAGATCCAAATATCAGCCACCAATAGTGAACTAAATCAAAAACGTTTTTCTTAATTAAAATAATTAAAACTTCCAAAAATCAATTATTCTGGAACCTCGAAACTTCAAAAATTCATAATAAATAGCCATTTTTCAGAAAATTTGAATCTCGCTTGTTTTTATAGTAAATTCAATTCTCTACAACTTTGCAGAAGAAAGTTTTTCCAAATTCCAAACGGAAATTGACCGTAATAAATAAACGGGCGATTTTACAAGCTATAATCAAATTTTAGTCAAAAAATGGGCCCACGAACATGTTTAACATGTTTTGTACAACTTTTGCAACAACAATACTCCTCATCCTCATATACTCATATATCCCACATTCATTATAAAAATATCCCCATTATTATATTATAATAATATAATAAAATATTATTTTATCAGAAAAGATAAAATATCAGTTTTTAACAATTGTCACTCTAAAATTTTTTTTCATCTATATTCACATAAAATCAATATTTTTCTCATCATATAAATCAATAATTAATTATTCACAAATAATATTACAGAATCACAGTACTGGCAACCAGGCCTTTCCCAGGAAAGAAGGGGCTCTCTAATAAAGATTTTTCCTTACTAGCGCGCAATTAGGTGATCAAACCTCTCCTTAGACAGAACTTTCTAGACATTGCCAATAATATTTTCTAATAATATTATTTAGATAATATGAATTATTGCTTCGATAATGAAAAATATTGTGTAGTGACAATTATTGAAATAACAGTAATATAAAAAATCAACACAGCAATTATTGAATCAATAAAATAAAATACTGAACAGTAATTGCTGTAACATTTTTTGAGTAGTGCCTTCTTATGTAAGAATCAATAATTGGTGCAATACCGTGTGCTAATGTGCAACAACGCGTATTACTGTGTTTTAACCACCGGGTATTCCAACAGTATTAACGGTAACAACTACGTCGTTATTTATAAACAACTTATACTTGTCATTTTCTTCATCCAATTGCTTTTCATTATGGGGGCCACAAAAGACTGCGTCGTCGTACGAATATTCCCCGACAGCAAGAATATTCCACGACCAAACGAATATTCCCCGACAACAATGAATATTTTATAATCACCTGCTTATATAAAATATTTGCGCATTTTACCCATAACTAACCACATTACTTAAATCAACCCCTTACTATTTCAAAATAATAATTAGAGAAATTAAATCTTTGTTTATATAAAGTTGGGGCCTTACAACCTCCCCTCCTTATGAAATTTCGTCCTCGAAATTGACGTACGTAGGACATGCTCTTTCCTATCCAAGATCTTGACTGGTACCTCCTCGTACGTTAAATCTTATTCTTTCTCGTCTGGTTCTAACTCAATAACGTGGTTCGGGTTGTCCACATATTTACGTAACATCGATACGTGAAAAACATTTTGAACACGCGTCGTACTTGGCGGTAAAATATGTCTATAGGCCACAGTTCCTACTTAATCGAGAATCTCAAATGGAATAATAAATAGATGGTTTAAGCTTTCCTCACATCGCCGATTCTCACTTTTGGAATAACGACTTCTTACATCTTCTTCTTCATATTCATCAACTCCAGGTCTGTTGCTTGAGCATCTTTAAATTTATCGATTAAAGTCGATTCTAATCATAAATTCTTTATCTTCACGCAGGTTCTTTAAATCTTTAACTCTATCTCCATCTTCGGTAAGTCATACGAAATGGGTCTTTGTGTTAACAATATCTCACTCGTAAACGCATACAATCTTTTACTCAACGCGTCAGCTACCATGTTCGTTTTTTTTTCAGGATGGTATTGAATGGTATAGTCGTAATCTTTCAACAGCTCGAGCCAACGTTGTTGCCGCATGTTGAGTTCTTGGAAGCTCTTCACACATTCCTCGCTCCATTCGAATTTTGTATCTTTTCGAGTCAGCTGAGTTAATAGAGTATCGATTCAATAAAATCCTTCCACGAATCTCTGATAGTAACTAGCTAAGCCTAGAAAGCTACTTATTTCGATTACTGACTTAGGTTGCTCTCAACTGTGACTCATATCCCAATCTTGGATAGCACGTCACAATGACACCTATCAGTTTACCACCGCATGAATATGACGTCCCCTACAGAGAGTTTGGTTTTAGTGCATTCCACAAAGGAAGTCACTAGATAGAGGCTAAGGTACCAACTCCTGTAGTTAGGTTTTTAACTCCTGAAGTTCAATAGGAGCCATTCTATATGAGATTTTAGAAATGGGTTTTGTACCGGGTTCAAAGTTAATACAAAATTCAATATCACGCTCTGGGAGTAGGCCAGGAAATTTTTTAGGAAATACGTCAGGAAATTTATTAACAACAAAAATATTATTCAAATCTGACGTATTTTTGTTCAAGTCCATAACATCGCTAAGAAAGCTTGACATCCGTTTTTCAATAAACGAATGACTTTACGGCTTGCTATAAAAGAGTTTGACTTCAATGGTTTGGTTGCTTAAATTCGAATAATAGGTTGCTTAGGAATATGAAAACTAACAACCTTACAAAAGCAATCAATTTTAGCATGATGAGTGGTTGACCAATAAATCCCTAAGGTCACATCAAATACAAGAATTTTTAAAGAAATAAGGTCAACGGGTAATGTGATGGTGCCAACTTGGATCAAACAAGATTTATAAACAACGGATGTAACGAAAGTTTCTCCTAACGGAGTTTCAACAAATAAGTCAAAGTCTAATTTTCTCCATAGTCAAGTTTAAACGTTGAGTATAGGCAGGAGAGATAAATGAATGGGTAGAACCGGTATCTAATAAGCTACAACTTTGCAAAAATTTATAATTAACTAACCCGTGCTAACTTCGTTCGGGTTACTCGCTTTTTGAGAAGTCACGAAAAACGCTCTTCCATGAACCGATGACTTTGACTTATCCGGGACAGCCTTTGGAGTCACCATCTCCGCTGGACTTGGTTCCGCTACAGGACAATCTCGAGCTATATGACCGTCGTTTCCACAACTAAAACATACCCTGGAAGTTTGTGAACAGTTTGGACTTATGTGTCTCTCTTCTCCGCATCTGTAGCATCTAACTGGCGGTTTTTCTCCTCCCTTAGAATTTCTTTGCTGGTGTTGGTGCCGACGTCTTCCCGTCATTGTTGAATCTTCTCTTTTTGAAATTTTCTCTTGACTCACCTTTCCTATTATCTTGACCATGATTACCACCGAAGTGATTATCATTTCTGGCATGATAATTTCCTCCACAATGGTTATCATTGTTCTGATGACCGTTGCCACAGGTACGATTATCATCGAGTTGTTGGTCATTATTCTTCAGTTGAACCGACTCATTATCGCGCTCCAATAACTGAGCTCTATTTACAACATCTGAATATAAACTAAGTTTGTGAGAAATGAGGTATTGACGTATTTTGGGTTTCAAACCTCGTAGAAACATTCGCGTCATTCTCCCCTCATTATCAACCAAATGTGATGCAAATCGAGACAACTCGGCAAACTTAGCTTCGTACTGCGACACGTTCATATTGTTTTGCTCAAGCTTGATGAACTCTACCTCCTTCATGTGACGAATACTTTCGGGAAAGTACTTGTCGTTGAACAATTCTTGGAACTTCTCCCAAGACATCTTCAGTGTGGTAGACTGAGTACGCTTTACGGATTCCCACCAATAATCTGCCTCTCCTCGTAACATGAAAGTGGCAAAAGGAACCTTTTGCTCCTCTGAGCATCACAAAACATCAAATATCTTAGTAATCTGCTTTATCCACGTCTCTGTCGTATGTGGTTCTGGCTTACCCAAAAACTCCGGCGGTCCAAACTCCTGGAACTGCTTATCAGTGACCATCCGTGAGTTGCCATTGTTTCCACCTGCATTTTGAACAGTAGTGTTTCTCGTTTTGTTTTGCATGAATTCTAGAAAGTTCCTAAACATTCCATCGTTCATCATCTGCTCAGTGGTGTTGTTCACAGGAGGAACATTGTCAGCCTGTTGCACGTTCTCCTCGTTGGTGAGCAAATGTGTCTCCATGGTCTCATTTACTCCACAGTTAACATTCTCAGTCGACATTCTTAAATACTGCCATAAAACAAGGGTTAATTAAACAAATTAACAAATCACATAATACCCCTATATTATGACCGACCAACAAATAAGCTTAGGTAGGACACACTAGCGAAGGATTTCCTCGTCTCTCCCCTCCTAGTACTATTCCCTAATCTCCGTCAGAGATAATATCCCTAAGCTCTGATACCAACTGTGACGCCCCCAAAATAGGTATACATCACCCATTCTGAGTCGCCAAATACATGGTACAGAAATAACTACAACTTTTTTAATACAATTGTCGTGTAAAATATGATAACACATAAACTGTGAGTTTAAATACAAATATTGTCTTCTAGACAATATTCACACTCAAATAAGTCCTCATTACAAGTATTGATACACTATTTTACAAAATAGTAGGGACTACTAAAACAACTGTCTTGAACCATTACTCCACACCCCGACTAGTTCCCGCTATATTCTCGTCTCTTGAGAAGAAAAATGGAACAAAAAGGAAAAGGGTGAGCTCAACTAGCCCAGTAAAAAATATTATGACTAAGATAATGTACAACAAATTATCATTAGTCTTCAACAGGGAAAAATCTGATAGAATACAATAGACAACAAGTTTTAGATCAACAACTGCAGCAGAAATAACAATTCATTAGAAGAGTTAAGTAGAGACTGAAATCTACTATCATCTATTAATTTAAAAGTCGATTATCGATATTTTATCCCTGTAACATCAATCAATATACATCATAAATCAAATATTCATCTTTGCACTACAGGCCAAAGATATTCACCAGTTGGTCATGTTCATCTAAACACCTGTTCATCTTTGCACTACGGGCCGAAGATATTCATCAGTTTGTCATGTTCATTTAAACACCTGTTCATCTTTGCACTACGGGCCAAAGATATTCATCAGTTTGTCATGTTCATATAAACACCTGTTCAACTTTGCACTACAGGCCAAAGATATTCATTATAAAATCATTCATCTTTGCACTACATGCCAAAGATATTCATTTATATCATCATTTAGGACCGAAGATTATGAAAAATATTTTAAAGAAAACGAATCCAGTGAAATAAAAGAACAAATATTAAGGATTCGTACTTTACACAATCCAAGTTCAAAAATACTTCATAAATAATCAGAGTGGAGTAAAATTCAAGAATGAAGACCAAAACATAGATCCAATCAAAGATAGGAATCATAACAGACGACCTTGAACACATAAAAGAAAATATAATTTTTTTGTGAATAGTGTCGTATTCGTGAATAGTGCCGTATACGTGAATAGTGTCGTATACGTGAATAGTAACTCCGACACTAAAAGATTGAAATTTCATAAAAAAAAATCATCATGCTTCGTGAATTGTACTCGTGAATAGTAACTCGTGAATAGTAACTCATGAATAGTAATCCCGACATGAAAAAGTTCCAAATTTGATAAAAAGTTTCAACCAATATTTCGGCATAATGATATTAAAGAAATAATATCATTTTCGAATAAAATAACATCCCTTACCTCGCAAAAACAGTACTTCTGACTGGAATACTAGATATAGTGCTGAAAGAACTTGCCCCGTATAGCAATACTCAAAGTACTAAAATACTCACAAAATACGCTCGATATTATAGAGAGAGAAAGAGAGAGAAATCTTTAATTTCTGGTGTGATTTTCAATTCTAACCTAAGCACCCTATTTATAGGAAATTGCTTAGAACATCAAAGCAAAAAATTTAATATAATGATAATATATATAATCAAATTTCCAATGCACACAAATCTGGTCCAAACTTCAGTCACACATGTGCCAAAAACAATAAAAACTTTCTTCTTAATAAAAATAATTAAAACTTTCAAAAATTAATTATTTCGGAACTTTAATAATTCATAATAAATAGCCCTTTTATCAGAAAATTCGAATCTCGCAACTTTTTATAGGAAATTCAATTCTCTACAACTTTGCAGAAGAAAGTTTTTCTAAATTTCAAACAGAAATTGATTGAAATCCATAAACGGACGATTTTACAGGCTATAATCAAATTTCAGTCAAGAAATGGGGTCCACCGACACACAAAACACGTGTTAATAATTTAATGCAACCAAAATACTCTTCCTCCTCATATACTCATATATCCAACATTCATTGTAAAAATATCATCATTATTCTATTATAATAATATAATAAAATATTACTTTATCAAAAAAATAAAATATCAATTTTTAACAATTGTCACATTAAAAATTTTCTCCATCTATATCCACATAAAATCAATATTTTCCTCATAATATAAATTAATAATTAATTATTTACAAATAATATTACAGAATCACAATATTGACAACTAGGCAGTTCCCAAGAAAGAGGGGGCTTTCCAATAAGAATTTTTCCTTACTGGCGCGCAATTAGGTGACCAAACCTCTCCTTAGACATAACTTTCTAGACATTGCCAATAATGTTTTCTAATAATATTATTCAGATAATATGAATTATTGCTTCGATAATGGAAAATACTATGTAGTGATAATTATTGAAACAACAGTAATATAAAATATCAACGCAGCAATTATTGAATCAATAAAATAAAATACGGAACTGTAATTACTGTAAAAATTATTGAGTAGTGTCTTCTTACATAAGAATCAATAATTGGTGCAATACTGTGTGCTATTGTGCAACAACGCGTATTACTGTATTTTAACCACCGGGTATTCCAACAGTGTTAACGGTAACAACTACCCCGTTATTTGTAAACAACTTCTACTTGTCATTTTCTTCATCCAATCACTTTTCGTTATGGGGCCCACACAAGGATTCACCGCCGTACTAATATTCCCCGACAGTAATAATATTCCACGACCAAATGAATATTCCCCGACAACAATGAATATTTTATAACCACTTGCTTATTTAAAATATTTACACATTTTACCCATAACTAACCACATTACTCAAATCAACCCCTTACTATTTCAAAATAATAATTAGAGAAATTAAATCTTTATTTATAAAAAGTTGGGGCCTTAAAATTGTGAACTAGCATGAACAAATTTATGACTGAACAAGTACTATACATGAACAAATATATCTGAACCAACTGGTAATGAAGGTGATCAGCCTTTCATACCTGACTTATACGTGCAATATTACAGAATACAATTCATGGCAACCAGTAATGATTAACCATAAGCTTATCCGAATGCAACATAATTTATAATGCTTTATCCAAAGACCTAATATTAGTAATATAGATCTCCAATATTAGAATAATATCATCACAATACTATTGTATATATATATATATATATATATATATATATATATATATATATACACAGAATAACCTAAACACATAACACATAACCCTATTGTGACGCCCCCAAAATAGGTATACACCACCTATTCTGAGTCGTCAAATACATGGTACAGAATACAAATACAACTTAATTATACAACTGTCGTATAAAGTACGACAAAACATAAGCTGTGAGTTTTAATACTTATCATCTAGACAATATACAAACTCAAATTTAATATTATTACATTTATTTTCCACTATTTCACTGTATAGTGAGGACTACTAATGTTATTATCTGGTTTGTCACTCCGTTCCCCGACTAGTCTTTGCTACGTTCTCATTTCCTGAAGAGAACAAAAAAAAGTAAAAGGGTGAGCTCAACTAGCCCAGTAGGAAATATTATGGCTAAGATAATGCATAATATATTAACGTTACCCTTTAACGGTGTTAAACTGATACAATATAACAACCATCAAGTTTAAATGCAGTGGAACAAGCAATCCATTAAAAGAGTCAAGTAGATAATAAAATCTACTATCTTTTATGATTCAGAAGGTTTTTCATCACTTTTATCGCTGGGACTCAGCTTAATAAATAATCCACATCATCGAATCACCCCTGCACTATGGCCAAGCATATTCTTTAGTATCTCGACCACAATTATCCATGCACTACGGGCAAAAAATATTTGTGTATTTAATAATGGTCATGATCATGCCAACAGCTGTCCATCAATGTTCTACGGGCCAATGAGGACTTTTTCCACATCATTTATAACAGTACGGTCATGATTACACCGAATAATCCCTGGTCATAATCATACCAAGTCCATCCATGCACTATAGGCCACAGATGACTTTCAACAAAATATAAACATGAGGATGATGAAAATGATATAAGAATTCAATAAAACAAGTTCAAGAATTAATTTATCTAGGAACTAATAACGTCCAAATTGTCAACATGATACTACTTTGTAGAGTAAAATTTAAGAATGCTCAGAAGAATATTTTCATGAAAAGATACTGGATGAAGCGCAAATATTAAGGATATTCCACTAATTTCATGAAGTATAGAAGTCAAAACTTTAACCAACTAAGTATTATAAGGAATGAAATAACAAAAGAAATCACCAGGCATGCGATAGACAACACATGCAAGTTACTCCAACAGAATAATAAATAACGGAATCAGGTCCGGTGTAAAACGCACAGACAGGATATTCCAACAAAATAATAAAGACAGAATCAGGTTCGGCGTAAAACGCACAGACATGATATTCCAACAGAATAATAAAGATGGAATCAGGTCCGGCGTAAAATGCACAGACATGATATTCCAACAGAATAATAAAGACGAAACCAGGTCCGGCGTAGAACTCACAGACAGGATGTTCCAACAGAATGATAAAGATTGGAACAACAGAAGAATTTCACCAAGTATAGGTTAGCCCGCGTATACAGGTTATTCCAACAGAATAATAAAGAATGGAATAACAGGAGTTCTCTTCATGGATAAGAAAGAAATAATACTAACTACGAGTACAACAAATAATATTCCCTACATTAGAAAAACTGGATACTGGAATAGTGAGGTAGCACACTTCTCTTCTTCTTTCTATAATTTCTCTCTATAATAATCGCTCTAAAGCTTTTGTGAATTGGTTAGAAATGAAGGAAGAATGAGCTTCTATTTATAGAAAAATATAGTTTCGATAATTGCACGTTTTGGGCCTCAAAAAATTACAGTACAATACCACCAACTTTTCCTTTATTTTTAATTTAGTCATGGAAGTATTATCAAACTTGCACCACCTCCCCTAATAGTAAATAATGTGATTCAATAGTAAATTATGTGAATCAATAGTTCTAGACATGTGAAAATACGAATTACATTATAGTACCTCCATCTATACCTCCATTTTTAACTTAGTCATGCAAGTATTATCAATCTTGCACCAACTCCCCTAATAGTAACAGGAATGTGAAATAATAGTATACACATGTGAACAAATAGTTATAATCATGTGAAATAATAGCAATCAATTGCTTATTTATCCGGTTAAATACCCGATTGGTCAATATAACCTCCAGACATCAATTATTATCCAAATAATTGTCGATTTTCACTAACAAAAATAATTTCAACACAATGAAACCATTTTTATCAAAAATATAAATTTTGAAATTTTGAAGTTTGATTTTTCCCAAAAAAGTCAACTGTTAAATTTTTGACCAAATAGTGAATTTCGGAAAATTTTGTGTTTATAGACTATTTGTACTAATTTCATCGCTCCGGACTCAAATATCACGTCCGCGTCTCCAAATTCAACTCCGAACACAACTTCAATTTTAATAACATTCATCATTAATATTATAACTCACAATATTTATCAACCAGGTCATTCCCAGGAAAGAGGGGGCTTTCCAATAAGGATTTCTCCCTATTGGCGCGCAATTACGTTACCAAACCTCTCCTTGACAGAACTTCTAGACATTATAAATATTACAATTTAATAATCTGAATTACTTTATCGTCTCAATTATTGATTTAATAAAATAACATATTATGCAGATCATACTATGACAATAATCGAATCAATAATATGAGAGATATGATGCAGCAATTACTGTAGTAATAATTGAGTATAATTGAGTGACTTCTCACGTAAGCATCAATAATCAATACTGTGTGCTACTATGAAACCACACGTATTACTGTACTTTTACAACGGTTAGTTCAACAGTTAACGGTAAAACTTCCGTCGTTATTTTCATAAAGTATTTTTGTCATTTTCTCAATCCGACAATAATTCTGTTGTTGGGGTCCACCAATGATTCTGCCGTTGTACGAATATTCTCTATTAAAACGAATATTCCCCGACCAATCGAATATTATATAACAACTTACGTACTTTGCAAAATTTGTAAATATTACCCACAAATATAACATTATATCAAATCCATACCATAATATTCAAAAATATATTTCGAGAAAATTTAATCTTTATTAAAAAAGTTGGGGTCTTACAACCTCCCCTTCTTATGAAATTTTGTCCTCGAAATTAGGGTGCGTACCTGGTATGTCGAAGAGGTAAGTATATCTTGATTTCATCTCAGATTCTAACTCCCAGGTCATTTCTTCCACATCGTGGTTTCTCCATAAAACTTTGACTTGAGGTATAACCTTGGAGCGTAGAATATGATCCTTTTTATCCAAGATTTTAACAGGTAACTCTTCATATTTACGTAACATAGATATGTAAAAAACGTTATGAAGATCAGCATAACTCTTTTGTCGATCTTGTGAGGTTTTTATACGTTATCGGATCGTTTGAATCTTTTTCGTAGTCATACGTACCAACTCCGGTTCCCAAAACGTTGCTTCACCCACCTCATCCCAGCATATTGGAGAACGACACTTTCTTCCATAAAACGCCTCAAATGGAGCCATGCCAATACTTGCTTGATAACTGTTGTTGTAGGAAAACTCCACCAATGGTAGGAACTTATCCCAACTTCCCTTGAAGTCAAGGACACAGAGTCTTAATAGATCTTCAAGAGTTTGAATGGTCATCTCCGACTGCCCGTCCGTCTGAGGATGATATGCCGAGCTAAATTGTAAATTCGTGCCCATAGCTTTTTGTAAACTAACCCAAAATCTTGAAGTGAATCTTGGGTGTCGATCAGAAACTATGGATACTGACATATCATGAAGTCTTACAATCTCGTTTATGTACATACGAGCAAGACGTTCAAGTGTATAAGTTTATCGTATAGGTAGGAAATGAGCAGACTTGGTCAATCTATCAACGATGACCCAAATTGCATCTATGCCTTGAGAAACCCAGGGAAGACCAGTAACGAAATCCATAGTAATGTGATCCCACTTCCATTCTGGAATTTCAAGTGGTTGCAATGGACCTTTTAGTACTTGATGCTCCGCCTTGACTCGTTGACAAGTTAAACACCTTGAGATAAACTCTGCTATCTCTCTCTTCATATTGCTCCACCAAAATATATGTTGAAGATCATGATACATTTTGGTACTCCCAAGATGGATTACAAACGGTGTGTTGTGCGCCTCCATCATGATTTTATACTTTAAATCAGGGTTGTTAGGAACACAAAGTCTGGAGTTGACTCGAAGTATTCCTTCCTCATCGATTCTTGCTTCCGGTATAGCACCTTCTTGCACTTTCTTCTTCATACGCAGTAGCTCCAAGTCTGTAGCTTGAGCAACTTTAACTTTATCGATTAAAATCAGTTCTACTCGTATGTTTGCCATCATCATGTGGGTCCCTGGTGTCTTTATCTCTAACTCCATCCTTTAAAAGTCATACAAAATGGGCCCTTGCGTTGACAATATTGCACTCGTACCCGCATATGATCTTCTACTCAGTGCGTCAACTACCACGTTCGCTTTTAAAAGATGGTATTGGATGGTATGATCATAATCTTTCAATAGTTCAAGCCAACGTCGTTGTCGCATGTTGAGTTCCTTTTAGGTGAAGAAATATTTGAGGCTTTTATGATCCGTGTAGATCTCCACCTTCTCTCCATACAGGTAATGCCTCTAAATCTTAAGCGCAAAAATGATAGATGCCAACTCTAGATCATGAGTAAGGTAATTCCTTTCATATTCTTTGAGTTGTCGTGAGGCATAGGCTAAGACTTTCCCATGTTTCATGAGAACACATCCTAACCCTTTGCCTAAAGCATCACTGTAGATGAAAAATCCCTCCGAGGTAGATGGTATTGTCAAAATAGGTGCTGAAATGAGTCTTCTCTTGAGTTCTTAAAAACTCTTCTCACATTCCTCACTCTAACCGAACTTTGTATCTTTTCGAGTCAGCTGAGTTAATGGAGTAGCTATTCAAGAAAATCCTTCCACGAATCTCCGATAATAACCAGCTAATCTGAGAAAGCTACGTACTTTGGTCACTGATTTAGGTTGCTCCCAGCTTTGAATAGCTTCAATCTTTGTTGGGTCAATAGATATTCCATGACTTGATATCACGTGCCTAAGGAATGCAACTTCCTCAAGCCAGAACTCGTATTTCTTCAACTTGGCATATAACTTGTTTTCACGAAGCTTTTGAAGTATCAGCCTCAAGTGTTGCTCATGATCTTCACGGCTTTTGGAATATATGAGGATGTCATCAATAAAGACGACCACAAAATGATCCAAATATTCCTTGAATACTCGGTTAATTATATCCATGAAGGCAGCAGGAGCATTAGTCAATCCAAAAGACATGACTAAGAATTCATAATGCCCGTACCGAGTTCTGAAGGCAGTCTTTGGAATATCCTAGTTTTAACCTTTAGGTGATGATATCCAGAATGAAGATCGATCGTTGAAAAAAATTGTGCTCCTTATAACTGATCAAACAGGTCATCAATACGTTGCAATGGGTACCTATTTTTTATGGTGACATGATTCAACTCTCGATAATCAATACAAAGTCGCATACTCCCTTCTTTCTTCTTTACGAATAGAAAAGGAGTACCCCAAGGAGACGTACTAGGACGAATGAAACCAATGTCTAACAATTACTGCAATTATGTCTTTAACTCCTGAAGTTCAATAGGAGCCATTCGATATGGGACTTTGGAAATAGGTTTTGTACTAGGTTCAAGGTCGATAAAAAATTCAACTTCACGCTCTGGGGGTAGGCCAGGAAGTTCTTCAGGGAATACGTCAGGAAATTTATTAACAATATAAATATCCTTCAAATCTGACATATTTTTGTTTAAATCCGTGACATGAGCTAAGAAAGCTTGACATCCGTTTTTCAATAAACGAATAACTTTATGGCTTAAGATGATCGTGATTGATTTTAATGGTTTGGTCACTTGAATTCGCATAATAGGTTTATTAGGAATATGAAAGCTAACAACCTTACGAAAATAATCAATTTTAGCATGATGAGTAGTTAATCAATCAATCCCTAGAATTACGTCAAATGAAAGTATTTTTAAGGAGATAAGATCGACAGGTAACGTGCGGTTACCGATTTGAATCAAACAAGACTTATGAAAAGTAGATGTAATGAAGGTTTCTCCTAATGGAATTTCAACAGATAAGTCAAAGTCTAATTTCTCTGGAGTCAAATTTAAACGTTGAGCCCAAGTAGGAGAAATAAAAGAATGGGTAGAACCGGTATAAAATAAGGTATAGACTTCACTAGAGTTTATGATAAGCTTACCCGTGATAACCTCGTTCGGGTTCCTTGCTTTCTAGGAGGTCACAAGAAACGCTCTCCCTTGCACTACCGACTTTGACTTTTCTGGGACGGCCTTTGGTGCCTCCATCCTAGCTGAATTTATCTTCGGTGAATGACAAAATCGAGCTAAGTGACCTTCCCTTCCACAATTATAACATGCTTTGGACAACATCGCGCAGTTTGGACTGATGTGTCCCTCCCCTCCGCATTTGAAGCATATGATAGGTGGTCGTTCTCCTTCCTTAACAACGGGTGCTGGTGCTGACGTCTTAACATCATTGTTGAATCTCATTTTCTTGAAATGTCCATTTTTATTGTCTTGGCTATGATTACCACCGATGTGGTTACCAGTTCTGGCATGTTGATTCCCTCCATGCTTGTTGTCACCGTTTCGATGACTATTACCACTTGTATTTTCATTTTGCCGGCTGCTTTCTCTTGGTTGTGTTGACTCGTTATCGCGCTCTAATAACTGAGCCCTATTTACAACATCTGAATACAAACACAGTTTATAAGAAATAAGATATTGACGTATCTCCGGTTTCAAGCCTCTTAAAAATATTCGCGTCATTCGTTCCAAATTATCGACCAAATGGGTTGCAAACCGGGATAACTCCATAAATTTAGTCTCGTATTGCGACACAGTCATATTATTTTGCTCTAACTTGATAAACTCCACCTCTTTCATGTGATGAATACTTTCGGGAAAGTACTTGTCGTTGAATAGCTCTTGGAACTTCTCCTAAGACATCTTGAGTGCATCAGGCTGGGTACGTTTTATAGATTCCCACCAGTAATCTGCCTCTCACGCAACATTAAGGTGGTGAAGGGAACCTTTTACTCCTTGGAGCATCCCAAGACATCAAATATCTTGGTGATCTGCTTTATCCATGCTTCAGCCTTAAGTGGTTTTGGCTCTCTAATAAACTCCGGTGGTCCTAGCTCCTTGAACTGTTTAGCGGTAACCGTCCGAGAATTTACAGTGTTTCAACCTACATTTTGGACAGGAGCCACTCTCGCTTGATGTTGTATAAATTGCATAAAGCCTCTGAACATTCCATCGTTCATCATTTGGTCAGTGTTGTTGTTTGCATGAGGATTGTCGCCTTCCTGATGCACATTATTTTGATTGTTGATCTGTGGAGGCTCAACGGTCTCTTGTGCTCCATTGCTATTCTCAATATTCTCGGATGCCATTTTCAAATACTGCCACAAAACAAGGGTTAATTGACATGCAACATATTATCCATATACTCTGACCAACCAATTAAATACCAAATAAACTTAGCTAGGTCATACTAGCGAAGGAATTCCCCGTCTCTCCCCTCCTAGTTCTAGTCTCACATCTTAGCCAGAGATCATATCCCTAAGCTTTGATACCAACTGTGACGCCCCCAAAATAGGTATACATCACCTATTCTGAGTCGTCAAATATATGGTACAGAATACAAATACAACTTAATTATACAACTGTCGTGTAAAGTACGACAAAACATAAGCTGTGAGTTTTAATACAAATATTGTTGTCTAGAAAATATACAAACTCAAATTCAATATTATTACATTTATTTTCCACTATTTCACTGAATAGTGAGGACTATTAATGCTATCATCTGGTCCGTCACTCCGTTCCCCGACTAGTCCCTGCTACGTTCTCATTTCCTAAAGAGAACAATAAAAGTAAAAGGGTGAGCACAAGTAGCCCAGTAGGAAATATTATGACTAAGATAACGCGAAATATATTATCATTAGCCTTTAACAGTGTTAAACTGATACAATATAACAACCATCAAGTTTAACTGCAGCAGAACAAGCAATCCATTAAAAGAGTCAAGTAGAGAATAAAATCTACTATCTTTTATGATTTAGAAGGTTTTTCATCATTTTTATCGCTGGGACTCAGCTTAATAAATAATCCACATCATCGAATCACCCCTGCACTACGGCCAAGGATATTCTTTAGTATCACGACCACAATTATCCCTGCACTACGGGCCAAGAATATTTGTGTATTCAATAATGGTCATGATCAAGCCAACAATTGTTCATCAATGCTCTACGGGCCAATGAGGACTTTTTCCACATCATTTATAACATTACAGTAATGATTACACCGAATAATCCCTGGTCATAATCATACCAAGTCCATCTATGCACTATAGGCCACAGATGACTTTCAACAAAATATAAACATGAGGATGATGACAATGATATAAGAATTCAATAAAACAAGTTCAAGAATTAATTTATCCAGGAACTAATAACATCCAAATTGTCAACATGATACTACTTTATAGAGTAAAATTCAAGAATGCTCAGAAGAATATTTCCATGAAAAGATACTGGTTGAAGCGCAAATATCAAGGATATTCCACTAATTTCATGGAGTATAGAAGTCAAAATTTTAACCAACTGAGTATAATAAGGAATGGAATAATATAAGAAATCATTAGGCATGCGATAGACCGCACAGTCAAGTTATTCCAACAGAATAATAAATAATGGAATCAGGTCCGGCGTAAAACGTACAGACAGGATATTCCAACAAAATAATAAAGACGAAATAAGGTCCGGCGTAAAATGCACAGACAGTATATTCTAATAGAATAATAAAGACGGAATCAGGTCCGGCGCAAAACGCATAGACAGGATATTCCAACAGAATAATAAAGACAGAACCAGGTCCGGCACAGAACGTACAGACAGGATGTTCCAACAGAATGATAAAGAATAGAACAACAGAAGAATTTCACCAAGTATAGGGTAGCCCGCGTATACAGGTTATTCCAACAGAATAATAAAGAATGGAATAACAGAAGTTCTCTTCGTGGATAAGAAAAAAATAATACTCCATACAAGTACAACAAATAATATTCCATACCTTAGAAAAACTAGATACTGGAATAGTGAGGTAACAGACTTCTCTTCTTCTTTCTATAATTTCTCTCTATAATAATCGCTCTAAAGCTTTTGTGAATTGGTGAGAAATGAAGGAAGAATGAGCATCTATTTATAGAAAAATATAGTTTCGATAATTGCACGTTTTGGGCTTCAAAAAATTACAGTACAATACCTCTAACTTTTCCTTTATTTTTAATTTAGTCATGGAAGTATTATCAAACTTGCACCACCTCCCCTAACAGTAAACAATGTGATTCAATAGTAAATTATGTGAATCAATAGTTCTAGACATTGAAAATACGAATTACAGTATAGTACCTCCATCTATACCTCCATTTTTTACTTAGTCATGCAAGTATTATCAATCTTGCACCAACTCCCCTAATAGTAACAAGAATGTGAAACAATAGTATACACATATGAAAAAATAGTTATAATCATGTGAAATAATATCAATCACTTGCTCATTTATCCGGTTAAATAACCGATTGGTCAATATAACCTCTAGACATCAATTATTATCGAAATAATTTTTGATTTTCACTAACACAAATCATTTCAACACAATGAATCCATTTTATCAAAAATATAAATTTGAAATTTTGAAGTTTGACTTTTCCTGAAAAAGTCAACTGTTGACTTTTTGACCAAATAGTGAATTTCAAAAAATATTGTGTTTATAGACTATTTGTACTAATTTCATCGCTCCGGACTCAAATATCACGTCCGCGTCGCCAAATTCAACTCCAAACACAACTTCAATTTTAATAAAATTCATCATTAATATTATAACTGATAATATTTATCAACCAGGCCGTTCCCAGGAAAGAGGGGGCGTAATTAGGTGACCAAACCTTTGATTGACAGAATTTCTAGACATTGTCAATATTGCAAATAATAATATGATTAACTTTGTCGTCTCAATTATTGATTTAATAAAATAACATATTATGCAGATGATACTATGACAATAATCGAATCAATAATATGAGAGATATGATGCAGTAATTACTGTAGCAATAATTGAGTATAACTGAGTGACTTCTCACGTAAGTATCAATAATCAATACGGTGTACTACTATGCAACCACGCGTATTACTATACTTTTACTACCGGGTGTTCAACAGTTAACGGTAAAATTCCGCTATTATTTTCATAAAGTATTTTTGTCGTTTTTTCATTCTGACAATAATTCCGTTGTGGGGGTCCACCAATGATTGTGCTGTTGTACGAATATTCCCCGACCAATCGAATATTATATAACAACTTGCGTACTTTGCAAAATTTGTAAATATTACCCACAATTATAACATTATATCAAAATCCACACCATAATATTCAAAAATAAATTTCGAGAAAATTTAATCTTTATTCAAAAAGTTGGGGTCTTACACCTATCAGTCTATAACACATATAAGACTCAGTATCAGGTCAAACTATTTCAGTCTGACTTGAGTTCGACAAAGTTCTAACGTCCCGACGGTTTAGTCAGACTTTTATCGAGTCTAAGTTCAATTAAACTCTGACTTAACACTTAAAAATTATCTCAGATAATTTATTATCAGTCGAAATATTTTTCGTAAACTCGTAATAATTTTCAAATAATTATTACTATTTATCATAAATTTTTGATCATTAATATCGTATTTAAATTAATTAAATATCACATAATTCTTTTATCATTAATATTTATTTATTATCAAATATTAATGAAAATCATCACATAATATTATAATATATTTATAATATATCAAAGTATTTTTAATACTTTAAAATAATATTTATATGATTTATAAACACTTAAATTCATTATCCGGTAATTACTATTAATATTAAAATATTAATATTTTCATGACAAAATATCAAAAGTTATATTTTATAACTTAAAAATATTTTTCTAACACTTAAATCATTTTTATATAATTTATAAAGCATTAATTCCATTTTCCTTAATTTATTTAATATTGTTATTAAATAAACTAATTATCATTAATATTGATTAATTAATGAATTTCATCACAAAATATTAAAAGTCATCAAAAAAACTTAAAATATTTTCTAATATCATAATATATTTTTTTCATGATTTATCATGAATTAAAATCATTTTTAAATCCTTTATTTAATATTATAATTAAATAAATTAAATATCATTTATATTCCAAAAATATTAAATATTTTTGAAATATGTTCAAAATAATTAAAAACTATTTTTCAAAATTTAAAATAATTTTTCAGAATTTATTTAGTATTTTTAATAATTAAATACCATTTTTTTCTATTTATTTAATTAAAATTATTAATTTTCATAATTAACTATCGATAAAGGGCCCTATAGCGACAGAACCGCCGCTATAGGTGTTCTTGAGGCTGTTCTTGAGCTGCCTAGAAAACCATGTCAGAGATCGAGGGGCTTGGTTTGACTGGTTCTAATTTCTTGGTTATAACGTTTCTGGGCTTGCTAAGACATTGATATGGTAGTATTTTTGTAATACTACAAATATATATCATCGTCTAAGTTATTAAGCATCACAGTTGCAAGATTCAAGCTTGCAAATATGTTGTCAGAGACTTTCTGGGATTTCCGGGTTTTCCAGAAACCCAATCAGTTTCGAGTGACAACTTTGTGACTAACAAATGTTATGGTTCTGGTAATGTGTTTCATGTTCTATTGCTTCAAACCTGTAATACATACGTAAGAGAACACATACATATCATTATTTCAGTCTAAAAACGCAATAGGAGAGCGACCCACCAAAGTCGATCAAAGTGGTGTCAGAAAACAAGTTCTTGAAGGATCTGGGTTTTCCAGATCGTCCTTCAGGCAGATCGGTCAACTAAGTTTGACCAAGATTATCGTCGACTCTATTAAGTATCTGGGTGATCTAAAGACTTTAACATGTAGTATGCATGTCGGACAACAACCTTAAAGTAACAACATGGCCAAAACATCAAACGACTATAAGATCTAGAGCCTACAAAAACCTGTCAGACAAAATCTTGGTTTCTGGGTTATGTTGCCTTATTTTTAATAGCACTTTACCACGCAAGTATACGCGTTCAATTGTAATATTCAGCAAGCAAGGATATCGTTCCCACGAGGAAATAGACTAATATTTATCAATTACTAACTCTAACGCAATTAATATTATTTTAAACTAAGAAAATTTTGCTTATGATTTAAAATTAAACTTAACAAACTAATAATTAAAACCAAAATTTCACAAGAATAACTGCAGATTTAACAGGTTAAGATTACAACTTCCCTTGGTATTTCATTTAAACTAACTTACTTCCCATTTAAAATAAATCAATTAATATGAATTGTTATCCAAGAATGCTTTATGAATATTCACACACTTTTTCCAAAGACACGTGAACAAATCCTCCTAAATCCAATCTTTAAGATGCAGAATTACAAGGAACACCCCAATTAATCAACTCACTATATTCCTATGTGAATCAAGTTAATTAGGGTTTACGCTCAAATTCTTTCAATGGATACAAAAGACACATAGGTATATTCCTATCCTACACGCTAATCATATTAACCCTATTCAGATTATATGAACAGATGTTATCATATCCAGATCTCAATCTATACTCCATCTTCCAATTTTATATAGATTATCACAGTAATTGTTGGCCAAACAATTAATCAATAAGCATAAGATATAATAAACAATTCAATAAAAACTAACTTTCATTCAATGGGAAGCTTGCAATTTTAAACTACATACCATGTTCCGTTGCAATCTTAATTAAAATTTAGTTCATGATAATAATAAAGAAAAACATCATCCAAGTTAATAAACCAAATATCCCAGATAGTTACAAAAGATAAAACTAGAGAAGAGAAGAAGAAACTCTGAATTTGCTCCAATACTCTCTTTTAGATCTTTAGCCTTTGCAATTCTCCTTCGTGCTTTTCCTTCTTTGTTCTCTCTGCAAATCTCTTGAAGAATTGATTGATTCCTTGCAAAATTCGTTCTCCTTCCTTTTCTAGAGTCATCTCCTACTTGTATTGGTCTCAGCCCTCATTCAGACTCCTATTTGGCTTCAAAAACCCACTTAGCAGCAGAAAAACACACCTTTTTACGCACTAGAGCGCCTAGGTGCTCATCATAGGCCATTTTCAAGAGCCTAGGCGCTTGGGCTGCATTATGTTTTTGACTTGGAGCGCCTAGGCGCTTGGTCTAGGCTTGTATGGAGCGCCTAGGCGCTTGCTCCTTTTTCCAACATTTTCTGCTCTGACGTCCTTTGGGAAAATGGCCATAACTTCTTCATCCGAACTCCGATTTAGATGATTCAAGATGTTCTGGAAAGAGGAAAAGTAGATCTACAACTTTCATTCTTGATGTTTCGTGAAATAATATCCTGAGCTATAGTCAAATTGGGTCTGAAGTGACTGCTATGTAAATAGCAAGCCGAAAACGCGAATCTAGCCACCCCAAACATCGATCCAAGTAACTTTTGTCCCAATTCCTACAAAACAATATAAAACAAGCATGAATAGACACAAACACATAAAAACAACCTAAAAGACTTGAGAACAACAATAAATTAAGCTCGAATGTATCCAATTCATGTGTATAAAACTCACTCATCAAATACCCCCAAACTTAAACCTTTGCTTGTCCTCAAGCAAAAACACAAAAATGTTATGCAATGAAATATAATGAAACTAATCTATATGCCTACGAATCCAACAGTAATGACAGAAACAAGTCTATTTAACCGGCCTTAGAGAAATCAAGTAAACATGATAATACATCATATTTAAACAAATCAGTAATTTCTCAATCAATCATCAAATCTTAGACTGTTATCACTGATATAGTGCGTGTGTGCTCCACAACAATGTTAACTGATATAAAGTTAAATTTAAGACATAATAGATATCTTCGAAGGCATCATACTGTGCAAATTCACAAAATTCACGAACAAGCTAGATCCAACTAAAGTCAAACATCCACCAAGTTCAAGAGTCCAATCCGGGATACTTATGCTTTACTTTTCATCACGGGGGCTTTTTGCTCTTTTCCCGTTTTATTATATTTCTTTTTTTTGTTTTTTTTCCTTTTTTTTAACCATGACTGTGCAATGTCTCATTCCATTAGGCTAACAGTGTCACCCCTTAGCGAGCTTTCGACCAACGACTCCCAGACCATATAAGACCTTAGGGCGCTAGGTTTTAAGATACCCCTTCGGGCGTACTTGCTCAAGTAACAAAGGCCCCGAAACAAAACTAGCCAGGGAAATTTTTATTTTATTTTTTCCTTTCTTTTTCTTTTTTTAACGAAGCTTATATATCCCAAATTTCCCCCCCAAACTTAAGTTTTTATCAAAATTTAGCCATCTCCGCCTATTCATGTCTTTCATTCCTTCACATTAGTATTATCTTTAAGAAATTCATTATGTATCAATTTAAACTTAATCAGTCAACATATCTGTTATTAACGTGCTAACCTTAATTATACCAGTTTCAAACAGGAAAAGATTCAATTCATAACAAGAAATCACATCAAAGTCTTAACAGACAATACTATACTTGTCTACTCAATTCCAATCTCATCACTGGCCAAAACAGACTTAAACTATCTAACGGCTGGAAACATGCAAAGACTACAATTTTTTTTTTTTATGAATGCAAACTACATGAAAAACTATTAACTAAATAGTATATGAATGCACTAGATGAATACTACATGCATGAACTGGAGCTGGACAATTACACCCCCAAACTTAACCAATGCAATGTCCTCATTGTAAGAATATAACGATAAATAGAAGAGAACTTCCCTATAATCAGCTAAGCGTGAGTTGATGGTGGCGATGGCGACGACGATCATTTTGTTATCCATTGGACCTCCAATACCTTCAAAGAAGAGAGACAACATGGATTAGATTATAAGAGAACTTAATAAGCAACTTAATTCCTATCTACTAAATAAACTAGTAAAGCATATAAATATAAAAAATTCCTGGGTTGCCTCCCAGTCAGCGCTTGATTTATAGTCTTTCAGCCTGACTTTGTCTGGTCAATGCTATCCAATTTCTCTTCGAAAGTTGAGGAACCCTCCATCCATCGGAAATAATATAGCTTTTGGTAGGTTCCCATTTGAGATAGCCATCAAGTTAAAGTCACCTAGCATGCTTTGTTTATATAAGATTAGATTGAAGAACGTCCAACATCTAGGCGTTTTATCCATTGTGTCTGCGAATAAATTCTGGCATTGAGGCGTGTCAGACACAACAATCTCTTCTTCTATCTTGTCCAACTCATCGCACCATGGCTTCGAAGTTGTACTCGCTTTTACGTCACATGGAGTATTGCCAATGACATGACTACCAATTGGACAAATGATTGCAAATCTAACCGGATCCTTAAACTTTGGTGGAGAAGATATATGGGGCACTATCAAAATCGGTTCATCTATGTCAGAACTCAAGGCTAGATCTTTGGTGACCTTCTTTTCCTGCTCCCCACTTGTCTCCTCCCATTCCTCATCCTTTTCTTTTGGAACATCCGATTCCAGATTTAGCATGGGCAATCCATCAGTCTCGGGAACCATGTTGCTTGACACTTCACCTTGAGGGCGATTGATGATGGCGTTGAAAAGTTGTCCCACCTGGTTCTCAAGATTTCGAATCGACATCTCCTGACTATTCGTCTGCTCCTCAATCAAAACCATGAACTTGGAAATAAGTCCTTCCAAGTTTAAAATCCTTTCTTCTTCATGATTATGGAGTTGAACTTGTAATTCAGGAGTGTATGATTGGCATGGAGCAAAGGGTTGTGCTAGATTGTCATCGCTCCATGAAAGATTTAGTGGATTCCCCCACTCATGATGATAATTACTGGAATAATCATAATTGTTGGGATAATCGCTGAAGTTACCACTATATAACTGATGGTGCATTGATGCCTCGAATGGTTTCCACCACAATACTCACATATCACCGCTACACTTTGAATACGTTGTGCTGATAAAGCATCAATCTTCCTTGAAAGTGTCCCAAATTGTGCTGACAATTCATCGAGTCCATAATTCTTTCCCTCACTTGGCCGAGTCATTCTCGAATATAACCAATGATAGTCATAGTTGTTCATGGTGCCTGAAAAGGAATTAGACTAGAGACAAAAAAAATAAAATAAAATAAAAAAATGTTTAAATTAAGATTAACGCTATAAAAATCAATAATGACAAAATATTAAACTAATTTCCCCGGCAACGGCGCCAAAAACTTGTTGCCTTATTTTTAATAGCACTTTACGACGCAAGTATACGCGTTCAATTGTAATATTCAGCAAGCAAGGATATCGTTCCCACGAGGAAATAGACTAATATTTATCAATTACTAACTCTAACGCAATTAATCTTATTTTAAACTAAGAAAATTTTGCTTATGATTTAAAATTAAACTTAACAAACTAATAATTAAAACCAAAATTTCACAAGAATAACTGCAGATTTAACAGGTTAAGATTACAACTTCCCTTGGTATTTCATTTAAACTAACTTACTTCCCATTTAAAATAAATCAATTAATATGAATTGTTATCCAAGAATGTTTTATGAATATTCACACACTTTTTCCAAAGACACGTGAACAAATCCTCCTAAATCCAATCTTTAAGATGCAGAATTACAAGGAACACCCCAATTAATCAACTCACTATATTCCTATGTGAATCAAGTTAATTAGGGTTTACGCTCAAATTCTTTCAATGGATACAAAAGACACATAGGTATATTCCTATCCTACACGCTAATCATATTAACCCTATTCAGATTATATGAACAGATGCTATCATATCCAGATCTCAATCTATACTCCATCTTCCAATTTTATATAGATTATCACAGTAATTGTTGGCCAAACAATTAATCAATAAGCATAAGATATAATAAACAATTCAATAAAAACTAACTTTCATTCAATGGGAAGCTTGCAATTTTAAACTACATACCAAGTTTCATTGCAATCTTAATTAAAATTTAGTTCATGATAGTAATAAAGAAAAACATCATCCAAGTTAATAAACCAAATATCCCAGATAGTTACAAAAGATAAAACTAGAGAAGAGAAGAAGAAACTCTGAATTTGCTCCAATACTCTCTCTTAGATCTTTAGCCTTTGCAATTCTCCTTCGTGCTTTTCCTTCTTTGTTCTCTCTGCAAATCTCTTGAAGAATTGATTGATTCCTTGCAAAATTCATTCTCCTTCCTTTTCTAGAGTCATCTCCTACTTGTATTGGTCTTAGCCCTCATTCAGACTCCTATTTGGCTTCAAAAACCCACTTAGCAGTAGAAAAACGCACCTTTTTACGCACTAGAGCGCCTAGGCGCTCATCATAGGCCATTTTCAAGCGCCTAGGCGCTTGGGCTGCATTATGTTTCTGACTTGGAGCGCCTAGGCGCTTGGTCTAGGCTTGTATGGAGCGCCTAGGCGCTTGCACCTTTTTCCAACATTTTCTGCTCTGACGTCCTTTGGGAAAATGGCCATAACTTCTTCATCCGAACTCCGATTTAGATGATTCAAGATGTTCTGGAAAGAGGAAAAGTAGATCTACAACTTTCATTCTTGATGTTTCGTGAAATAATATACGGAGCTATAGTCACATTGGGTCTGAAGTGACTGTTGTGTAAATAGCAAGCCGAAAACGCGAATCTAGCTACCCCAAACATCGATCGAAGTAACTTTTGTCCCAATTCCTACAAAACAATATAAAACATGCATGAATAGACACAAACACATAAAAACAACCTAAAAGACTTGAGAACAACAATAAATTAAGCTCGAATGTATCCAATTCATATGTATAAAACTCACTCATCAGGTTACCCAGAAACCAGACTTCGTGAACGGTCAATGGGTTTTGAGGAACAATAACTCTCGATCCAAGCATACACTGACCCCGATTCGAGTTTAAGAACAAAGACCAACTAACATACTACATGTATAAACATTTAAAACACTAAACACATTAATATACAACGATCTATGACGTTTGACATTTGCTTGTCAGACGACCTTGAATTTTTTTTCAAGATTTTTTCAAAACTTAAATTTCTAGCATCTAGATGTTATAGATCCTTGATCTATCAACCCAGATCTCTAATTGATACCTTATTACACAACTCTAACCAGTCACTAACAACATTTAACATCAAATCACTGATTTTCGAAATTA
Source organism: Panax japonicus (assembly GCA_020205505.1). Lineage (NCBI taxonomy): Eukaryota > Viridiplantae > Streptophyta > Magnoliopsida > Apiales > Araliaceae > Panax > Panax japonicus. The sequence continues at coordinate 52,948,688 of CM035101.1, read as the reverse complement.
GGGTTTATACCTCTTTCCAACTTGATTTTTTTTATTTCTGATCTTTGATCTTGTTCTTGACTTGCTATTAACTTATCATGGTTCATCTTCTCACACTCTTTCACTCTAAGATCCGAATTTCTAGAGAGAGAAAGGCTTGGGAGAAAATGAAAATGAAAGTTGGTTTTCTCTCTCCCTAATCTTTATATTATGTATGATGCAATATAATGGGCTGGCAAGTATGGCTGATATCAGTCACATGGCAGGTCAATAATTGTTCACCAACTCCAAATATTGCAAGATATACAAGCAACCTTCAATAATGCAACAAATGGTATTTTAGTCATTTCCATTTAATTTTAATGGCATTTATGTAAATGGTCCAAACCCTTAAGGTTTAGAAAACCTTAGGGTTTGATTTTGAATGATTTCAAAAATTAGGTTTTCAAATTTTAGGTTTTCAAAAATAGAAAATTAATATTCCTAAATTATAATTAGAATTTTCTAATTATATTAAAATTTCTTAATCATAACTTAAATCTTGCTAATTAGGATTAGTATTTCCTAATTAGAATTGCTAATTAAGCAATTAGGGTCAAAATGGTCATTAGGGTTTATAACCCACGAATTAGGATTTTAAATAGAAAAATAATTTTTCTAATTTAGAAATTAGGTTTCCTAATTAGATTAGGGTTTCCTAATTACTTAACTTGAAAATTAGGATTAGGGTTTCCTAATTATCTTTAAAAATATTAAATTATATACTTAGGTTTTCCCTAATTGTAAAATTAGGGTTTTTTATCCCGAAGTTAGGGTTTTCTAAATAAATTAGGGTTTCCAGTAAATCTTTAGGGTTTTCCCTAATTAGGTTATAACGTTAAACCTTATACATAGCATTCATATTCCCAGACTAGGGTTTCATTAATCGAATTAGGGTTTCGAATTTTCGGAACTGAAATTAGGGTTTCGAATTTTCAGAACTGAAATTAGGGTTTTGAAACTGGTTTTAGGATTTCTTGTTATTCGTTAGGGTTTTCTAACCGAACGTTGACGTTCTTAATATATAATTATGGTTTGTTACAAATATCGTTTATCTGGTCAACCCCCGACCCTTAACCACATATTGTACACATATCACAGAACATAAACGTTTATTCCCTTAATCCTGAATAATTCACTTAAATCATTCACATAATTTTGAAATCCTCAAAATTCCATCTTAAAAATATCAAACGCATACACTTATTTTCTCTCTAGGTTCTAACATAGAACCTTAAATTAATTAATTAAAATTTTAAAATTTTCTAAATTCTCGGGTTGTCACATTCACCCCTTGATGAGTGAGTTTTATACACATGAATTGGATACATTCGGGCTTAATTTATTGTTGTTCTCAAGTCTTTTATGATGTTTTTATGTGTTTGTGTCTATTCAAGAATGTTTTATATTGTTTTGTAGGATTTGGGACAAAAGTTACATGGATCGACGTTTGGGGTGGCTAGATTCGCGTTTTCGGCTTGCCATTTACACATCAGTCACTTCAGAGCCAATTTGACTATAGTTCCGGATATTATTTCGCGAAACTTCAAGAATGAAAGTTGTAGATCTACCTTTCCTCTTTTTAGAACATCTTGAATCATCTAAATCGGAGTTCGGACGAAGAAGTTATGGCCATTTTCCCAAAGGACGTCGGAGCAGAAAATGTTGGAAAAAGGAGACAGCGCCAGAGCGCTATTTTTTGGCCTATGGACAGCGCCGGGGCGCTAGGAAGCAGAGTTTGAGTGCCGTGCCCAGCGCTGGGGCGCTGGGGAAAGGCTTGGTGCGGGCCTGGACTCGTTTTGGGCTAATTTTGACACCTTTTTGACTCCAATTGGATTGGGTTTGTTCCTAAGCTAAAAACTACACTTCTAACCTATAAATACATGATGTAAGGCATAAAATAAGAGGAGATTTTTAGGAGATTAGAGAGCATTCTATTAGTTTAGATTAGAGTAAATTAGATCAAAACACTAGTTTTTATGAGATTTGGAGATTGATGCAACTTGGAGACCATTGAAGATTCAAAGTAGGAGCAAGGAGGAAGCGTTAAATCTTATATCTTCTTTACTTCTCCTATTTTTGTCTTTGAATGATTATTCAATTGTGGATTCTTAGTTTAAATTCAATAATCATGAACAAATTCTTTGTTTGAGATTACAATGGATCTTATTGTGTAGTTTATTTTAATATGCTTCGTTATCAATTAGTATTTTCTATTGTGAGGATTGTCTATTGTGATTTGAAATTAATTGTTTAATTGATTTGCCATCAATTACCGTTATAATCTATATGAACTTGAGAGATGAAGTATTGATTTAGATCTAATCATGATAGCATGTGTTCAGGATTTTGTTAGTAGCTTAAAATTGATGAGTGTTAAGGTAGAGATATGCTTGACATCACAAGTAATCGGATAGAGAACTTATTCTTCAACCTTCTTCAATTGTAATTCACATAGAAATATAGTGGGTTAGTTGATTAAGGTGTTTAACGAATTTCTATCTTAATTGTGGATTGATGTTAATATGGTATTAGTGCATCGAGAGGTGGGTAATACTACTCTAGTGTTCTTGATTAACAATTCCGGATAGAGAATAATTGATGAGAAGTGTGTTAACTTAAATGAAGCAATAAGTGAAGTTGTGATCTTAAATCTCCATAGTCTTAATTTAATTAGTGGAATATTAGTTAATTTATATAGTTTGTAATTCATTCGTTTAAATAAGATTGAGTTGGTTACGGGTTAGTAATTGGTGATTTTTATTAAATAATTCTCTGTGGGAACGATACTCAACTTATCACTTTATTACTTGTTGACCACGTATACTTGCGTGTTGTGCGTAACTAGATTTTACCCATCAAGTTTTTGGCGCCGTTGCCGGGGAAATTAGTTTAATATTTTGTCATTATTAAATTCAATGAAATTAATCTTAATTTAAACATTTTTTTATATTTTTTACTCTTTTTTGTTTTGTCTCTAGTCTAATTCCTTTTCAGGCACCATGAACAACTATGACTATCATTGGTTATATTCGAGAATGACTCGGCCAAGGGAGGCAAAGAATTATGGACTCGATGAATTGTCAGCACAATTTGGGACACTTTCAAGGAAGATTGATGCTTTATCAGCACAAGTTATTCAAAGTGTAGCGGTGATATGTGAGTATTGTGGTGGAAACCATCCGAGTCATCAATGCACCATCAGTTTCGAGTCGTTACAATATAGTGGTAACTTCAGCGATTATCTCAACAATTATGATTATTCCAGTAATTATCATCATGAGTGGGGCAATCCACTAAATCTTTCATGGAGCGATGACAATCTAGCCCAACCCTTTGCTCCATGCCAATCATACACTCATGAATTACAAGTTCAACTCCCTAATCATGAAGAAGAAAGGATTTTAAACTTGGAAGGACTTATTTCCAAGTTCATGGTTTTGATTGAGGAGCAGATGAATAGTCAGGAGATGTCGATTCGAAATTTTGAGAACCAGGTGGGACAACTTTTCAACGCCATCATCAATCGCCCTCAAGGTGAAGTGTCAAGCAACATGGTTCCCGAGACTGATGGATTGCCCACGCTAAATCTGGAATCGGATGTTCCAAAAGAAAAGGATGTGGAAAGGGAGGAGACAAGTGGGGAGCAGGAAAAGAAGGTTGCCAAAGATATAGCCTTGAGTTCTGACATAGATAAACCGATTTTGATAGTGCCCCATATATCTTCTCCACCAAAGTTTAAGGATCCGGTTAGATTTGCAATCATGTGTCCAATTGGTAGTCATTTTTTCGAAAAAGGTATATATGATATGAAAGCTAGCTTAAAATTGGTGTCATGGTGTGAAGAGAATGGGAAGAGAGATGAAGAACCAGTTGTTCTAAAAAAGGTTCAACGTAAAAATTCGTTCATAGATACAACTCGGAAAATGCCTAGTTATTTGAAGGTTGTAAAACAGAATCTACCTATAAAGAACAAGCTAGGTGAATTTGAATCAATAACCCTTACTGATGGCAAACTCTCGAAAGTTACGTTATTACTAATGGATGGAGGGTTCCTCAATTTTCGAAGGGGAATTGGACAGAGAAAGAGAAGAAAGTCGGGCTGAAGACTATAAACCAAGCGCTAACTGGGAGGCAACCCAGGATTTTTTATTGTTATTTTCTATTTTTACTTTTATTAATTTGCTTTACTGTTAGTTTATTTAGTGGTTAAACTTTTATAGTTTAGGATTTGTTACATCCATCGTTCTCTAACAGATATTCAATTTATTGCAGGAAAGGAGGCCAAGCATTTATGATCTTAATAAGTTGAATGTTCACTCGTCAAAATCTCAAATTTCTAATCAATTCCACAAATTTTAGTGTGGAAGGAAACACGTTATTGGAGGTATGGCATACAAGAAGCGTAAAACACCAAAATAAGCAATGTACACTGGCCAAGCGCCTAGGCGCTCCAGACAAGCTAATATCAAGCGCCTAAGCGCTCCAAGTTTTTTAAGGCATTCTGCAGCCAAGCGCCTAGGCGCTCCAGACAGTGCAAATTCAAGCGCCTAGGCGCTCCAATAGAAAAAAAAACCCTAATCGGGCAAGACTCTTCCAAACCCAAATCAAACACATTCTTGCTATCCTAATCCAACTCAAACTCACTCAACTCTCAACCCTCCTCTAATCTAGCCACAATAATAATCTTTTTCTTGTAAAATCCTAATCAAACACTAAATCTCCTACCCAAACTAAGGCACTTAAGCTCCATCTTGTCATCCTTCTTCACCAAATCGGGCACCACTTTACATTCAAGCCATATCTATCTAAAGTAAGGGTTCAAAGCTCAAATTGCTCATCCAACTTTGATTGAAACATCATATATGGCTATAACCAATGTGCTTTGTAATTGGCGAATTTGGTGAAAATTAAGTTTGGGGGAGCGCCTACCAATAGTGTTCAAAATCTGTGCAGACCAAGTGTTCGATAATCCAGGTGCCGCTCCCTACCAATTTCCACCATTGTCTGCATACCCCCCGGCTGATGAAGAAGAATCAGAAGAAGAGGATACTGACGAGGAATAAAGCTTCGATTTTTTAGGGAAGTCCTCAATGTTTAATTTCTTAAATTTTGTTTGTTATATACAATGAGGACATTGCATCGGTTAAGTTTGGGGGTGTAATTTTCCAGCTCCATTTCATACATGTAGTATTCATCTAGTGCATTCATATAGTATTTAGTTAATAGTTTTTCATGTAGTTTGCATTCATGTAGTTTTCATTTTAATTTCCTAAAAAAAAAAAATTCAAGTATGTGCATGTTTCCAGCTGTTAGATAGTTTAAGTCTGTTTTGGCCAGTGATGAGATTGGAATTGAGTAGACAAGTATAGTATTGTCTGTTAAGACTTTGATGTGATTTCTTGTCATGATTTAAATCTTTACCTGTTTGAAACTGATATAATAAGGATATCACATAAAAATAACTATGTTGATTGATTGAGTTTAAATTGACACATAATGGACTTCTAGAGGATAATGTTAGTTTGAATGAATGAAAGACATGAATAGGCGAAGATGATTGAATTTAGACAAAAACTTAAGTTTGGGGGTGTAATTTGGGATATATAAGCTTAAAATAATAATAATAAAAAATACCGTGGCTATTTTTGTTTCGGGGCCTTTGTTACTTGAGCAAGTACGCCCAAAGGGGTATCTTAAAACCTAGCGCCCTAAGGTCTTATATGGTCTGGGAGTCGTTGGTCGAAAGCTCGATAAGGGATGACACTGTTAGCCTAATGGAATGAGACATTGCACAGTCATGGTTAAAAAAAACAATAAAACGGAAAAAGAGCAAAAAGCCCCCGTAATGAAAAGTAAAGCATAAGTATCCCAGATTGGACTCTTAAATTTGGTGGATGTTTGACTTTAGTTGGATCTAGCTTGTTCGTGAATTTTATTAGTTTTCACTGTATGATGTCTTCGAAGATATCTATTATGTCTTAAATTTGATTTTATATCAGTTAACATTGTTGTGGAGCACACACACGCACTATATCAGTGATAACAGTCTAATATTTGATGATTGATTGGGAAATTACTGATTTGTTTTAATATGATGTATTATCATGTTTACTTGATTTCTCTAAGGCCGGTTGAATAAACTTGTTTCTGTCATTATTGTTGGATTCGTAGGCATACTGGTAGAGCGATGATATACTCGAAGAAACTTGTACTACGTTCAAAGCTTTCTAAAATTCTAAAGAAATATGCTCAAGATTATAGAAGAAGAACTCTCTCTATAGTTTCTCTCTCTAGAGTTTTAGTGAATTCGTAAGAAATAATGATGGAATGTACTTCTATTTATAGGAGAATGGACTGCATAGTAACTAATTCATGAACGGTCTGGATTGATTTACTTTTAATCGCACGGTCCATATTTAAAGAAAAATCTTTTAAATAAAATATAATATATTCTATTTATAATCTAATAAAAAGAATAACTTTATAAAAGATTTTACTATGCAAACACTATGCAGGCACTATACAGACACTATGGATAATAAAATATAATATATTCTATTTATAGAATAACTTTATAAAAGTATTCTGTTTTATATAAAAATCTTTTCTATTTTATTACATTAATAATACCAATAAAATAAAACTTAGTGACTTATCACATAAGCATCAATAATCAATACCGTGCTATTTACCAAAATAGAAAAATATTTTAATACTTTTATTTCATAAAATTCAGGTTCTCACAATCACCCATCCTTATGAAATTTCGCCCTCAAAATTTACGTACGTACCTGCTATTCGAAGATATGAGAATACCTTGCTTTCTTTTCAGATTGTACTTTCCCGGTAATTTCCTCTCTATCATGATTTTCCATTTTTCATCTCCTGTATGTCAAATATTATTCTAGAATATAGTTTCAAAATAAGGGTTAATTAACATATCACATAATACCCCTATTGTGACGCCCCCAAAAAAGGTATACATCACCCATCTTGAGTAGCCAGATACATGGTACAGAATTAAAATATAACTTAATAATACAACTTTCGTGTACAATATGACAAAACATCAACTGTGAGTTTGAATACAAATATTATCTACTAGAGAGTATACAAACTCAAAAGAAGTCCTCATTACAATTATTGTCACGCTATTTAACATAATAGTGAGGACTACTAATACTATCATCTGGTCCATCACTCTGTTCTCCGACTCGTCCCAGCTATATTCTCATTTCCTAAAGAGAATAGTGAAAGAAAGGGTGAGCTCAACTAGCCCAGTAAGAAATATTATGACTAAAATAATGTAAAATAAATTATCATTAGCCTTAAACAGTGTTAAACTGTTAAAATATAAAAAACATAAAGTTTAACTGAAGTGGAACAAGCAATCCATTAGAAAAGTCAAGTAGAGAATAAAATCTACTGTCTTCTATGGTTTAAAAGGATTTTTCATGACTTTTATTGCTGAAACTCAGCTTAATAAATAATCCACATCATCGGATAACCCCTGCACTACGACCAAGGAAATTCTTTAGTATCACGACCACAAATTATCCATGCACTACCGCCAAGGACATTCGTGTATTCATTAATGGTCATGATCATGCCAACAACTGTCCATCAATGCACTACGGCAAATGAAGACTTTTACCACATCATTTATAATATTACGGTCATGATTACACCGAACAATCCCTGGTGATAATCATACCAAGTCAATTTATGCACTACATGCCACATATGACTTTCAATATAATATAAACATGAGGATGATGACAAAGATATAAGAATTTAATAAAACAAGTTCAAGAATTAATTTATCCATGAACCAATAACGTCCAAATTGTCAACATGATACTGCTTTGTAGAGTAAAATTCAAGAATACTCAGAAGAATATTTTCATAAAAAGATACTAGATGAAGCGCAAATATCAAGGATATTCCACTAATTTCATGGATTATAGAAGTCAAAACTTTAACCAACTAAGTATAATAACGAATGAAATAACAAAAGAAATCACCATGCATGCGGTACATCGCATAGACGAGTTATTCCAACAGATTAATAAGTAACGGAACCAGGTCAGGCGAAATTCGCACCGACAGGATGTTCCAACAGAATAATAAAGATGGAACCAGGTCCGGCGTAAACGCACAAACAAGATATTCTAATAGAATAATAATAAAGATGGAACCAGGTCCGGCATAAACGCACAGACAAGATATTCCAACAGAATAATAATAAAGATGGAACCAGGTCCGGCGTAAACACATAGACAGGATATTCCAATAAAATAATAAATAATTGAATAACAGAAATTTTTTACCAAGTATAGGGTATCCCCGTATACATGTTATTCCAACATAATAATAAAGAATGGAATAACAAAAGAATTTCACCAATAAGAAAGAAGGAATACCCCTAACGAGTACAACAAATAATATCCCTTACCATAAAATAAACTTAATATAAGTGTAGGGAAGGAGCATAATACTTTTCTATAGCTTTTCTATAATTTCTCTCTCTATAGTTTCAGTGAATTCGTAAGAAATAATGAAGGAATGAGCTTCTATTTATAAAAAATGGACTGCATAGTAACTAACTCATAAACGGTCCAGATTGATTTACTTTAATCTGACGGTCCATAATTAAATCAAAATAAAATATAATATATTATATTTAAAATCTAATAAAACAAAACTTATAAAATATAAATATATTTATAACCTTTGCCTTTCGGCAAAGGCTTACCAATTCTACTACCAAAATCCTCCACTAACATCATTTTCAAACACACATCCACACACTTATTATATATATAATATACTAACAATAATACTCCCTCCCACATACGCACACACTCCCACACTCCCCCACCAACCATTCCCATCATCACTTTTCTTATATATATATAACATATATATATATATATAAGAAATAAAACGAAACTGAGATAAATTTCTCCGACTGTTTTAAAAAATGGGTAAGGGGGATCCAAATAATAAGCAAAATTTATAACAATAATTGAACAAAACTGAGTGACTTTTCACGTAAGCATCAATAATCAATACTGTGTGCTACTGTGCAACTACGCGTATTACTGTACTTTTAACATCGGGTGTTTCAACAGTTAAGAATAAAACTTTCGCCATTATTTTCATAAAGTATTTTTGTCGTTTTCTCAATCCGACAATAATTACGTTGTGGATTCCACCAATGATTGTGCCGTTGTACGAATATTCCCTGTTAAAATGAATATTCCCCGACCAATCGAATATTATATAACAACTTGCGTACTTTGCAAAATTTATAAAATATTACCCACAACTATAACATTATATCAAATTCATTCCATAATATTCAAAAATGATATTTATAGGAAATTCATCTTTATTTATAAAAGTTGGGGTCTTACACCTATATTCTGACCGACCAATTAAATAACAAATAAACTTAGGTAGGTCATACTAGCGAAGGAATTCCTCGTCACTCCCCTCCTAGTTCTTGTCTCACATCTCGGCCAGAGATCATATCCCTAAGCTTTGATACCAACTGTGACGCCCCCAAAATAGGTATACATCACTCATCTTGGGTCACAAAGTACATGGTACAGAATACAAATACAATCTTAAATATACAAACGTCGTGTAAAAATACGACTAAACATATGCTGTGAGTTTTAATACAAATATTTTCATCTAGACAATATACATACTCAATGGGGTCCTCATTACATTTATTGTCACACTATTTCACAGAATAGTGAGGAGTAATAATGCACCATCTAGGACCATCACTCTGTTCCCCGACTAGTCCCTGCTACGTTCTTATTTCCTAAAGAGAATAGTGGAAGAAAGGGTGAGCTCAACTAGCCCATTAAGAAATATTATGACAATGATAATGCAAAATAATTTATCATTAGTCTTCAACAGTGTTAAACTGATAAAATACAACAGACATCAAGTTTAACTGTAGCGGAACAAGCAATCCATTAGAAGAGTCATGTTGAACATAATATCTACTATCTCTTCTAGATTAAATGTCCATCGTTGATTTTTTATTCATGTACTACTCATCAACAGTTCTTTGTTATACTAAAGATAAATAGAACTTTCATCACTTGTCTTCACCTGAACCACTAAAGATGTTAGTTAAATTAACAATTCATATTTACAATAATGTGAATTAACAGTTCCTTCTTGCCACAAAGTCTTAATAGAACGTTTACTCAATATCCTTACCCCAAAGGCTGAAGATATTCAAATGTAATAACAATGATCATACCAATCAATTGCCTATCGTTGCACTACGGACCAAAGATATTCAACTATAAAACTAATGGTCATGATCATACCAATCAATTGCCTGTCAGTGCACTACGGCCAAAGACATTCAACTGTTAACTAATGGTCATGATCCTGCCAATCACATCATTGAATTATCCATGCACTACGGCCAAGGATATTCGTTAGTATCACTAGTGGTCATGATCATGTCATACACCTGTCCATCTTCGCACTACGGGTTAAAGCTATCAAACAACATATCATCTTTGCACTACAGGCCAAAGATATTCAACAACATATCATCTTTGCACTACAGGCCAAAGACATACAATTGTAAAACCAATAACCAATAGTATAATAAAGAATGAAGTAATAAAAGAATTTCACCATGTATGCAGTACTTCGCATAGACAGGTTATTCTAACATAATAATAAAAATGGAATAATAAAAGAATTTCACCACGTATGCAGTACTTCGCATAGGCAGGTTATTCCAACATAATAATAAAGAATGAAATAATAGAAGAATTTTACCAAGTATACTGTACTTCCCATAGACAGGTTATTCCAACATAATAGTAAAGAATGGAATAACAGAAGTTCTCTTCATGAATACAAAAGAAATAATACCCCTTACGAGTACAACAAATAATATCACTTACGAGTACAACAAATAATATCTCTTACGAGTACAACAAATAATATCCCTTACCTTTGAAAGAAGAGTACTTCGACTGGTAGGGCGAGGATATACTCGAAGAAACTTGTACTACGCTCAAAGTTTTCTAAAACTCTAAAGAAATACGCTCAAGATTATAGAAGAAGAACTCGCTCTATAGTTTCTCTCTCTAGAGTTTCAATGAATTCGAAAGAAATAATGAAGGAATGAGCTTCTATTTATAGGAGAATGGACTGCATAGTAACTAATTCATGAACGGTCCAGATTGATTTATTTTTAATCGGACGGTCCATATTTAAAGCAAAATCTTTTAAATAAAATATAATATATTCTATTTATAATCTAATAAAATGAATAACTTTATAAAAGATTTTACTATGTAAGTACTATGCAGGCACTATGTAGACACTATGCATAATAAAATATAATATATTTTATTTATAACATAACTTTATAAAAGTATTATGTTTTATATAAAAAGTTTTTCTGTTTTATTACATTAATAATAGCAATAAAACAAAACTGAGTGACTTATCACATAAGCATCAATAATCAATATCGTGCTATTTACCAAAATAGAATAATATTTGAATACTTTTATTTCATAAAATTCGGGTTCTCACAATCACCCCTCCTTATGAAATTTAGCCCTCAAAATTTACGTACGTACCTGATATTCGAAGAGATGAGAATACCTTGCTTTCTTTTCAAATTGTACCTTCCCGGTAATTTCCTCTCTATCATGATTTTCCATTTCTCATCTCCTGTATTTCAAATATCATTCTAGAATATAGTTTCAAAATAAGGGTTAATTGACATATCACATAATAACCCTATTGTGACTCCCCCACAATAGGTATACATCACCCATCTTAAGTCGCCAGATACATTGTACAGAATTCAAATACAACTTAATAATACAACTGTCGTGTATAATACGACAAAATATCAACTGTGAGTTTGAATACAAATATTGTCTACTAGAGAGTATACAAACTCAAAAGAAATACTCATTACAATTATTGTCACACTATTTAACAGAATAGTGAGGACTACTAATACTATCATTTGGTCCATCACTCCGTTCCCCGACTCGTCCCAGCTATATTCTCATTTCCTGAAAAGAACAGTGAAAGAAAGGGTGAGCTCAATTAGCCCAGTAAGAAATTTTATGACTAAGATAATGCAGAATAAATTATCATTAGCCTTAAACAGTGTTAAACTGATAAAATATAACAATCATCAAGTTTAACTGCAGTGGAACAAGCAATCCATTAGAAAAGTAAAGTAGAGAATAAAATCTACTGTCTTTTATGGTTTAAAAGGTTTTTCATGACTTTTATCGCTGAGACTCAGCTTAATAAAAAATCTACATCATCGGATCACCCCTACACTGCGGCCAAAGATATTCTTTAGTATCACGACCACAAATTATCCATGCACTACCGCCAAGGACATTCATGTATTCATTAATGGTCATGATCATGCCAACAACTGTCCATCAATGCACTACGGCCAATGAGAACTTTTACCACATCATTTATAACATTACGGTCATGATTACACCGAATAATCCCTGGTGATAATCATACCAAGTCCATCTATGCACTACATGCCACAGATGACTTTCAAAATAATATAAACATAAGGATGATGATAAAGATATAAGAATTCTATGAAACAAGTTCAAGAATTAATTTATCCATGAACCAATAACGTCCAAATTGTCAATATGATACTGCTTTATAGAGTAAAATTCAAGAATGCTCAGAAGAATATTTTCATAAAAAGATACTGGATGAAGCGCAAATATCAAGGATATTCCACTAATTTCCTAGAGTATAGAAGTCAAAACTTTAACCAACTGAGTATAATAACGAATGGAATAACAAAAGAAATCACCATGCATGCGATACTTCGAATAGACGAGTTATTCTAACAGATTAATAAGTAACGGAACCAGGTCAGGCGAAATTCGCACTGACAGGATGTTCCAATAGAATAATAAAGACGGAACCAGGTCCGGCGTAAACACACAGACATGATATTCCAACAGAATAATAATAAAGATGAAACCAGGTCCGGCGTAAACGCACAGACAGGATATTCCAACAGAATAATAATAAAGATGGAACCAGGTCCGGTGTAAACGCACAGACAAGATATTCCAACAGAATAATAAATAATGGAATAACAAAAAAAATTTACCAAGTTTAAGGTATCCCGCGTATACAGGTTATTCCAACAGAATAATAAAGAATGAAATAAAAAAAGAATTTCACCAATAAGAAAGAATGAATACCCCTAACGAGTACAACAAATAATATCCCTTACCGTAAAATAAAATTAATATAAGTGTAGGGAAGGAGCATAATACTTTTATATAGCTTTTCTATAATTTGTCTCTCTATATTTCAGTGAATTCGTAAGAAATAATGAAGGAATGAGCTTCTATTTATAGAAAAATGGACTGCATAGTAACTAACTCATGAACAGACCAGATTGATTTACTTTAATCTGACGGTCCATAATTAAAGCAAAATAAAATATAATATATTATATTTAAAATCTAATAAAACAAAACTTATAAAATATAAATATATTTATAACCTTTGCCTTTCGGAAAAGGCTTACCAATTCTACTACTAAAATCCTCCACTAACATCCTTTTCAAACACACATCCACACACTTATTATATATATAATATACTAACAATAATACTCCTTCCCACACACGCACACACTCCCCCACCCACCATTCCCATCATCACTTTTCTTATATATATATATATATATATATATATATATATATAACACATATATATAATAAATAAAACGAAACTGAGATAACTTTCTTTGACTGTTTTAAAAAATGGGTAAGGGGGATCCAAATAATAAGCAAAATTTATAACAATAATTGAACAAAACTGAGTGACTTCTCACGTAAGCATCAATAATCAATACAGTGTGCTACTGTGCAACTACGCGTATTACTGTACTTTTAACACCGGGTGTTTCAACAGTTATCGGTAAAACTTCCGCCGTTAATTTCATAAAGTATTTTTGTCGTTTTCTCAATCCGACAATAATTCCGTTATGGGGTCCACCAATGATTGTGCCGTTGTACGAATATTCCCTGTTGAAATGAATATTCCCCGATCAATCAAATATTATATAACAACTTGCGTACTTTGCAAAATTTATAAATATTACCCACAACTTTAACATAATATCAAATTCATTCCATAATATTCAAAAATGATATTTATAGAAAATTCATCGTTATTTAAAAAAGTTGGGGTCTTACACCTATATTCTGACCGATCAATTAAATAAAAAATAAACTTAGGTAGGTCATAACAGCGAAGGAATTTCTCTTCTCTCCCTTCCTAGTTCTTGTCTCACATCTCAGCCAGGGATCATATCCCTAAGCTTTGATACCAACTGTGACGATCCCAAAATAGGTATACATCACCATCTTGGGTCGCCAAGTACATGGTACAGAATACAAATACAATCTTAAATATAAAAACGTCGTGTAAAAATACAACTAAACATTTGCTTTGAGTTTTAATAAAAATATTTCATCTTGACAATATATATACTCAATGGGGTCGTCATTACATTTAATGTCACACTATTTCACAGAATAGGAAGGACTACTAATGCACCATCTAGGACCATCACTCTCTTCCCCGACTAGTCCCTGCTACGTTCTTACTTCCTGAAGAGAATTATGAAAGAAAGGGTGAGCATAACTAGCCGAGTAAGAAATATTATGACTAAGATAATGCAGAATAATTTATCATTAGCCTTCAACATTGTTAAACTGATAAAATATAACAGACATCAAGTTTAACTGTAGCAGAACAAGCAAAACATTAGAAGAGTCAAGTAGAACAAAATATCTACTATCTCTTCTAGAATAAAATTCCATCGTTGATATTTTATTCATGTACTATTCATCAACAGTTCTTTGTTATACTCAAGACAAATAGAACTTTCATTATTTGTCTTCACCTGAACCACCAAAGATGTTAGTTAAATTCACAATTCATATTTATAATAATATGAATTAACAGTTCCTTCTTGCCACAAAGGCTTAATAGAACGTTTACTCAATATCCTTACCCCAAAGGCTGAAGATATTCAAATGTAATAACAATGATCATACCAATCAATTGCCTATCTTTGCACTACGGGCCAAAGATATTCAACTATAAAACTAATGGTCATGATCATACCAATCAATTGCATGTCAGTGCACTACGACCAAAGACATTCAACTGTTAACTAATGGTCATGATCCTGCCAATCACATCTTTGAATTATCCATGCACTACGGCCAAGGATATCCGTTAGTATCACTAGTGGTCATGATCATGTCATACACCTGACCATATTCGCGCTACGGGTTAAAGCTATCAAACAACATATCATCTTTGCACTATAGGCCAAAGATATTCAACAACATATCATCTTTGGACTATAGGCCAAAGAAATACAATTGTAAAACCAATAACCAATAGTATAATAAAGAATGGAATAATAAAAGAATTTCACCATGTATGCAGTACTTCGCATAGACAGGTTATTCTAACATAATAATAAAAATTGAATAATAAAAGAATTTCACCATGTATGCAGTACTTCGAATAGACAGGTTATTCCAACATAATAATAAAGAATGAAATAATAGAAGAATTTCACCAAGTATGCGGTACATCGCATAGACTGGTTATTCCAACATAATAGTAAAGAATGGAATAACAGAAGTTCTCTTCATGAATACAAAAGAAATAATACCTCTTACGAGTACAACAAATAATATCCCTTACGAGTACAACAAATAATATCCCTTACAGGTACAACAAATAATATCCCTTACCTATGAAAGAAGAGTACTCCGACTGGTAGGGCGAGGATATACTCGTAGAAACTTGTACTACGCTCAAAGCTTTCTTAAACTCTAAAGAAATACGCTAAAGATTATAGAAGAAAAACTCTCTCTAGAGTTTCAGTGAATTCGTAAGAAATAATGAAGGAATGAGCTTTTATTTATAGGAGAATGGACTTCATAGTAACTAATTCATGAGCGGTCTAGATTGATATACTTTTAAATGGAAGGTCCATATTTAAAGTAAAATCTTTTAAATAAAATATAATATATTCTATTTATAATCTAATAAAATGAATAACTTTATAAAAGATTTTTACTATGCAAACACTATGCATAATAAAATATAATATATTCTATTTATAAAATAACTTTATAAAAGTATTATGTTTTATATAAAAAGCCTTTCTATTTTATTACATTAATAATACCAATAAAACAAAACTGAGTGACTTATCACTTAAGCATCAATAATCAATACCGTGCTATTTACCAAAATAGAAAAAAATTTGAATACATTTATTTCATAAAATTCGGGTTCTCACAATCACCACTCCTTATGAAATTTCTCCCTTAAAATCTACGTAAGTCCCTGATATTCGAAGAGATGAGAATACCTTGCTTTCTTTTCAGATTGTACCTTCCCGGTAATTTCCTCTCTATCATGATTTTCCATTTCTCATCTCCTGTATTTCAAATATCATTCCACAATATTGTTTCAAAATAAGGGTTAATTGACATATCACATAATACCCCTATTGTGATTACCCCAAAATAGGTATACTTCACCTGTCTTGAGTCGCCAGATACATGGTACAGAATTCAAATACAACTATCGTGTACAATACGACAAAACATCAACTTTGATTTTGAATACAAATATTGTCTACTAGAGAGTATACAAACTCAAAAGAAGTCCTCATTACAATTATTGTCACACTATTTAACAGAATAGTGAGGACTACTAATACTATCATCTGGTTCATCACTCCGTTCTTCGACTCGTCCCAGCTATATTCTCATTTCCTGAAGAGAACAGTGAAAAAAAGGGTGAGCTCAACTAGCCTAGTAAGAAATATTATTACTAAGATAATGCAGAATAAATTATCATTAGCCTTCAACAGTGTTAAACTGATAATATATAACAAACATCAAGTTTAACTGCATCGGAATAAGCAATCCATTAGAAAAGTCAAATCGAAAATAAAATCTATTGTCTTCTATGGTTTAAAAGGTTTTTTCATGACTTTTATCGCTGAGACTCAGCTTAATAAATAATGCATATCATCAGATCACCCATGCACTACGGCCAAGGATATTCTTTAGTATCACGACCACAAATTATCCATGCACTACCGCCAAGGGCATTCGTGTATTCACTAATGGTCATGATCATGCCAACAACTGTCCATCAATGCACTACGACCAATGAGGACTTTTACCACATCATTTATAACATTACGGTCATGATTACACCGAATAATCCCTGGTAATAATCATACCAAGTCCATCTATGCACTATATGCCACAAATGACTTTCAATATAATATAAACATGAGGATGATGACAAATATATAAGAATTCAATAAAACAAGTTTAAGAATTAATTTATCCATGAACCAATAACGTCCAAATTGTCAACATGATACTGCTTTATAGAGTAAAATTCAAGAATGCTCAGAAGAATATTTTCATAAAAAGATACTGGATGAAGCGCAAATATCAATGATATTCCACTAATTTCATGGAGTATAGAAGTCAAAACTTTAACCAACTGAGTATAATAACGAATGGAATAACAAAAGAAATCACAATGCACGCGGTACTTCGCATGGAAGGGTTATTCCAACAGATTAATAAGTAACGGAACCAAGTCAGAAGAAATTCGCACCGACAGGATGTTCCAACAGAATAATAAAGACGGAACCAGGTCCGGCGTAAACACACAGACATGATATTCCAACAAAATAATAATAAAGATGGAACTAGGTCCGGCGTAAATGCACAGACAGGATATTCCAACAGAATAATAATAAAGATGAAACCAGGTCCTGCGTAAATGCACAGACATGATATTCTAACAGAATATTAAATAAGGGAATAACAGAAGAATTTTACCAAGTATAGAGTATCCCGCGTATACAGGTTATTCTAACAGAATAATAAAGAATGAAATAAAAAAAGAATATCACCAATTAGAAAGAAGGAATACCCCTAACGAGTACCATAAATAATATCCCTTACCGTAAAATAAACTTAATATAAGAGTAGGGAAGGGGCAGAATACTTTTCGATAGCTTCTCTATAATTTCTCTCTATAGTTTCAGTGAATTCGTAAGAAATAATGAAGGAATGTGCTTTTATTTTTAGAAAAATGGACTGCATAGTAACTAACTCATGAACGGTCCAGATTAATTTACTTTAATATGACGGTCCATAATTAAAGCAAAATAAAATATAATATATTCTATTTTAAATCTAATAAAACAAAACTTATAAAATATAAATATATTTATAACCTTTGCCTTTCGGCAAAGGCTTACCAATTCTACCACCAAAATCCTCCACTAACATCCTTTTCAAACATATATCCACACACTTATTATATATATAATATACTAACAATAATACTCCCTCCCACACACGCACACACTCCCCCACCCACCATTCCCATCATTACTTTACTTATATATATATATATATATATATATATATATATATATATATATATATATATATATATATATAACACATATATATAATAAATAAAACAAAATTGAGATAACTTTCTCCGACTGTTTTAAAAAATGGGTAAGTGGGGTCCAAATAATAAGCAAAAATTATAACAATAATTGAACAAAACTGAGTGACTTTTCACGTAAGCATCAATAATCAATACCATGTGCTACTGTGCAACTACGCGTATTACTGTACTTTTAACACCGGGTGTTTCAACAATTAACGGTAAAAATTCCACCGTTATATTCATAAAGTATTTTTTATCGTTTTCTCAATCCGATAATAATTACGTTGTGGGGTCCACCTATGATTGTGCCGTTGTACGAATATTCCCTGTTAAAATGAATATTCCCCGACCTATCGAATATTATATAACAACTTACGTACTTTGCAAAATTTATAAATATTACCTACAACTATAACATTATATCAAATTCATTCCGTAATATTCAAAAATGATATTTATAGAAAATTCATCTTTATTTATAAAAGTTGGGGTCTTACACCTATATTCTGACGGACCAATTAAATAACAAATAAACTTAAGTATGTCATACTAGCGAATACATAATATACATGGTACAAATACATAATAACAAATAAACTTAGGTAGGTCGCCAAATACATGGTACAGAATACAAATACAATCTTAAATATACAAACGTCGTGTAAAAATACGACTAAACTTATGCTGTTAGTTTTAATACAAATATTGTCATCTAGACAATATACAAACTCAATGGGGTCCTCATTACATTTATTATCACAATATTTCACAGAATAGTGAGGACTACTAATGAACCATCTAGGACCATCACTCTGTTCCCCAACTAGTCCCTACTACGTTCTTAATTCCTGAAGAGAATAGTGAAAGAAAAGGTGAGCTCAACTAGCCCAGTAAGAAATGTTATGACTAAGATAATGCAGAATAATTTATCAGTAGCCTTCAACAGTGTGAAACTGATAAAATACAACAGACATCAAGTTTAACTGCAGCGGAACATACAATCCATTAGAAGAGTGAAGTAGAACATAATATCTACTATCTCTTCTAGATTAAAAGCCCATCGTTGATATTTTATTCATGTACTACTCATCAAAAGTTCTTTGTTATACTCAAGACAAATAGAACTTTCATCACTTGTCTTCACTACCAAAGATGTTAGTTAAATTCATAATTCATATTTATAATAATGTGAATTAACAGTTCCTTCTTGCCACAAAGGCTTAATAGAACGTTTACTCAATATCCTTACTCCAAAGGCTGAAGATATTCAAATGTAATAACAATGATCATACCAATCAATTGTCTATCTTTGCACTACGGGCCAAAGATATTCAACTATAAAACTAATGGTTATGATCATACCAATCAATTGCCTGTCAGTGCACTACGGCCAAAAACATTCAACTGTTAACTAATGGTCATGATCCTGCCAATCACATCATTGAATTATCCATGAACTACGGCCAAGGATATTTGTTAGTATCACTAGTGGTCATGATCATGTCATACACCTGACCATCTTCGAATTACGGGTTAAAGCTATCAAACAAAATATCATCTTTGCAATACAGGCCAAAGATATTCAACAACATATCATCTTTGGACTATAGGCCAAAGACATACAATTGTAAAACCAATAACCAATAGTATAATAAAGAATGGAATAATAAAAGAATTTCACCATGTATGCAGTACTTCGTATAGACAGGTTATTCCAACATAATAATAAAGAATGGAATAATAAAAGAATTTCACCATGTATGCAGTACTTCGCATAGACAGGTTATTCCAACATAATAATAAAGAATGAAATAACAGAAGAATTTCACCAAGTATGCGGTACATCTCATAGACAGGTTATTCCAACATAATAGTAAAGAATGGAATAACAGAAGTTCTCTTCATGAATACAAAAGAAATAATACCCCTTACGAGTAGAACAAATAATATCCCTTACAAGTACAACAAATAATATCCCTTACGAGTATAACAAATAATATCCCTTACGAGTACAACAAATAATATTCCTTACCTATGAAAGAAGTGTACTCCGACTGGTAGGGCGAGGATATACTCGTAGAAACTTGTACTACGTTCAAAGCTTTCTTAAACTCTAAAGAAATACGCTCAAGATTATAGAAGATGAACTCTCTCTATAGTTTCTCTTTAGAGTTTCAGTGAATTCGAAAGAAATAATGAAGGAATGAGCTTCTATTTATAGGAGAATGGACTGCATAGTAACTAATTCATGAACGGTCCAGATTGATTTACTTTTAATCGGACGGTCCATATTTAAAGAAAAATCTTTTAAATAAAATATAAAATATTCTATTTATAATATAATGAAATGAATAACTTTATAAAAGATTTTACTATACAAACACTATGCATAATAAAATATAATATATTATATTTATAGAATAACTTTATAAAAGTTTTCTGTTTTATATAAAAAGCTTTTCGGTTTTTTTACATTAATAATACCAATAAAACAAAACTGAGTGACTTATCACATAAGTATCAATAATCAATACCGTGCTATTTACCAAAATAGAAAAACATTTGAATACTTTTATTTCTTAAAATTCGGGTTCTCACAACATACGTAAGAGAACACATACATACCATTATTTTAGTCTAAAAACGGTACAGGAGAGCGACCAAAGTCGGTCAAAGTGGTGTCAGAAAACAAGTTCTTGAATGATCTGGGTTTTCTAGATTGTTCTTCAGGCAGATCGGTCAACTAAGTTTGACCAAGATTATCTTCGACTCTAATAAGTATATGGGTGATCTAAAGACTTTAACATGTAGTATACATGTCAGACAACAACCTTAAAGTAACAACATGGCCAAAACATCAAACGACTGCAAGATCTAGAGCCTGCAAAAACCTGTCAGACAAGATCTTGGTTTCAGGGTTACCCAGAAACCAGACTTCGTGAATGGTCAATGGGTTTTGACCAATAATAACTCTCGATCCAAGCATACATTGACCCCGATTCGAGTTTAAGAATAAAGACCAACTAACATACCACATGTATAAACATTTAAAAAACTAAACACATTAACATACAACGATCTATGATGTCTAAGATTTGCTTGTCAGTCGACCTTGAAATTTTTTTCCAGATTTTTCAAAACTTAAATTTTGAGCATCTAGATATTATAGATCCTTGATCTATCAACCCAGATCTCTAATTGACACCTTATTATACAACTCTAACCAATCACTAACAACATTTAACATGAAATCACTGATTTTCGAAATTAGGGTTTATACCTATTTCCAACTCGGTTTTTTTTATTTCTGATCTTTGATCTTGTTCTTGACTTGCTATTAACTGATCATGGTTCATCTTCTAACAATTTCTCACTCTAAGATCCGAATTTCTTAAGAGAAAGGCTTGGGAGAAAATGAAAATGAAAGTAGGTTTTCTCTCTCCCTAATCATTATATTATGTATTATGAAATGTAATGGGCTGGCAAGTATGGCTGATATCAGTTACATGGCTGGTTAATAATTGTTTACCAACTCCAAATATTGCAAGATATACAAGCAACCTTCAATAATGCAACAAAGGGCATTTTAGTCATTTTTATTTAATTTTAATGGCATTTATGTAAATGGTCCAAACTCTTAGGGTTTAGGGTTTGATTTTGTATGATTTCAAAAATTAGGTTTTCAAATTATAGGTTTCCAAAAATAGAAAATTAATATTTCTAAATTATAATTAGAATTTTCTAATTATATTAAAATTTCTTAATCATAACTTAAATCTTGCTAATTAGGATTTGTATTTCCTAATTAAAAATGCTAATTAAGCAATTAGGGTCAAAATGGCCATTAGGGTTTATAACCCACGAATTAGGTTTTTAAATAGAAAATTAATATTTCTAATTTAGAAATTAGGTTTCCTAATTACTTAACATGAAAATTAGGATTAGGTTTTCCTAATTATCATTACAAATATTAAATTAATACTTAGGTTTTCCCTAATTATAAAATTAGGGTTTCTTATCCCGAAGATAGGGTTTTCTAAATAAATTAGGGTTTCCAATAAATCTTTAGGTTTTTCCCGAATTAGATTATAACATTAAACCTTATACATAACATTCATATTCCCAAACTAGGGTTTCATTCACCGAATTAGGGTTTTGAATTCTTAGAACTGAAATTAGGGTTTCAGAACTGATTTTAGGGTTTCTTGTTAATCGTTAGGGTTTTCTAACCGAACGTTGACGTTCTTAATATATAATTATGGTTTGTTATAGATATCGTTTATCTGGTCAACCCTTGACCCTTAAACACATATCATAGAACATAAACACTTATTCCCTTAATCCTGAATAATTCACTTAAATCCTTTACAGAATTTTGAAATCCTCAAAATTCCATCTTAAAAATATCAAACGCATACACTTATTTTTTGTCTAGGTTCTAATATCGAACATTAAATTAATTAATTAAAATTTTAAAAAATTTCTAAATTCTTGGGTTGTCACATTCACCCCCTACTTCTAAAAATTTCGTCCCCGAAATTTACCTTACACTTTATACCATACTACTTACACCATTCACACATATTCGCTTGCTACCCAATACATCACTCACAAGAGTAAAATTTTTCAAATTTTGCTGAGGAGTCATATAAACTATTTGTCTGTCATTTTTGCAAAGGTCATATGGAAATTCATCCACAAACCGGCATAGCACTACAAAAAAACAGAGCATTACCGACGACCACTGCCGTTGCCTATGACTGTAGTGTCGTCGGCAGTGATATCTTTCGCAACGGCGAATGCTGCCGGTACTCCTGTCTCCCCAGAGGTCGTCGCCCCTGGTTCCCGTCGTCAGCCGTCGGAACCATTGTCAATGGCGACGACCTTCATTGGCGACGATCAACTGTCATTAGCGACGGTTGTGGCGACGACACGTCCGTCGGTAAAGGCTTTACAAATTTTACAAACGATGACCTCATTCCTGACGGTGTAGCCGTCAGTAAAGACTTTATGGCCGTCGGCAATGACTTTAACCTATATGTTTCGTTGTATGTCATTGGCGACGGCACGGCCGTCGCCATTACCCCCGTCGGCAATGACTATATATATTTTGAATTTTTTTTATAATTTCAAAATTTCCATGTTCATTTAAAAATATAAACGTACACATGTTATAAACTAATAACAACCATCAAATAACAAGCTAATATCATGCAATTCACCATTGAAATAGTAAGCCAAATCAAATATATAGATTAAAAATATAATGGTCGTCTGTACAACTCAAAAACTGTACAAATACATACATGAAACTCAGAATATAACATAAACTAAACTAACTACAACCCGTCGCATGTCTCTATGTCATCGAGTCGGCGGTCATCACCCTGTACTAGAGGAGGCTGCTCGTCATCAACTCGATGATCATCTCCCTGTACTGGAGGAGGCTGCTCGTCATCAGCTCGATGGTCATCACCAGTGCCTCCACCTCCACGAGTCTCGTCAACAAGACCCTACAAAATTAAAATATTAATAACAAAATCAAAATGAAAACATATTTATATTATTTTAGTTTGTGTTCTTCAAGTTAGGAGAACGGGACTCGAACTCGGGTTCTGTATGTCAGAATCGAGTCCCGTCAGTTGCAACGCGTGTCTATTGCCTACGTGGTGCTATGTGTGTGTTTGCGTGTCATTCAAACGGCCAATACGAGTTTTGACCTCTTTTTCGTCTTTTTGGCTAAGTGATGGCTAGTTTTGTAAACTGGGCAATAACTCGGTCTCCGTATGTCAGAATCGAGTCCCGTCAATTGCAACGCGTGTCTTTTGCCTACGCGGTGCTATATGTGTGTTTGCGTGTCATTCAGACGCTCGATGCGGGTTTTGACCTCTTTTTCGGCTTTTTGGCTAAGTGTTGGCTAGTTAGGCGAACGGGACTCGAACTCGGTCTTTGTATATCAGAATCGAGTCCCATCACTCGCAACGCGTTTCTATTGCCTACGCGGTGCTATGTGTGTGTTTGTATGTCATTCGAATGGCTGATGCGGGTTTTGACCTCTTTTTTGGCTTTTTAGCTAAGTGTTGGCTAGTTAGGCGAACGAGACTCGAAATCGGCCTCCGTATATCAGAATCTATTCCCGTCAGTTGCAACGCGTTTCTATTACCTATGCAGTGCTATGTGTGTGTTTGCGTGTCATTCGGACGGCCGATGCGAGTTTTGACCTCTTTTTCGGCTTTTTGGCTAAGTGTTGGCTAATTTTGCAAACTAGGCGATAACTCGGTCTCCGTATGTCGGAATCGAGTCTCGTCAGTTGCAACGCGTGGCTATTGCCTACGCGGTACTATGTGTGTGTTTGCATATCATTCAGACAGCCGATGCGGATTTTGACCTCTTTTTTGGCTTTTTAGCTAAGTGTTGGCTAGTTTTGCAAACTGGGGGATAACTCGGTCTACGTATGTCAGAATCGAGTCCCGTCTATTGCAATGTGTGTTTATTGTCTACACGGTGCTATGTGTGTGTTTGCGTATCATTCGGACGGCCGATACAGGTTTAGACCTTTTTTCAGCTTTTTGGCCAAGTGTTGGCTAGTTTTACAAACTGGGTGATAACTCGGTCTCCGTATGTCAGAATTGAGTCCCGTCAGTTGCAACGCGTGTCTATTGCCTGCGCGGTTCTATGAGTGTGTTTGTGTGTCATTCGAATGGCCGATGCGGGTTTTGACATCTCTTTCTACTTTTTAGCTAAGTGTTGGCTAGTTTGGCGAACGGGACTCGAACTCGGTCTCCGTATGTCGGAATCGAGTCCCGTCAGTTGCAATGCGTGTCTATTTCCTACGCAGTTCTATGTGTGTGTTTACGTGTCATTTGGACGGCCGATGCGGGGGGTTTTGATATCTTTTTCGGCTTTTTGGCTAGGTGTTGGCTAGTTAGCCGAACGGTACTCGAAATCGGTCTCCGTATGTCGGAATCGAGTCCCGTCAGTTGCAATGCGTGTCTATTGCCTATGCGGTGCTATGTGTGTGTTTGTGTGTCATTCGGATGGTCGATGCAGAAAGTAACATAAAACTTTCTCGGCATGACTTTTCCCTTTTTCTTACGCTGTTCACAGTATCTACTTGTACCACAAATATCACATGACCTCTTATCTTTATTGACATCACCATAATACAACATACAGTCATTCTCACAAGCATCAATATTCTCATACCCTAGATTGAGCCTTTTGACCATTTTCTTCATATCATAGTACGACTCCGGTAACTTATTGCCTGCAGGTAAACACTCCTTCACAATGCTTAACAGTTCATTAAAACCTCTCTCGCTATAGTCATGCTCGTTCTTGAAGTGTAAAAACTTAGTCACGGTAGATAAGACAGTGTGCTTTTCGTGCCCGTTATACAGTGGCATCGCTACTTCATACAATAACTCATAGAAACCCTTAGCCCCATTATTCGGCTCTTGCTCGATGCTACTTCCATCCCTGCCTGTATTCCACTGGAAGTATGAACCAGCAACTTCTACTATCATGTTAGTACAGTCAAAGGTTTCATCACCTCCGAATTTCGGTTCCGATTCATGTTCATCCAACCAGGTTTCCCCATTATAGATCCATGTCGTATAACCCTGCTTGAACTCATACATAAATAAGTCGCACATGACATCACTCATTTCCTTCCACACTTCATTCACACACCTCTTTCAAGGACATCTGATCTTAACGCCGCTGACTTGCTCAAACGCAAAGTTAAGAAATTGTTCAACCCCACTACGATACTCAGAGCTTAGCCCACTTCTATCACTGGCTACCTTGCATTCCATCCAACTTCGATCAACAGACATCTCGAACAACTGTCTGCTATATAAATGGAAAGTTAGACAAACACAATCACGTCTCCAAGTTAATGTATATGCAAGCTTATGCGTTTCCTAACTTCATCTCCTACTCTAACGGGTCAGGCTTCTATCCCATTCCCGGATGTGTCACCTCACTGATGCTAACAACTTGAACACGTCTTTATATTTTTCAGAAATTTCGACAGCACTTCCCCATGGTCTTCAAGTACACGAAATAGACTAACACATCATAGTCTAAATATGCACCTGAAGAACATCAAGAAATATATACTGACCGAAAATTCAAAAAATATAAATACGTGCTCAAGTCGTTAACACCGACCTAAGTGAGATCGAAACATACAAGAACAGTCCCAAAATGGGGACTATTTAAGATTTGCTCCTACTAAGTGAATCTCAAACGGGTTTCTAAGCTTCCTAAACTATATGAAAATATGCACATGTGAAAGTACGGATTATTTTTGTATAACAAAAAGAATACTAGCTTTTTATCAGGTCACAAACTATTAATACAATAAAAAATTATGAAAAAAGAGGCATATGAAACTCTTTCTTGTTGGTAAAATTAGGATATTGACCAATTTATTAAAAATAATAATAAGCACAGTTCTGTCATTAACTCGCATAATTCTCATAAGTCACATTAACAAAAGCAAGAACAAAGTAGTCACACAAACCTAAAATGGAAAGAAAAAATGTTACAAAGATTGCACATCTATGATTAATAATATTTTATAGTTAGGGTTCAATACTTGCCTTTCCTTCCCGACCTTCCTTGAAATATATGTGTTCTTAATAGTCTATGAAAATAAAAATAAAATTGACAATTAGGGTCATTGTTCAAACTAATACAATTAGCTATAAATTTTGACAGTACTTTCATTGATACACCTGTACACTAATTATTATATTTGTAATCTTTAGTAATCAAGTGTTTCCTTTCACACAACCATTTCCAATTTGAACTTTTTTAAACCCCACCCACACCCCACCCCACCTCACCCCACCCAACAACAACAATGTATACACTGCAATAAATATACATTTATACACTATTTCTAAGCTCAACAGATTACTATCAATGGAGCTTGAGAAATTTATACACTGCAATATATAGTACACTGCAATATAGTTGGATATCTGTACACATTACAATTTCCATGTAAACTTGTAAACATTTAAAATAGTAATACACTACAATTGATATTTGGGGAAAATATAGTGAAATTGTAGAAGAAGGGATTTATGTTATATTTGGGGGAATTGGTAATACTTGCTTGCAGTACTCGAGAGTGACAACGAGGGGCGAGAGGACGGAGACGGCAAGAAAGGACGGGGACGGCGACGGTCAGTGGGCGACGGCAAGAGAGAAGGCGATGGCGCGAGGAAGAAGGAGGAAGAAAGCAAAAATGAAAAAAAATTACGGTATTGTGATTAAATATTAGCTCATTCTCGACAGCACTCAATACCGATGGCATACGCCGTCGCCTATACCCTTTTCCCACGCCCGCGAAAAATTCATACCAAATTTAGACCCCGGGAGGGTCATTAGCAACGGGTCTCATAGGTGACGGCTACGCCGTCGAGAATGAGAGTATTAGTGACGGCTGTATCCCAGTCGCGAATGAGGCCGTCGCCTATGACCTTGTTTTTTGTAGTGTAACTTACAGACACAAAGGGTGATTAGCCCGATATGCCCTGTACTGGCCAAGTACTACTTTTATCTGTTTCTCTTCACTGCCATAGGCACAAAATTCTACCTCAGTCTTATTGGATTCCGAACCAAAACAATTTGGTATGGGAAATTCCTTTAAATGAACACTTGTTTTCATAAACTTTAGTCTAGCTAAATCGAATAACATAGACTCATATCAATAATTCAATTCAATCGAATTATTTAGATGTAGCCAAACCCCGTTGGCAAATTAAAATTTTTGAAAAATATTTTCGAGAATGACGTCATGATGCCGTACTGTATTAACAGTCCGTTTGAGGATGTCGTCAATATATGACTTTGTCATAACACATCATACGATAGTGGAATAACGATTTCAGATCAAATTCACACTAAGTATTCCTGTATTTACAACTCCATCAATGTTTTATCATTTCTGCACCAAGTTACATGGTACATGAGTGATAAATAAAATGTATTTTGATATTTCAAATCGTTTGCGTCTAGCTGAAATAAGTAGCATAGACTATACTTTAAACCATTTCAAAAATGATTACGAGTCTACATATTAAATTGATAAAATATAACAAACATCAAGTTTAACTACAGCGGAACAAGAAATCCATTAGACGAGTTAAGTAGAGAATAAAATCTACTATCTTCTATGATTTAAAAGGTTTTTCATTACTTTTATCGCTGAGACTCAGCTAAATAAATAATCCACATCATCCCTACACTACGGCCAAGGATATTCATTTGTATCACGACCACAAATTATCCATGCACTACGGGCCAAGGATATTCGTGTTTTCATCAATGGTCATGATCATACCAACAACAGTCCATCAATGCACTACGGGCCAATGAGGAATTTTACCATAACATTTGTAACATTACTGTCATAATTATACCGAATAATCCCTGATCATAATCATACCAAATCCATCTATGCACTACAGGCCATATATGACTTTTAACATAATATAAACATGAGAATGATGACAATGATATAAGAATTCAATAAAACAAGTTCAAGGATAAATTTTTAAAGATTTATAATTTAATTTATCCAGAGATCAATATCGTCCAAATTGTCAACATGATACTATTTAGTAGAGTAAAATTCAAGAATGCTCTGAAGAATATTTCCATGAAAAGATATTAGATGAAGCGCAAATATCAAGGATATTCCACTAATTTCATGGAGTATAGAAGCCAAAACTTTAACCAACTGAGTATAATAGATATATGAAGCCGCAAATGGATTTTTGCCCACCATTCGGCAATCCACGTAAACAGATCATTTTCACGATTTAATAAGGAATGAATACTAAGGATCATTCACCATGCATGCGAAAATCCACATAAACAGGTTATTCCAATAGAATAGTAAAGAATGGAATAACAGAAAAATTTACCAGGCGTGCGTAATCTGCACAGACAGGTTATTCCAACAGAATAATAACGAATTGAACCAGGTCATGCGTAACCCGCACAGACAGGATATTCCAACAGAATAATAAAGAATTGAACCAGGTCATGCGTAATCCACACAGACAGGATATTCAAACAGAATAATAAAGAATGGAATAACAACAGAGTTTATCAGGCATGCGATAAACCTTACAGACAGGTTATTCCAACAGAATAATAAAGAATGGAATAACAACCCTTACGAGTATTGAAAAAAAATAACTCTCTTCCTGAATACGAAAGAAATAATACCCCTTACCTTAGTAAGAGATTGGATACTGCAATAGTATAGTAACATAATACTCTTGTTCTTTCTCTCTTATTCTCTCTATACTTTCTCTCTCTGTATAGCTTGAATGAATTGATGAAAAATAATGAAGAAATGAGCTTCTATTTATAGGCTTGGCAGAGTAAGGGTAAAATAGTCTTTTCACCATAATTTATGATATCATCGCTGACATCATCGATCATATTTTATCATTGCTTACTTCATCATCCGATGACAACATCGCTTACCTCATCGTCTGATGACATCATCACTTACATCATAGGAATTCAAATTCAATTTGTTCTCTTCCACTTCCTTTTATTTTTATACCATGAATTTACTATAATAATTCTACCATTCAAATTATAAAAAAACGTACTATTATATAATCACATCATACTACTATAATGTAATATTATAATAATATATTTGAATGAATTATTTTATCGAAAAAGATAAAATACCAACTTTAAACAAATGTCAAATGCTAAAAATTCCTCAGTTTAAATCCACTTCGAATAAATATTTTCTTATCATATACACCAACAATTAATTATTCACAAATAATATTACAAAATTACAATATTTACAACCAGGTCGTTTCCAGAAAAGAGGAGGCTTTCCGATAAGGATTTCTCCCTATTGGCGCGCAATTAGGTGACCAAACCCCTTTCTTCGACAGAACTATCTAGACATTATCAATAATGTAAATAATAATATTATTCCAATAATATGAATTATTGATTTGATAATTTGAAATACTGTGCAATGACAATTATTGAATCAATAATATAAAACATCAACGTAGCAATTATTGAATCAATAAAATAAAGTATTGAACAGTAATTACTGTAACAATTATTGAGTAGTAACTTCTTACGTAAGCATCAATAATCCAAGATAATGTACAATACCGTGTGCTACAATGCAACCACGCATATTACTGTACTTTTACCACCGGGTATTTCAACAGTTAACGGTAAAACTTTTGCCGTTATTTTTATTAAAAGATAATTTTGTCGTTTTCTAACTCCGACAATAATTTTGTTGTGGGGTCCACCAATGATTGTGTCATCGTACAAATATTCCCAGACAAAAAGAATATTCCCCGACCAAACAAATATTTTATATCAACTTGCTTACTTTGAAAAAATTTATAAATATTACTCAGAACTATAACATTATAACAAATTCACACCTTAATATTCAAAAATGATATTTATAGAAAAATATCTTTATTCATAAAAGTTGGGGTCTTACATTATTCGGTATAATCATGACCGTAATTGAAAACACGGATATCCTTGGCTTGTAGTGCATGGATAATTCGTGGTCGTGATACTATTAAGATGAGTCTCATCATTTTTGGTTTTACAGTTGTATATCTTTGGCCTGTAGTGCAAAGATGGACTGTTGGTTATTGGTTTTATAGTTGTATATCTTTGGCCTGTAGTGCAAAGATGGACTGTTAGATATTGATTTTTTAGTTGTATAGCTTTGGCCTGTAGAGCAAAGTTGGATTGTTGATTTACTTGATTATAAAAATGAACTGTGATTTAATTATATTCTGTGGTGGTTCAGGTGAAGACAAGTGATGAGAGTTCTCTTTGTCTGGTGTATAGCAAAGAACTATTGATGAGTATTACAGGAATAAAATATTAAAGATGGACTTTTAATCTAGAGAAAATAGTAAACATTATGTTCTACTTGACTCTTCTAATGGATTGCTCGTTCTGCTGCAACTATGGTTGAAAAGTTTTATCATCTACCATATGTTCTAAATCTCTTTTTCATTATTGACGAATGCTATGGATAATTTAATTATCTATAGTCATGATATTCTTTACTGGGCTAGTTGTGCTCACCCTTTTGCTTCACAATTCCTTTCAGGTAATAAGAGTGTAGCTGGGTCGAGCGGAGATAATAGGGGAATAGAATGGTGGTCTCTAGCTGTGAAGGTTCTCCCTAAATAGTATAGAAAAGTGTGTTGTATTTTATACCTCATTTATTAGTTATATTTGGTGAATCAAATAGGGTGAGGCAAACCCAACTTTGGAAGGGTGTTTTGCCACTATCATACAAGATGTCTAATGACATACAACCTCGTGTCATCATAATCTTGGAGTTTGGTTGAAATATAATTTTCAATTGCAGACAGTGGAGATAGTTATATGTCAAGAGAAGACTCACCATTGAAAAGAACATGATAGTGGTCTTCTCATTTTTCTTTGGGATCTATTGGGTCAACCAAGGATAATTCTGTGGACATATGATATCTATCATAACCTAGAGGCATGGCCTCCCATGTACGAAGGTTTCCTTGAGCACTTCTCAAAGATTCTAATTTTTAAAATAGTTTTTGACTGTACCTTTATATAAGGTGCCATTGTGACGTGCTATCCAAGGTTGGGATGAGAGTCATATTTGGTATATATTTGTATCAAAACTCACAATATATGTGTGACGCCCCCAAAGTAGGTATACATCACCCATTCTGAGTCGCCAAAAAACATGGTACAAAATTCAAATACAACTTAATTATACAACTGTCGTGTAAAATACGACAAAATATAAGCTGAGAGTTTTAGTACGAATATTGTCTTCTAGACAGTATTCAAACTCAAATGGAGTCCTCAATACATTTCTTATCACAATATTTCATAGAATAGTGAGTACTACTAATGCTATCATCTGGACCGTCACTCCGTTTCCCGACTAGTCCCGGCTACGTTCTCATTTCCTGAAGAGAATAATGAAAGCAAAAGGGTGAGCTCAACCAGCCTAGTAAGAAATATTATGACTAAGATAATGCAGAACAAATTATCGTTAGCCTTCAACAGTGTTAAACTGATAAAATATAATAAACATCAAGTTTAACTGCAGTGGAATAAGCAATCCATTAGAAGAGTCAAGTAGAACATAATGTCTACTATCTCTTCTAGATTAAAAGTCCATCATTAATATTTCATTTCTGTAATACTCAACAACAGTTCTTTGTTATACTCAAGACAAAAAGAACTATCATCACCTGTCTTCACATAAACCACCAAAGATTATAATTAAATCCACAATTCATATTTATATCATGTAAACCAACAGTTTCTCCTTGCCACAAAGGCTTAATGGAACGTTTACTAATATCCTTACTCCAAAGGCTAAAGATATTAAAATGTAATAACAATGATCATACCAATCAGTTGTCTACCTTTGCACTACGGACCAAAGATATTCAACTATAAAACCAATGGTTATGATCATATCAATCAATTATTTGTTAGTGCACTATGGCCAAAGACATTAAACTGTTAACTAATGGTCATGATCCAGCCAATCACATCATCGAATTATCCATGCACTACGGGTCAAGGATATTCGTTATTATCACCAGTGGTTATGATCATGTCATACACCTGTCCATCTTTGCACGTAAGCCAAAGATATACAACTATAAAACAAATAATCAACAGTCTATCTTTGCACGTAAGCCAAAAATATACAACTGTAAAACCAATAATCAACAGTCCATCTATGCATGTAAGCTTAAGATATATAACTGTAAAACCAATAATTAACAGTCCATCTATGCACATAAGCCAAATATGATTTTCATCACAATATAAGCATGAGGATGATGACAATTATATAAGCATTAATCAAACGAAATCAAGGATAAATATTAAAGACTTTAAATTTATCCAGAGTTTAAAAAATATCCAAATTTTTAACATGATACTGCTTTGTAGAGTAAAATTCAAGAATAATATTCATGTACCAAAAATAATTTGGACAGAAAAGAAATATATTTTTCAGGTAAATAGTACCCCGTGAATAGTACTTCGAGAATAGTACCTCGTGAATAGTACCCCGACATGAAAAGTACCTCAAATACCCGAATGAATAATATTTGGGTGTATAGTAATTTGGGTGAATAGTAGCCTGTGAATAGTACTCCGACACGAAAAGTGCCCCGAATACCCGAGTGAATAATATTAGAGTGAATAGTAACTGACCGAATAGTAACCCGTGAATAGTAAATCGTAAATAAAATACCAAATAAAATGATATTTCATGACGAGTACAAAAGAAATGATATCTCATACGAGTATAATAGAATATACGAAACTGCAAATGGATTTTCATCCGCTATACGGTAATCCAGGTAGACAGATCATTTCCACAATTTAATAAAGAATGAATATGAAAGGTCATTCACCATGAATGTGGAAGTCTGCGTAGACAGGTTATTCCAACAGAATAATAAAGAATGGAATAACAAAAGAATTTACCAGGCATGCGATAGACCGCACAGACATGTTATTCCCAATAGAATAATAAATAATGGAACCAGGTCATGCGTAATACGTACAGACAGGATATTCCAACAAAATAATAAAGAATGGAACAAGGTCATACGTAATCCGCATGGACAAGATATTCCAACAGAATAATAAAGAATGAAATAACAACAGAATTCACCATACATGTGATAGACCGCACATACAGGTTATTCCAATAGAATAATAAAGAATAGAATAACAGAAGAATTTCACCATGTATGTGGTACTTCGAATAGACAGGTTATTCCAACATAATAATAAAGAATGGAATAACAACCCTTACGAGTATTGAAAAAAAATAACTTTCTTCATGAATACGAAAAAATAATACCCCTTAACTTAATAATAATATCCCTTACTATAATAATAATATCCCTTACCTCAGAAGAAGACTAGATATTAGAATAGCGAACTAGCAGACTTCTCTTCTTCTTTCTCTCTATAATAATTGCTCTATAGCTTTTGTGAATTGGTGAGAAATGAAGGAAGAATGAGCTTCTATTTATAAGAAAATATAGTTTCAATAATTGCACATTTTGGGGCTTGAAATATTACAGTATAATACCTCCATCTCTTTCTTCATTTTTAATTTAGTCCTGCAAGTATTGCTAGCACTGCTAATTCGTTGCCATCCCCGTGTTGTGATGCTGCTGCTACCGCTACTGCTTCAGCTAACTCCCCAGCACTCAGAGCCCCCATATGTCCGCCTAGTATCTTCAGAAGATCCCGATCTTGACATATAGCTCTCACACAGTCAGCCAAAGTATGAACAGCTGGATGGCTCGATGACTGTGTAGACTGGGTAGAAGAGCAGCCTGAGCCACTGAAGGATGGGCGTCATCGTTGTCTTTGACCTTTAATGTAGTTCTTCTTCACAACAGACGCCCTCTCCCACAACTCTTGATCGATAGACGGACATGGAGTGCCTTCAGGATAGCGCTCATTCAATAAACGCTTATAAGTGTCCTGTCATCATGTTAACAATTAAATAGTTAAAAATAAATTAATTCTGTAAGCATTAATTAAAGATCAAGTTGTTAAAAATTTTTACCGCTATCTGGATATCCTCAGGCAGACCATCACGGGTGGCCACGTACACATCCAGCCAATGGATAGGCTGACCTTGAGACTGAGACTCCTATACAAAAATAACACAATATTACTAAGTAAAAATGGGATATATTTTCTACAATTCATGATTGAAAACATATTAAAACTTGTAAATACGTACCCTGGCAGTGATATGCTGCAACTGTGAAATAATGCCACCCTTGTATGTTCCTTTAGCCTTTGTGTCATCGGATACACCCGAGGCTCTGTTGGTGGAGGCAGTCTTTCGTCTTTTCACCCAGCTCTCAGCTCTCCATTGGGCACACATCTCAGCCCATATGGACTGGGTGCACCACCAGGGGCTATGCTCGTGCATATAATCCTCTCCCTGGCCTGGATGGTCGATCTCGACATTGTGAATGGCTTTTTGTCATTCTTTATTCAAGTTGTCCTTGGTGCGGACTGCGCACTTCTGCCAGAATAATGTCTGAATCACCGAAACATACGCGTCCTCCCATCTATACCTTTTCTGCAAATAAAATAACAATAATAACATTACTAAATAATTATCCTTTGAATATTATATTAATATTATTTATCATAATTAAAAAAAATATACATGAAATTCTGCCCAAACAGCATCCTTGTGGGCGATAGGTGTGCTTGCCCACGTAATCACAGCTGTAGGCCAATTCTGTAAACACAGCTGTGATATGCACTTGACGATTTTATTATCTGAAAAATCACTATAATATACAACATCAATTAGCAAACATTAAAGCAATTTACATCTAAGTTATAATACTAATGAACATTTTTCAAACTTATACTTATATAATACTTAAAAAAAATCGCCAGAGTCTCCCCTACAATATGGACTAGCCACATGCACGACGACATGCATATATGGACATTTCTAGGCACCCAAGACACAAACCAATATAATATCAATCAAAACATTACCAATATACAATAAATGGAATCTTAAATGCTTATACAAAATTGATATATGCGGGACGTATGTGCTATTCGGAGGAGGGAAAATCTGAATAAGAATATGATCATCCGGATTAGTAGGGGCCTTGGGCACATGATTAGGCCTCCTACCCAGGCCGTGCTTTTTTTGCGCTGCTTCAGAAGCCATCTGTATATTACAAATTTCAATATGTTTTGCAGAGTCATATTTGATTACATGTATATATGACAATAAACATGACCGTGATATAAACATGTATATATATATATATATATATGAATATAAAATGACAATAAACAAAAATTTCATTTAAATAGTTTAGTACATAAACATGACAGTGATTTAAACATGTATATATATATATATATATATATATATATATATATATATATATATATATATATATATATGAATATAAAATGACAGTCCATTAAAAAATCTCATGTGAAGTGAACTGCACCCAACTCCAAAAAAATATACATTCACTTTTTAAACAAAACTAATATAAGAATAACAAGGTAGAACCTCTTCTACAAAAGTACATCAGAAGAACAATAACTGCTTTAATTGATTCCCTCATTTGTTTCAAGTGTCAATGTCTAATTCAGAATCATCTTGTAAACGTGTTGCAGATTCATAACCATCATCTGTTTCATATTCAGTGTCAGATTCAGTCAATAACTCTTCCTCCTCAGTATCAATGTCGTCTGACACAAGTATTGACTCATGATCTAATTTATGTGGTTCATCTCCAGCATCTAACTGGATTACTTCATTGTCGTCCTCCACATTTATTATAGTTTGACTATGAAGCATCTGCTCTTGGTAAATCTCCCCATCAACTAATTCTACACGACTACGCGCGGGAGTATGAATTACAACTTGCCAATCTGTAGGCGGTCTTATGTGACGCTCCGAAATCCGTGTAACATCGATTACAAGACATGGTACTGACGATATAACATACATCATCATCTATCTAAGTAATTCTAATAATAATAATAATATTATTAACTAATATATACTTATTCAAAATAAAGTCCCAAGTCTTTACAACCTTTAATAAACTGAAACTTAAACTTAACGTTTATCGCTACATCACATCATATGCTGAAATATAATTATTACATAAATAACTCTCATCATTTCATTTTAGACTTTCCTTTGTCCTTGCCCGAGCCCTCAGCATTATCAGCCTTAATTGAAAAGTTTAAGAAAGAATGAGCACAAATTTACCAGCAAATATATAAAGTAGTTTGAGAACGTACATCAGAAGTAGAAGCATTAGTATGAATATTTCTCAATAGTTGAAATAAATATCAAGAGATAAACTGGAATATCAAGATAAGAGTTCTGGAATTCTCAATAACATACTAAGGGGTGTAAAATACCCTGAACATTACTTTGTTTCATCAAAAACCGTCAGTCGATTTAACAATTAAATAGATTGTAAACGGTCTCTGCATGTACTCCAGGTGATCAGCCTATCATACCCTACATTGTGCACAAGTATAAAGTTTAAACGCATAAGCGTAAATGGGACTATATGCCGGTCATCAGTTACCCCGTTATCCGGTTTATTCATCTTAGTATTCATACGGGACCTCACCAAAGCAATTTGGATTGGTAAACATCAAATAGCTTCAAAGGATTTGAATTGTTTAAACAATATACTATGTTTGCATCAATAACATCTAGCTGAGACGAAAGATAGAAAGCATGCTTGAATATAGTTCATTAAGGGTATACGAACTTTAAAGTATAGCAGTTATAATAGGAACTGAATAATCATCAATAACGTTTCGCATCACAATTGAAGTTATAGAACTTTACAATAAAGGAGCTTGCACGAATGATTAATTAATCACAAGCCCAAACTTACCGTCGTTGCAATCAACTAATAAGAGTTGAATAAATTCATAATGAAAAATAGGGTAAGAAAATTGCCTTTATTATTGTTAACCAATAACAGATTAACAACTTACAACTATCTGCACTTCTCATGCCTTACACAATTGTATAATCATGCACATCAACTATTAGCAACGCATAGTAGTTGTAATATAAACTTTACTCTATAATTTTCAGAGTTTACTCTACGATTTTCACTGAATCTATGATTTTCATTGACTCTACAATTTTTACTCTACGATTTTCACTAACTCTACGATTTTCAGAGTTTACTCTACGATTTTCATTGACTCTACGATTTTTAAGTTTACTCTACGATTTTCACTGACTCTACGATTTTCATTGACTCTATGATTTTTACTCTATGTTTTTCACTGACTCTACGATTTTCAGAGACTTTACGATTTTTACTCTACGATTTTCACTGACTCGACAATTTTCACTGACTCTACAATTTTTACTCTACGATTATCACTGACTCTACGATTTTCAGAGTTTACTCTACGATTTTCACTGACTCTACGATTTTATTCCAGTTAACATAAAGATGATATGACCATGATACTTGGACACAATAAACTTCATAATTCAAGGTATTTTACAAAAATATAACATTCATAAAACTAGCATGCTAAGACCACAAACCAACAGCATAGAAAAGCGTGTCATCACTAGTTTTATACTTGGAAAAAATTCTGGAATTTCCAGAATCTGCAGATTTTATTACCAACATGCATGCTTACGATTTTCATAACTTGCTAAATTTAACTCCTTTTCTTATGAAATTTGGACAGGTTGTACCTCATGCTACATACTATTTTATAAAATTATAACATACGTTAATCGAGTCATCTACACCATGATTCCGAGGCTCCGGAAAACCCCAAAAATCACAGATTTCACATTCAACCAACTTTGAAAAATTTTGTGATTTTGATTCTAGCAAGCATGGGCTTGACTCCTACTATCCAGATCACTTCTACCAATATATATGAACATGATACAACAAACCAACTCACTAAATTACCATGCTATGAACAAATTGACTACAAAGAGGCATTTTATCAACATATCACATACATTCATGAAATATTTGATTCTCTATGTAATTGAAACATGTTTAAACCTTACTTTTCATTCCTTATCCTCCTCATAATAGAAACCAACAATATTATAATAGCCTTACGAAATCAACATAAACCATTTACCATGGTTATACATAATTTTTCACTATTTTTCTTCAAGAACATGAAAAAGAGAGTTTCATAGCTTACCTTTTTGGTTGAATTTCCCTTGCATTAATTTGATTATCCCTCTCCTTGCTTGTTAGTTATTAAGTGATCTCTAGAATACTACCACACTATCTATCACTCTCAACTTCTCTGCATGCTTACTTGGTGCAATTTTCTTAAAAGAAAAGTGTGTTTGTATATATGTATAGCTTTGTTAGAGTCTTTTGATTCCCATAACCACCAACTCCCATAACCCCCAACACTAATGATTAGTTACTCACAGTACTTAATAATACAATAATATAGTTAATTAATAGGAAGAATGTGGGAGTTAGAGAAAATGAATGTGGGAGTTAAAACGAATTTTGGTTTTAAGGAATAAAATAAATTACTTCTACCCTAGCTATTATGTAATATACGTATACTCCCTCCCTTGTCCCAATTTAATAGTCACATGGGTCCATCAGTTCAGCTGATTTCTATTAAAAAAATACATATATTATTTTAATCAATTAATCAATTAATAAGCTATTTGACTATTTTACCCTTGGAACCAAACATTGCGAACCATATATCGATTCCTACTAAAGTCGACGTTCCGGACGTCAAGGGACTATCCGTTTAGTCAAATTCATCTCTGAAAATCGTAGTTGACTATTTCCTCAAAAAAGTCAATAGGTTGACTTTGACCAAAAAGTCAACTATGACACTTTTTCGTGATTACAGTCTATCCTGACTAATTTTGACGTTCTAGACTCGAATACACAGTCCGTATCTCTAAATTCTACTCCTAACTCCAGATCGTGATTTAATACCATCCCACGTAATAAAATAGAATAATTTCCTACTTCATTTTATTTAAATAGTTAAATAAAACTAAACCAACCATTTAAATACATCTCATCACATATCTTGAAATAACAC
Organism: Panax japonicus; assembly: GCA_020205505.1. Lineage (NCBI taxonomy): Eukaryota > Viridiplantae > Streptophyta > Magnoliopsida > Apiales > Araliaceae > Panax > Panax japonicus. Next base: position 52,908,356 of record CM035101.1, on the reverse strand, counting down.
ATATATGTACCACACACATACATCTAATAAATGAAATCACCCAAAAGTTTCATATAAATTCGTTTATTAACAATTCTTAAATTACATATAAAATATATTAAAAAATAATAAAATTAAAAATAAAACTCGGATATTACATTCACCCTCCCTTAAAAGGATTCCGTCCCCGAAATCATTACACATCAATAAAAAAGATTAGGGTAATTTTTCATCATTTTCTCCTCGAGTTCCCACGTAGCCTCATCGGCATTGTGGTTCCTCCACAATACCTTAACAGAAGGTATTATCTTATTTCGTAACACTTGTTCTTTTCTATCGATTATCTGCAATGGGACCTCTTCGTAGGTTAAGTCCTTTTCAAACTGAATAGGTTCATACTCTATGACATGCTTGTAATCCTGCTTATAGGGTCGTAGGACAGAAACATGGAACACGTTGTGTTTATGTTCTAACTCCGGAGGTAAGACTATTTCATAAGCTACCTCACCCACTCGCCTCAACACTTCGAAGGGTCCTATGAATCTGGGACTAAGTTTTACCTTCTTCCCAAATCTCATTTTTCGTTTCCAAGGTGATACTTTCAAAAACACATAAGTGCCGACGTCGAAATCTCGTTGTTGCCGATGTTGATCTGCATATTTCTTCTGTCGATCCTGAGCCGTCACGAGTCTCGCTCGTATGATTTTGATCACATCTGCAGTTTGTTGCACCAATTATGGCCCTAGCAATTGTCGTTCTCCCACTTCATCCCAGCAAAATGGCGTTCTGCATTTCCTTCCATATAAAGCTTCATAAGGTGGCATACCAATGGTACGTTATTGTACGCAAATTCTACCAATGGTAGGTGACCATCCCAGCTCCCTTTGAAATCCATAACGCATGCTCTCAGCATGTCCTCTAACGTTTGAATAGTTCTCTCACTCTGCCCATCTGTTTGAGGATGATACGCCATGCTCAACCTCAGTTGTGTTCCCATGCGTTCATGATAACTTCTCCATAAATTCGTTGTGAACCGTGGATCGCGATCTAACACAATTGATACAGGTACCCCGTGCTTGGAAACAATCTCTTTGATGTAAAGCTTTACCAACTGATCCAAGGTATATCTGATCTTGATTGGCAAGAAATTCGCTGACTTGGTCAATCGATCAACGATCACCCAAACTGCATTGTAACCCTTCTGCATAGTTGGAAGTCCTACCACGAATTCCATCGTGATATGCTCCAACTTCCATTCTAGAACTTCTAAAAGTTAAAGTAGCCCGCTCAGTTTTTGATGTTCCGCCTTAACTCGCAGGCATGTTAAACACTTCTGACGCACTCTGCGACTTCTCTTTTCATATTGGGCCACCAATAATGTTGGCGGAGATCTCGATACATCTTTGAGCTTCCCGGGTGAATTGAGTAACTTGAGTTATGAGCTTCCTACAAGATTTCTTCCTTTAATTCAGACACCGCTGGCACCCAAATTCTCTTTTCAAATCTTAATAGTCCATCCCCCTATACTGAATTTAAGCTCTTCTCCATCTGAAATTCTTGTCCTCGCCTTCACGCATTCCTCATCGCTGCATTGTACTTCATTGATTTTGTCCAATAGAGTCGGATGAGCCTCCATTACGAACAATTTCCCCTCTGGCTCTCTTGGACTTTTTATCTCGAGTTCCAATATAGCCAACTCCTTAAATAACTCCCCTTGAGCTGTTAGCATCGCCAACCTACCACTGCACTTTCTGCTTAGTGCATCTACTACCAAGTTCGCTTTCCCCAGATGATACAAGATGTCACAATCGTAATCCTTTATAAGTTCCAACCATCTTCTTTGTCTCATATTCAACTCCTTCTGTGTGAAAATATACTTCAGACTTTTATGGTCCATGTATATTTCACACCTTACACCATATAAATAGTGCCTCTATATCTTTAAGGTAAATACTGCTGCCGCCAATTCCAGATCATGGGTAGGATATCCCTTCTCGTAATCCTTCAATTGACGCGATGCATACGCAATAACTTTACCACGTTGCATAAGCACACAACCAAGTCCTTTGTGTGACGCATCACTGAAAATCACGAAGTCACCTGTATCGTCAGGTAAAGACAACACTGGTGCTTCACTCAGTCTTTTCTTGAGTTCCTTAAAACTCTCTTCACATTTCTCCGTCCAGATAAATTTTACCGACTTCATCGTTAAATTCCTCAACGTTCCCGCTATCTTTGAAAAATCTTGGATAAACCGTCTATAATAGCCTGCTAGTCCTAAGAAACTTCTTACTTCAGTCGGTGACTTTGGTTGTTCCCAATTCTGAACCGCTTCCACATTTGCTGGATCCACAAAAATTCCGTCCTTGTCGATCACGTGACCTAGAAATTGAACTTTATCTAACTAGAATTCACACTTTAAGAATTTTGCGTATAACTTATCCTTCCTCAACGCCTCCAACACTAACCTTAAATGTTCAGCATGATCTTCCTAAGTCTTGGAATAGATCAAGATATCATCTATGAACACAACTATGAATTTATCTAAGTATTGCTTGAATACCCGATTCATCATTTCCATAAATACTGCTGGTGCATTTGTTAACCCGAACGACATCACCAGGAATTCGTAGTGACCGTAACGTGTCCTGAACGTTGTCTTAGGTACATCTTCCTTCCTTACATTTAACTGGGGATATCCCGTCCTCAAGTCGATCTTGGAAAAATATTTCGCTCCCTTCAATTGATCGAACAAATAATCTATCCTAGGTAATGGATACTTGTTCTTTATCGTCACCTTGTTCAACTCTCGATAGTCGATACATATTCTCATGGATCCATCCTTCTTTTTCACAAATAAAATTGGTGCTCCCCAAGGAGACACACTCGGTTGAATATACTTCTTATCCAATAACTCTTGCAACTGTACCATCAGCTCCTTCATTTCTACTAGTACCATTCTGTAAGGGGCTTTCGAAATTGGTGTCGTCCCTGGTACTAAATCTATAACGAATTCGACCTCCCGATCCGGCGGAAGTCCTGACAATTCCTCTGGAAATACATCCGAAAATTCGTTCACTACTAGTATCTGTCCCATCCCTATCCCTGCTTTCTGCGTATCGACGATATGGGCCAAATATCCTACACATCCCTTTCTTAGTAACTTTCTTGCTTGAATCATCGTCCGAAAACTTGAGTGTCTCGGCGACCTACTTCCATAGAATGCTACCTTAGACTGATCTGGAGTCCTAAGGTTTATACACTTCTTTTGGTAATCTATCATCGCTCCATGGTTAAATAATCAATCCATTCCTAGAATTACATCAAATTCTCCTAATTGAATTAGAATTAAATCCACGGGTAACTTATATCCCCTGATGTTTACAACACAATTTCTATAGACATGGCTAATGTGAATCATTTCCTTAGTAGCAACTTCTATGTTCATAGGATATTTTAATTCTTCCTGGGGTAAATTTAATCGTTGGGAGAATTCATGTGATACGAAGGAACAAGTAGCACCCGAATCAAATAATATTTAAGCAAATATATTATTGATCGGAATGATACCTAAAACCACATCCCTGGATGCGACCGCACCTTGAATCGTCATGTTAAAAGTCCTTTTTGTTGGTCGATTCTGAGTTGGTGGTCCATTAATCGTGAGATTCCCACCGCTTAGTCCCCTTCCTCCATTTCCTCCGGCTATGTTCTTCTTTGGGCAATTCCTTGCCTGATGATCCAATGCTCAACAGTTGAAGCATCCATTTCTCTTTGGTGTAGAGCAATTGGGAGAGATGTGCCCCTCTTGCCTGCAGTTGAAACGGACATTCTTTCCTTTCAGACATGCCCCTGAGTGATTCCTCCCACACTCCTTGCATGCCTCTGTTCTCTTCTTTGTTTCCCCTGGTTTTCCCCCAGGGTTTCTCGATTTGAAATTGTTGTTGCTACTGTTGTTATTGGTCCACTTCCTCTTGTTTGCACCACTGCTGCTGCTACCTTCCCCGCGATTCCCTCCTTCATTCTTCTTCTTTTTTCCTTATTAAATTTCATCAAGGCCTCACTTCCGCCCTCATCGATTATAGCTTTCTCCAGGAGAGTCGCGAAGCTTTTCTTCTGTAACACCGAGAGTCTGCTATATAGCTATGGTTTGAGACCCTGTTCAAACCTCCTCTTTTTTCTCTCTTCAGTATCGACCTGGTGAGGCGCAAACCTCGCCAGATCGTTGAATTTTGCGGCATATTGAGGTACCGTCATGTCTTCTTGCTTCAGCTCCAGGAATCACATCTCCATGCGACTCTGCATACTAACCGGAAAATAGTTCTCGAAAAAGATTTTCTTAAACCCTTCCCAAGGTATCACGCCTTCTCCAGCCCTGGTCTGGTTTGCCTCCCACCAGAAGTTATCTTCACCCTTCAGCTTGTAAGTGGCGAAGATTGTTTTCTGATCATCACCTACTCGGGCGATAGCGAACGCCTTTTCGATTTCCTTGACCCAAATTTGAGCTTCGATGGGTTCAGTGGTTCCTTTGAACTCAGGGAGTCCCGCTCTCTTGAAGTCCTTGAAGTGTGCCACCTGGGCCACTGGAGGGTTATTGGCATTGGAGGTTCGATTTAGAAGTGCCCCCACTAATATGTTTATAAACTTTGGCATAGGATTCGGTGGATCCCCAACATTACCGCCTGACCCCTCGGGTGTTTGACGACGTCTTCCTCTAGCCATCTATCTATTTAAAATGAACTTAATGTTATTATCTTACCACTTACTCTACATAATATATCAATCATAAGAAGAGACTTTATCATCACATTACATACTTAAATAAAAACATATTTATTTATAAACATAACACCCAAGGTATTTCATCGTCTTATAACATTAAGCCATTTACATCACTTTAAACCAACATACTTAGTAAAAACTGAAACCAAGCTTATTATTCAAAGATAAGCGTTCTATATGCCAGTAGTAAAAGTTCATCATAATAAACTAAAAGCCCCGCCTAATTGTGTCATCATGCTCCTCATTCGCTATCTCTAGTACCAGCCCTCAGCTTATAACACGTCTAGACCAGTGCTCCTCACATGGAAAATGATTCACCCTATGTTGAAACCTTCCATGTGCTGACTTAAATGCGTACTTCATCTTGTCTATCTTAACCTTCTTATCTCTCACCTCTCCTTTTAACTCGCCAGTTAGCTTCTCAGCCCGAACACGGTCTCTCCTCTCTTCTCCCCATAATGTGGTAATAATCTGCTTGTCAGTTTGAAGACTCTAAATCCTCGACTCTAACCCATTAATGGTATGCCCCAAGTGGGTCCTAATAGCTTCTTTTTCATCCTCCAGCCTATCCGCCTTCTGGTCTGATGCCCGCAACTTGTCACCCAGATCCCCGTTCCTAATTATCAGGTGGTGCACCAATGCCTCAAGCAATGCTGCAGTTTGCTGCTCCCCCTGATACAGCTCCTTCAACTCATGTACCTTGTCGTCCAACTCCGTAATCCTATCCATCAACTCATCCAATAAAGTATCCTCAGGTGCTTCTTCCGAGTCCTCCTCGGGCTCCTCTTCCTCTTCAGGATACTCCTTTGGGTTTGAGTTAGCTACTTCCTCAGCTATAGGCTCAGGTACAGCTGTCACCAACTGCTCACTCACAACGTGGATATCTCTAACCTCCTCTTCTCATGACATCCTTCAAACAAGAAAAAAAATCACTCGGTTAGTATTTTAAAATAGTTGTTTTTGTTTTTAGGAAAAATAGATTTGACACAATCCCTAGAACTCTACATGAGTTCATCTCTTTATTTTCTCTACTAACTTCCCTAAGGTTATAGTCTAAGGTTCCCCACCTAAGGTTTATAACCTATTGCTCTGATACCAACCTGTGAACGCCCCCTAACCCGTGTAACATCGATTACAGGACATGGTGCTCATGATATAACATACATCATCATCTATCTAAGTAAATCTAATAATAATAATAATAATAATAATATTAACTATTATATACTTATTCAAAATAAAGTCCCAAGTCTTTACAACATTTAATAAACTGAAACTTAAACTTAGCGTTTATCGCTATATCACATCATATGCAGAAATATAATTATTAAATAAATAACTCTCATCATTTCATTTTAGACTTTCCTTTGTCCTTGCCCGAGCCCTCAGCATTATCAGCCTTAACTGAAAAGTTTAAGCAAGAATGAGCACAAATTTCCCAGCAAGTATATAAAGTAGTTTGAGAACATACATCAAAAGTAGAAGCATTAGTATGAATATTTCTCAATATTTGAAATAAATATCAAGAGATAAACTGGAATATCAAGATAAGAGTTCTGGAATTCTCAATAACATACTAAGGGGTGTAAAATACCTTGAACATTACTTTGTTTCATCAAAAACCATCAGACGGTTTAACAATCAAATAGATTGTAAACGGTCTCTGCAAGTACTCCAGGTGATCAGCCTATCATACCCTACATTGTGCACAAGTATAAAGTTTAAACGCATAAGCGTAAATGGGACTATATGCCAGTCATCAGTTACCCCGTTATTCGAGTTATTCATCTTAGTATTCATACGGGACCTCACCAAAGCAATTTGGATTGGTAAACATCAAATAGCTTCAAAGGATTTGAATTGTTTAAACAATATACTATGTTTGCTTCAATAACATCTAGCTGGGACGAAAGCTAGAAAGCATGCTTGAATTTAGTTCATTTAGGGTATACGAACTTTAAAGTATAGCAGTTACAATAGGAACTAAATAATCATCAATAACGTTTCGCATCACAATTGAAGTTATAGAACTTTACAATAAATGAGCTTGCACGAATGATTGATTAATCACAAGCCAAAACTTACCCTCGCTGCAATCAACTAAATAAGAGTTGAATAAATTCATAATGAAAAATAGGGTAAGAAACTTGCCTTGATCGTTGTTTACCAATAACAGATTAACAGCTTACAGCTATCTGCACTTCACGTACCCTACACAATTGTATAATCATGCACATCAACTATTTGCAACGCATAGTAGTTATAATATAAACTTTTTTCTATAATTTTCAAAGTTTACTCTACGATTTTCACTGACTCTACGATTTTCATTGACTCTACGATTTTTACTCAACGATTTTCACCGACTCTACGATTTTCAGAGTTTACTCTACGATTTTCATTGACTCTACGATTTTTGAGTTTACTCTACGATTTTCACTGACTCTACGATTTTCATTTACTCTATGATTTTTACTCTACGATTTTCACCGACTCTATAATTTTCAGAGACTTTACGATTTTTACTCTACGATTTTCACTGACTCTACAATTTTCACTGACTCTATGATTTTTACTCTACGATTTTCACTGACTCTACGATTTTCAGAGTTTACTCTATGATTTTCACTGACTCTACGATTTTATTCCCGCTAACTTAAAGATGATATGACCATGATACTTGAACACAATAAACTTCATACATCAAGGTATTTTACAAAAATATAACATTCATAAAACTAGCATGCTAAGACCACAAACCAACTGCATAGAAAAGTGTGCCAAAACTAGTTTTATACTTAGAAAAAATTCTGGAATTTCCAGAATTCTACAGATTTTATTACCAACATGCATGCTTACGATTTTCATAACTTGCTCAATTTAACTCAATTTCTTATGAAATTTGGACAGGTTGTACCTCATGCTACATACTATTTTATAAAATTATAACATACGCTAATCAAGTCATCTACACCATGATTCCGAGGCTCCGAAAAACCCCAAAAATCACAGATTTCACATTCAACCAACTTTGAAAAATTTTGTGATTTTGATTCTAGCAAGCATGGGCTTTACTCCTACTGTCCAGATCACTTCTACCAACATATATGAACATGCTACAACAAACCAACTCACTAAATTACCATGCTATGAACAAATTGACTACAAAGAGGCATTTTATCAACATATCGCATACATTCATGAAATATTTGATTCTCTATGTAATTGAAACATGTTTAAACCATACTTTTCTTTCCTTATCCTCCTCATAACAGAAACCAACAATATTATCATTACCTTACGAAATCAACATAAACCATTTATCATGGCTATACATGCTTTTTCACTATTTTTCTTCAAGAACATGAAAAAGAGAGTTTCATAGCTTACCTTTTTGGATGAATTTCCCTTGCGTTAATTTGATTATCCCTCTTCCTTACTTGTTAGTTGTTAAGTGGAATTTTCTTAAAAGAAAAGTGTGTTTGTATATATGTATACTTTGTTAGTGTCTTTTGATTCCCATAACCCCCAACTCCCATAACCCCCAACACTAATGATTAGTTACTCACAGTACTTAATAATAGAATAATATAGTTAATTAATAGGAAGAATGTGAGAGTTAAAGAAAATGAATGTGGGAGTTAAAAAGAATTTTGGTTTTAAGGAATAAAATAAATTACTTCTACCCTAGCTATAATGTAATATACGTATACTCCCTCCCTTGTCCCAATTTAATAGTCTCATGGGTCCATCAGTTCAGCTGATTTCTATTAAAAAAACATATATATATTATTTTAATCAATTAATAAGCTATTTGACTATTTTACCCTTCGGAACCAAACTTTGCGAACCATATATTGATTCCTACTAAATTCGACATTCCGGACGTCAAGAGACTATCCGTTTAGTCAAATTCATCTCTGAAATTCGTAGTTGACTTTTCCTCAAAAAAAGTCAACAGGTTGACTTTGACCAAAAAGTCAACTGTGACACTTTTTCGTGATTACAGTCTATCCTGACTAATTTCGACGTTCCGGACTCGAATACACAGTCTGCATCTCTAAATTCTGCTCCTAACTCCAGCTCATGATTTAATACCATCCCACGTAATAAAATAGAATAATTTCCTACTTAATTTTATTTAAATAGTTAAATAAAACTAAACCAACCATTTAAATACATCTCATCACATATCTTGAAATAACACATATATGTACCACACACATACATCTAATAAATGAAATCACCCAAAAGTTTCATATAAATTCGTTTATTAACTATTCTTAAATTACATAAAAAAATATTAAAAAAAATTTAAAAATTAAACTCGGATATTACAGTCTATCCTTTTCTTAACAGGACTAGGAGTGTAGTATACCTGTACTGTTTGAGTTGGTAAAACAAACGTTTCGTTGGAGTACGCAAGCCTATGGAGGTCAATATCGACGATTCCATGTCTGTCAACACGTATCCCTTTTTCTGAATCAAACCAACGGCACTTGAACAAATGAATATGACCCCCGTACGTGCCTTTGTACGACAACTCTACGATTTCCTCCAACTCCCCATAAAAGGCACGACCAAGCTCATTGTAACAATCTCCTTGGACACACACTCCAGAGTTCGTTGTTCTTTTACCGCGCCCATATGCCTTTGTGTGAAATTCCCAACCATTTATTTTGTAACCATTGCGGCTGACTTGGTCCCTGTCTGGTCCCATTGCTTGGACTTGTACATTAGCCAGAATCGTTGATCCTTCAGTTAAAGCCTACAAAAACTCCATCTTATTAAATGAAGTCATAGTTAACATGGAGTATATATATATATATATATATATATATATATATATATATATATATATATATATATATATATACTACGTGCTTAAAAATTGAACTTACTTTGTCCTTTAGCCAAAGTGCAAATTTTTTATCCCGATTGATTTGAATATCTTTATCAGTTATGCCGGGATGCTTCACTTTTAAATCTTCATCGTACAATATATACCATGTTATAAACATTAACATATTGGAATAAATTTTCAACTTAAAAGATAAATTATCAAGTTTACATGTGTACCTCACAAATTCGTCAATCTCCTCGCAATTGAGAATAATGTAAGTATGTGTAGCATGTAATTCTTGCTCAGAGAGGAATATGCGCTTCCCTTTTCCATAAACGCGGCCCGATAGACCAAATACAAAGAGCCGGGCATTTAGTTCAACATTTCCCCCATCATCATGTCTCGATACTCGATTGGCCTTTATCAAGACTTCGTCCGGAAAATAGTCTGAGACAAACGTAGATATCTCATCGAAACTGTTTGCCTCGCATATCGAACCCTCGACATAAGCTCTATTCTTCACCTTCCTTTTAAGGTTTCCCATCACCCTCTCGAAAGGGTACATCCATCTATATTGAACTGGACCCCCAACACGAGCTTCATAGGGAAGATGGATTTGCAAATGCTCCATGGAGTCAAAAAATCCAGGTGGGAATTTTTTTTCCAGTTTACACGTGATCTCTATGATGTTCTTCTCAAGTACAAACATGTCTTTCTCATTCAATGATTTTGAACACAAGTCTTTAAAGAAATGACAAAGATCCATCAAAGCATTACCTATTAACCAAGTGTGTCTAGTTACCTTCTCTGTTGCACTAATAGTTCCGTAGCACTACCTATTTTGGCTTAACAGCCCCCAATAGCTTACCATGCTGACAACCAAGCTTGGCTTGGCCCCGTGAGGCTTGGCTAAGATTGGCGTGGCCTCGTGTGGCCTCGCGGCCCCAATCCCATTCCTTCAGCTCCAACAATCCCTTAATAGGCTCTAGTGGATCACCAATATATTTATATCCAATTGATAAGCAACACCCAGGCTCTCTATATAAACAGAACCCAATTTACTGAGAATTACTAAAATTAAGCTACTCGCATATTCAAACAATTCAATAACGAAAACATTAAAAGATTTGGGGGAATCGTTGTTATAAATTAACTAAGGTGTATAAATTCCCGTGTATATTTTTTTGAAAAGAAAGACTTGGTTGGTCATCTCCATCAAACAAATGTTTATTGTTGATTGATGGTCTGCTCATGCTTCCACATAATTACATGACAATGATAGCATACGAATACACGGTCTGGGTAACCCAAGCTCAATAAGTTAATTCACTAGAGCTACAATTATAAACACTAAAACTCACCATTTAATCATTCATAATTGTATTCCCACTTATATAAGGCATTCAAGTCATTTGGGTATAGATAGGTATTGATTGTCGTCAAAGGTATACATAAAATGTATTAGCCCTATAAATATGTGAGTAAGCCAAGCCCCATGTAGATTTCTATTTTCCTCTATAAATGTGAGATGAAGCCCCTGAATAAACTAATAGGGGAACTCTCAGAGAGAGAAGAAGAGAATCAAGACCAGTAATTTACTTAGGAAAGCCTATGGGGCATATTACACACCACATTCAAGTGCTAAAATTAGGGCTTTAAATCACAAGCAATTCAACAGTATGTAATCACAAGCAATTACACATTTAAATTCAAGACTAAGAATTAGGTCTTTACATTAAAGCAATTGCACACCACAATCAAGAATAAAAATTATAAAATTTGGAATTCCAATCAAATCGCACAACTACTTGAAGAATTTAACAGTATTTTATCGAATCTAACCAATATAAGTACATACCAGTGTTTGGTGTGTCGAAAGATGCCATCAACAATAAAAAGAATAGAAAAAACTTGAGTTGCTTACATAATTAACATGCACAAACCAATTGTGATAATTGAATGTAAAACAAGCAAAATGTGTCATGAATTCAGATGAAAGACTACATTGGCTCAATATATTAGAAGGATTTTGCTCTCTATATATATCCAATATGTTATCATGAATGCCTATTTCATCAATCTAAATACACAAAGTTAAATTAACTATTGTACATCACAATCAGACACCTTTAAAAAAATTGAGTAAGAAACAAGTGAGAACACAATCAAAATTCAAAATTAACTGAATAAAACTATGATAGCAGAGGTAGATTTGTGAGGTAGATTTATGAATATATAATGGTATATTTCAAACAAACAATGATACTTTGAAATTCATATGATTTCTGTACAAGTCCAACAGAACATTGTTATTTTCCAGTAGCAGTAGAAACTTGTTCTTACTAAATAAATAACTCTGAATAGCATGAGTTAGTAAATAGAAGCTTATCAGTACAACTATACAAAAACATAGGCCTGGAATATGAAATTTTGAGCAGTCTGAAAAATTCTATAGCCTTAAACCCCAAGTTGACATTCGAATACTATCATAAATAACAAATAGTGGTAGGGTAAAAACATCTCCACAAATAACACTAGTCCACTAATAACTCAGATGAAATAACACTAGAGAATGATTAAACAGGTTACCCAAATAATAAACACAGTTTAATTTAGGGATTAATTAATTGGGTTACCAGCTAAGGTACGTCGGTGTTGAAGGCGTCGGCCGGCGAGTTGGTGGTGAAGGCGGCAATAATATTCTCCCTCTTCTCTTCTCCCTTGACTCCTTTGTCTGTGATTCTCCCTCTTTTTCTTTCTTCTCGACTGATTCGAACGAATGCCTGAATCTGTTTAAGGGTTTAAGAATCGGCGACCGCCATCAGCGACCGCACGCGGATGCTAATTTTTAATGATGTGAAAGTATCAGCGACCGCATGCGGTCGCTGATGATTAGTGGTCGCAAAAAACTAGCACGCCAACATTGCCTACAAATTTTTTGGTTGTAAAATTGAACCAGCGACCAATTAGTGATCGCATACCAGTCGCTACACTAAACTAGCGACCATATTCAATTTCAGTCGCAACTGTGAGTCACTAAGAATCCTATCTGCGACCGAAAGGTCGATCGCCGATAATGTTGGTCGCTGTTAGAGCATTTTTGCTAGCCTTCAACAGTGTTAAACTGATAAAATATAATAAATATTAAGTTTAACGGCAGTGGAATAAGTAATCCATTAGAAGAGTCAAGTAGAACATAATGTCTACTATCTCTTCTAGATTAAAAGTCCATCATTAATATTTCATTTCTGTAATACTCAACAACAATTCTTTGTTATACTCAAGACAAAAAGAACTATCATCACCTGTCTTCATATAAACCACCAAAGATTATAATTAAATCCACAATTCATATTTATAATCATGTAAATCAACAGTTTCTCCTTACCACAAAGGCTTAATGGAACGTTTACTCAATATCCTTACTCCAAAGGCTAAAGATATTCAAATGTAATAACAATGATCATACCAATCAGTTTTCTACCTTTGCACTATGGGCCAAAGATATTCAAATATAAAACCAATGGAAATGATCATACCAATCAATTATCTGTAAGTGCACTACGGCCAAAGACATTCAACTATTAACTAATGGTCATGATCCAACCAATCACATCATCGAAATATCCACGCACTACGGGCCAAGGATATTCATTATTATCACCAGTGGTTATGATCATGTCACACACCTGTCCATCTTTGCACGTAAGCCAAAGATATATAACTATAAAACAAATAATCAACAGTCTATCTTTGCACGTAAGCCAAAAATATACAACTGTAAAACCAATAATCAACAGTCCATCTATGCACGTAAGCCAAAGATGACTTTCATCACAATATAAGCATGAGGATGATGACAATGATATAAGCATTAATCAAACAAAATTAAGGATAAATATTAAAGACTTTAAATTTATCCAGAGTTTAAAAAATATCCAAATTGTCAACATGATACTGCTTTGTAGAGTAAAATTCAAGAATAATATTCATGTACCAAAAATAATTTGGACAGAAAAGAAATATATTTTTCAGGTAAATAGTACCCCGTGAATAGTACTTCGAGAATAGTACCTCGTGAATAGTACCCCGACAGGAAAAGTACCTCAAATACCTGAGTGAATAATATTCGGGTGTACAGTAATTTGGGTGAATAGTAGCTCATAAATAGTACTCCGACACGAAAAGTGCCCTGAATACCCGGGTGAATAATACTAGAGTGAATAGTAACTAGGCGAATAGTAACCTGTGGATAGTAAATCGTAAATAAAATACCAAATAAAATGATATTTCATGACGAGTACAAAAGAAATGATATCTCATACGAGTATATTAGAATATACGAAACTACAAATGGATTTTCATCTGCCATGAGGTAATCCACGTAGACAGATCATTTCCACAATTTAATAAAGAATGAATACGAAAGGTCATTCACCATGAATGCGGAAGTTCGCGTAGACAGGTTATTCCAACAGAATAATAAAGAATGAAATAACAAAAGAATTCACCAGGCATGCGATAGACCGCACAGATAGGTTATTCGCAACAGAATAATAAATAATAGAACCAGGTCATGCGTAATTCGCACAGACAGGATATTCCAATAGAATAATAAAGAATGGAACCAGATCATGCGTAATCCGTACATACGGGATATTCCAACAGAATAATAAAGAATGAAATAACAACAGAATTCACCATGCATGTGATAGACCACACATACAGGTTATTCCAACAAAATAATAAAGAATGGAATAACAGAAGAATTTCACCATGTATGCGGTACTTCGCATAGACAGGTTATTCCAACATAATAATAAAGAATGGAATAACAAAAGAATTCACCAGGCATGCGATAGACCGCATAAATAGGTTATTCGCAACATAATAATAAATAATGGAACCAGGTCATGCGTAATTCGCACAGACAGGATATTCGAATAGAATAATAAAGAATGGAACCAGATCATGTGTAATCCGCACAGACAAGATATTCTAACAGAATAATAAAGAATGAAATAACAACAGAATTCAGCATGCATGTGATAGACCACACATACAGGTTATTCCAATAAAATAATACAGAATGGAATAACAGAAGAATTTCACCATGTATGCGGTACTTCGCATAGACAGGTTATTCCAACATAATAATAAAGAATGGAATAATAACCCTTACGAGTATTGAAAAAAAATAACTTTCTTCATGAATACGATAAAATAATACTCCTTACCTTAATAATAATATCCCTTACTATAATAATAATATCCCTTACCTCAGAAGAAGATTGGATAGTAGAATACTGAGGTAGCAGACTTCTCTTCTTCTTTCTCTCTATAATAATTGCTCTATAGCTTTTGTGAATTGGTGAGAAATGAAGGAAGAATGAGATTCTATTTATAGGAAAATATATTTTCAATAATTGCACATTTTGGGGCTCAAAATATTACAGTATAATACCTCCCTCTCTTTCTTCATTTTTAATTTAGTCCTGCAAGTATTACCAAACTTGCACCACCTCCCCTAATAGTAAATCATGTGAATCAATAGTTCTGAACATGTGAAAAAATTAATTATAGTATAGTATGTTAGTTCCCATAGGGGACAATAGATCTAGAAGGGGGGGTTGAATAGATCCTTTTTCTTTCAAATACTTTTCTAGTTAATATTATATTGTTCATAATTAACATATGGCAAACATAAGAATCTTTTCAAGCACAACGAAATAAGTAAAAGATCCCCTTCATTGATATATTCATAATCATACATACATTGTTCGTAGAGTGAGTTTAGTTGTAAGCAGTTAAAACATACATAGCAGTTATAGCAGTTATAGTACATAATGTAAATGACATAATGTAAAAGACACAAGGGGTTTTAAGTGGTTCAGAGACTCAAGCTCCTAATCCACTCTTTTGTTTTCAACTAGCAGGATTTCCACAAATGAAGGGCAGAACCCTGAATCACTAAGATTCCATCAAGGTCAGCAGCCTTTGAACTTCATTTCACTAAGAACTCTTCAAGGCCAGCAGCCTTGGAACTCCTCTAGTTCCCTAGGAACTCTTCAAGCTCAGCAGGCTTGGAACTTCGTTTAGTCCCTCCGGACAAGGACCCTTCTGGCCATGCTTTGTTTAGTCCCTCCAGACAAGGACCCTTCTGGCCCTGCTTTATTTAGTCCCTCCAGAAAAGGACCCCTCTGGCCCTGCTTTATTTAGTCCCTCCAGACAAGGACCCTTCTGGACCTGCCTTGTTGAGTTATTTATTTGTTGTTGCTGGAGTCAGTGCTTAGCTGCTAAGATGTCTTCATGCTCTGAACATCTTCTATCCTTAGTAGCTTGGCTTGATCATCCTTGAAGTGCATCTGAGTATTGCATGATGCTTAGTTTCTATGGTTACTCAACCACTTTGGATGACCCCTTGTTGAACTGCCTTGAAGATCATTCTCCTTGGTACTTGATGACTGCACATGAGAGGCTTCCAAGCTGACTGTAGGCTCTTCTTTTAGGTACTTTGAAGTTTCCTCATGCTTAATACCAATATGGCTTTTGTGATCTCCCTTCTACTAATTAATGCCTTCTCATAATGGACGTGCTAAGATGACTATAGGCTCTTCTCTATTGTACTTAGAGTCTTCCCATGATGGACATCAAGATATCATGATGCTCTTCTTTCTCTCAGTAGTTCTGAACACTCTTCATGTAGTAGAACTCTCACTTCTACATAGTAGAACTCACACTTCTACTTCTTTCTTTATCTAAATTCTGAGTGTTCTTGGAGGATCGTAGAGTGAGCCTTCGGACTCACTATTTCACATGGTTTAGATCAGTCCACCTTCTTTCCCAACAAAGCAACTCCAGCAGCCTTTGATCTTTGAAGCTCTTCCTCATTTATACTCCTTCCCAATCCTTCCATTAGAAAGTAACCATAAAAGGCTATTCAAATATCTTCACAGATCTCAAGTTTCTTTATGTAGATTGCTTGATGTGACTTGTCATACTTTTTTTGATGTTGCAGTCTACTGTTTCACCTACCACGTCAGATGTACACTTTAAGGTTGTCTTATTGCATCGATGCTCTCAATAAGCACTTTTCCAAATATTACCCTTCAGATTGAACCTTTGTCAATGCTTCAGTCTTCAGTTATTCGGACTCTACGATTCTGATGCACGTCTTCAAGGACTTGATCGTAGTGTCTTGTTGAGTGTTGCTCATTGACTGGTTGAGTTAACACTACGATCTTGAAGAGTGTTGATTGGATCTTCAATGTAGAACACCTCTTCCTTGTATTATGTAGTACTTCAATACTTCTGTTTACTTTGACTATTCTCAGAGACTAATGGCCTAATTCCTTACTCTGGTCCCCTTTTGAATATCAAGACACCTCAAATTTATGGCGCGTCTAACTTGTTTTCTCCTTGTGATCTTCCGCTCACTTATCATCAATAAACTGACCCTGCACTTAGTCACTTTAGCCTTGCTCTTCAGACGCTGGACCGAGTTCAGAAGCTGACCAGTATCTCGGTCCACCTTCCATCAGTTCCTTCTCTGTTTGACAAACACTACGATCTTGGTTGCTTCCAAGATCGTTATATTCTGTTCACTTGATAGCTACTGCATAAGCTGACTTTCCTTAGTCAGTTTTTGAAGTCTTCTTTGGATCTCCTTGTGGAAGATTTCATCACGAATGTCCTTACGCCCCAATCTTAATGCTGATTGGGTTGGTGTTGAGATCTTCTGTTAGCCTGCATGCCATTCGTTGAGTGCTCTCTAATTTCCTTGGATGTAGCTTACAGCTTGAACCAGAGGCTTCGTTTCTTTGGATATTCTGGATGTGCTTCATTTGTTGAGAACTGTATATGCTCTACGATTCATCCTTGGCATTGTGAGCACTTCTGTTGAGGTCGTAGTTCTGCACTCTTCGATTCAGCTTCGGTTGGTGCAGACACTATGATCCTGAGATCAGATCTTGACACTCTACGATTTCTGCCTTGCTTGGTGTCTTCATCTGATCTTGCTTGACTACGATCTCTGCATGTAATCAATAGACTATACGAACTCAGAGTGTGATCTACGATCCTTGACTTGGCTTTGGCATCAGTAGACTCTACGACTCTGAGTGTAGTCTACATTTCTATCTTGACTTTGGCAGATGACCAGTCGGCTCGTAGGCAGGCTGTCTCTACGATTCTGAGCTGATTTCCTCAGCACACTACGATCCTGAGGAAGCTCTACTCGATACACTATGATCCTTCTTCGTTTCCCCTGGCAGTCTATGAACTCTGAGATCTACTATCTTGCATACTTTTTTTCTACCTCGATAGCTCTCGAGTTAACCTTGACTCACCTGGTAGACTACGACTTCTGGTGTAGTGCTCGACGATCAGACAAGCCTATCTATTACATTATAAGATCAACCTAAGAAGCTTGATCTTTCTATATTTATTGTCCTTGTACATCATTTCTTTTTAAGGACTTTATAAAGCTGTTTTGCTTATTTAGGATCAACCTAACATATTTGATCAATTCATTCTAAGCCCTTGTACATATACTTCTATTATCTATCAAAAGACTTTACTACTTTTCTTAATACAAGCATACTTGCATATTCATTCATATATATCATAATCAAATCATATATTAAATGGGAATATCATTCACATGTTTATTCCTGACAATCTCCCCCTATTTGATTATGACAAAAACATTAAGTGCATATGCATGTTATGAATGAATCTTATATACAGTGAGCAGGTGTATTTCTAAAAAGATAATTATGAATGTCATTTATATTGATATGGAAATTTATATATTCAGACATTCTACAACCTAGATCCAGAACATACCTAACAATTTACAGATGTACCTCCTTGGCTTCATGTATGTTTTCAGGATGCTTGTTGATCAGCTACTCATCTATTTCTTTTTCTTGCTCATGTTCCCCCTGGAATGATGACCTTTTATCTTTGCTTAGCTCTCCTTCATCATCCTTCTTCTTTGACTTTTTCTCTCTTGTCCCTCTGTTCTTCTTCGAGTGCCTCTTGCTCCTCTTCTTTCTATGCCTCTTTTTTTCCCCTTTTTTGTCATCAATCATTTGATAGAGCTACTCCATGTTGGAATTAAGTTGCTCCATTAGGTAGGAGGTGTTGGCAACTTCAAGCTTGAGTTCCTGCAGGCCTAGCTCAAGTTGCACTGAGAATGACTACTTCAGGTCGTCAATCTTGTCAGAGAGGGCTTGGATTTGTTCTTCATTTGCCTTCTGAACATGTAGAAATTCAGCCTTTTAATCTTGGATGGCCTTCTGATAGATGTTATCTCTCTCTTGGAGTTTGAGAGATACATCTGCCAAGATAGCTTGAAGCTTGTGCTAAAAAGAATCATCTATTGTTGCTGTCTACTTCTGTGATTTAGTGAGCATAGATATCTTCTTGCTTAGATCATCAGAACTCTTCAGTAGTTCCTGCTCCATAGTAGTTTGATCCTTTTGGTCGGCAGCTTCAAGTTGAATAATGGATTGGACTCTATGATCGTCATCTTTGGACATATTTTCAAAGGTTTGGATAATCTGAACAATCTTGGAGTACCAATTTCTTATGGAGGATGATGGAGTGTCTGATAGTAGTGTTTGAGTATAAGGAGGCTTCTGGTTTTGGGCTTGAACATCCTCAGCAGTGGAGTGAACAGACTCTATGATCAGCTTCTTGGTCATGACTCTTCTTCCTTCAGAATCCACTCTACGATCGTAGGGATATAGAGATTTCTAGCCTGTCGATAGACCTTGATGTGAGGCTGGTTTGTTATCATCTTCGTGGCATAACTTTTCACCCTTGGGAAGTTTTGGGCTACCAGTTCCATGCTTGGAAATGTCTTATAACACCAGCTGAGGTAGCTTTCTTCTCCTTCAGTAAAGGCCTTTAGCCATGGCATCCACTGGAAAAATAATCTCATCAGCAGATCATCATTCCAATTCTTGGTTAAGTCAAACGTAGTCATTCTTACTACTCTGAGCTGTTCATCTCCATAGTTTACCCATCTAGTAGGTGGAGTCTGTGATGGTTCATTAGGAACTTCTACCACTATTCTCCTGGTAAATCTTGCAGGTGAGAGGACAGGGTAAAGTTCTGGTTCTTCTTATTCCTGATCTTCAGAATTGGAGTTATTTTCTACTTCTTCTTTCTCAGAACCAGAACCGTTTTGATCAGCTTCAGAAGAGAATCCTTCTTGCTGCATTTCATGTCCAGAACCTTCTTCAACAAGCATTTCCTCAGACTCTTCTTCTTCACTGCTGGTTTCATTATTAGCACTTTCTTTCGGGAATACAGACTCATCATCACTCAATTCAATGATGACATTTGATTGGCCATTGCTCCTTTTGGAGGAAACCTAGGCTTGCAGTTTGTAGCTCTTCCTTCTTCATAGAGGTTTAACTATTGGAGAGACAGATTCTTCTTCTTCTTCAGACTCTGACTCCTCTTGCTCAACAAACAGACTTCTTTGGAGTTCAGCACTGGCAAGGATAGATTCTTCTTTCATGGACTCATCACTTTCTGAGCCATCTTGATGGCTTTCTGGATTGGAGGGGACATTATCTTATTCTTTTTGAACAGCATTTTCTGACCCATTCTCTGGGCTTGTTGGGGTAGTTGCATCTAGGGATGCATTTTGGTCATCTTTATTTTCTTTTTCATTATCAGAGTGACTGCTCTGAGGATTGGCCATGGGGCTTGAGCATTTTTCTTTGTCAGCAGTTGCTGCACTTTCTACCATCCCATCAGCTTCATTTTCATTGCTGGATGCTGACTGTGGGGACTGGACCTTGGCATCTGTTTCCTTTTCTTATGCTGACTCTATGTCCCTTTCTTCAGCAGATGTACTGATTTGGGAAGCTAAGGTTGGTTTATCTTCCACCTTAGCTTTCTTGCTGACTGGCCCTTGAAGCAACCTTCTGCTTCTTCTCTTTGTTATTTCAGCAGTTAGGACCTTTTCTTCTTGGTGGGGCCTGGGCTTTCATTACACTGCCAGCTCTCTTCACACTTTTGGATTTCTTCTTGACTGGTGTAGTTTTAGCTGCTACAGAGTCATTAGACTCAGAGCTCTCTGCCTTTACTTCTCTTCTTTGCAGAGGCTCTACTGCTGCTCCCAGCTGTCAGCCTTTTGTTCTCCTTTTGGTAACTGTCTGCAGATTTAAAATTGTTTTTATGGCAGTTCCTTCTAACTCTGCACATTCAGTGATGTGTTAACTTTTCATTGGTTGCACGTTACCCAGTAATGAGTTGTAACTCCCCACAACTTTTCAGTTATTAGAAGAGTGGACGTTTAATTGACTAGGCTTTGACCGTTGACCTTTTGATTCATAGAGTAACATGGTAAGTCAGCGATGGACTCTACGATTTCCTTTGGTAACTCAACAATCATCTTCTGAGAGATGCTGCAGTGGATGGCTTTGACTTATATCCTTATATTGATGCAGCATAGCTCAATCACTGATGTATTTGAACTTATCTCCTCAACTTGAATAGCTTAGCTAATGTCTCATTCTTCAAGCTCCTAGTGAACTGAAATACCCTTTGGTAAGACTACGATCGTTGAGTAATCTTCTATGATCGCTGGCGTTGCACTGCGATCGTTTAGATAGCATTACGATCGTTGAGGTTGTATCACAATCGTGTAGTCCTCTTCAAACTTGACTCTACGATTGTTGACTGACTTGGTTCTTTTTAGATGAACTAGATCAAGCATTCATCCTGAGATAAGGTAGCTCAGGAAGGGCCAACCTCTTAGAGTGAGCTAAGGGTCAGGTTTGTCCCTGAGGCATTTTCCAGATGAAATGCTATGGCAATGACATCTCATTAGACCTTTTCTAATGGGGAGGTCGTCTACCAGTTTTAGATATCTGCATTGCTGGAATCGTGGTATCCTCTTTCTCTTACACTACGATCATATGTTTAATCGTATGCTCTTCACGATTATGGATTTGGTGGCTGAAGGGTTATCAGTAGTACGTTTTGAGATGTTACAACTGACTATGGATCTTCATTTGGTTCATCAGCCATAATGATTTGGGAATCTGTAGCTGGTACAACTCTTCATAGTTTATCGGTGATGTTATTCCTTAATAGATCACTGCTCCCCCATTGTTGATGATGTCTTCTCAGTAAGATATGATTCCCTTTTTTTATGTTCATTTGAAGGCTGCCCAACATTTCTTCTTCTGACTGGAATCATCATCATTACTTAGTTTTTCTTGTATCGTAGAGATGAGTGTTTTCCAGGATTGATCACTCTACAATCATTTGACAGCACTACGAACGTAGTCTCCTTTGACAGTCCTATATTTGAGAAGTTCTGCTTTTTGATGAACTCCTATTGTCTTAAGCTCAATGATCTTCTGTTGTGAGCTTCCCTTGAGGATCCTTTTCATAAAGCATGTCTTTCTTGATATGAGCATATTGATTCCTCTTTATCTTCTTTTGCATGGCATGCTTCCATATACAGATTTGCAGCCATGTGAGCTCCATTCTAGTTAGCTCAGAGGGTCTTCAAGGACAGGTTTGGACATATAGGAGCTTTATCAGACTTATCTCTGAACAATCCTTAGCCTTTTGCTGGTTGAGTCTTCTTGAATGAAGTCTTTTGATTCAACATTCCTTAGTGTGGTCAGACTGACCAAGTACCTGCAGGTTTAAATATATTTCTACTTTTGGTACCCATGATTGAATGGGTCCTGCTAGGTTAGTTTTCTAAACCCTTGTTTCTCTTATTTGGATAAACATCATATTTATCACCAACAGACATATTCATGCATGCAACTATCTTGAGATAATAAATTTTTAGATGCATGATGGTGAATGTGTGAGATTTGACATTTAGTAACACACTCTTTATCTATGATGGTTTCATCATTTACTGGGTTATGTTCACAGTTTTTAAGTGTTCATATAGTGGGAATCAACTCTACGATTTATGAGTGTCTATTTGATTCATGTAGGTGATCAGTTTCTACAAATCAGGAAGATCCTCTTGTAGATCTGATCATACTCTATGAGTTATAAAACACTTAGAACATAGGTTTGTACATACATACGAACCCACCAGCAGAGATTACTACTCATAAAATTTACTAGGCCTGTTGTAAAGTCCCCGAACCCGGATACTTGAAATCCGAACTCGGTACTTCACGATACAATTTCTTTGAGCGGAATAATACTAGTAATAATAACAATAATATAAAACTTAAACATAAATTTACATTTATAAGAGTCTAATCCCAAGTACACAACCTTTACTACATTCTTTACATGATATATAATACATATTATTAACTTAATACAGTCTATCTATTACAAATGATACCAATAACATGTTCTGTTTGCTTTCCTTTTCACTTGATCCTGGCCGAACTTTCCAGTTCTTCACACTTAGCTGAAAACATTTAAATTAAGCAAGGATGAACATTTGAGTGCCCAGCAAGTATTATATATATATATATATATATATATATATATATATAAGTTGAAAGAATTTAAATGTTTTCTTTATAATATTCTTCTACAACCGGTCAATAGTTGTGAAGTAATCTGTACCAATAACAATAACATTACAACCTTCTTTCAAATTTTTGAAACTATGTATTGTTTATACATGGGGTTTTCTGTGACACATTATGAACATTGTTTTCATTTTCGAAAGGGTTTAAACAGAAATTCATCTGTAAACCGGCCATTGCTTACGGGCACGGACGGTGATCAGCCCCGTTGTACCCTGTATTGATTAATACTACATTGCTAGAACGATATTATCGTTCATCCTTTGTCCATCGTAGCGCATAAAATTTTTCCCATGATTGGGATGTTCATACCTATCTGGTTTTCATAACAAAAGTCTTATCTTGTTCAACAATAATATATAATTCAACATATATGTATATCAAAGGTGTATCAACATGTGATTAATTACAATGATTATCCAAGTGGGGACACTTGTATAATCATTTATAGAAATTAACGAATAAAATATATATCTGAATTATCATATACTAACATGTTGATAATCAATGGGCGTATATAATATAGGTTTAACATTCTGTACAGTAATACTATAATTTTGAAACATTCTTACACTTGTCCATTGCATAAAGAAAATGCAAAGGTAGGATACTTGCCTGATGCGCTGCTTACAATTACGCAACTTAGATTTATCTTTTCTATCATGACCTATCATTAATCAGATCATTTTACTGATTAGTATATCATAACGTAACACATAACGCTGCTTATTGCAGTCAGCATATTCCCTATTCACATTATCACACATGTTCGACAATCATTGACTCACAAATAAACAGTTAACTAACTAAATTATCTAAGTCTAGATCAATTTCTGAAACATGTCGGTCTACCGACAACTTTATCGGGTAAAAATTGAGTCTAAGACTCTATCCCGAAGTTCAATATCCAAATAGATAACTTAAACAACAGTCGCATTATTTTTCATGACCTTATAATAATTATAAAATAATTATTACCATTTACCATAATATTAAAATATCAGAATCATTATTAAATGATTTAAATAATAAACAATTATATTATCATTAACATTTAATCAATATTAAACTATTAATGAAACCATTTCAAAAATATTAAAGTTATATTTAATAACTCAAAATATTCTTAACTTATTAATATTACCCTTAAATGATTTTTAAAATAATTAAAATCATCTTTAAATACTTACCATTAATAATAAATTATTAATGCATTATCTATCAAAATGTTAAAAGTCATTAATTATAACATAAAATATTTTTAATTCATTTATATCCTTTTTAAATAATTTTTAAATAAATAAAACCATTTTTAAACTATTTATTTAATATAATTATTAAATAAAATTAATATCATTAATCATTAAATAAATATCATTAATATTAAATCATTAAAGAAATTATCCTTTAAATATTAAAAGTTATATTTTATAACATAAAATATCATTAAACACTTTAAAATGATTTTTAGAATATTAAAATCATTTTTAAACAAATTATTTAATATAATAACTAAATAACTTTAATATCATTATTAATCATTAATTAATGAAATTAACCATTAAATATTAAAATTTATATACTTAAAATATTTTTATAACACTTAAATCATTTTTATATGATTTTTAAATCTTTAATACTATTTTTTCATAATTTATTTAATATATTTATTAAATAACTTAAACATCATTAATATTAATTAATTAATGAAATTTCATCTCAAAATATTAAAATTCATCAAAAATGACTTCCAATATTTTCTAACACCATATTATAATTTTTCATGATTTTTCATGAATTAAAACTATTTTTAAATAATCTATCTAATATTATAATTAAATAAATAAATACCATTTATATTCCAAAAATATTAAATATTTTCAAAATTTACTTAAAATAATTAAAAACTATTTTTCAGACTTTAAAATAATTTTTAAGAATTTATTTAGTAATTTTAATAATAAAAATCTATTTTTTCTAATTTTTAAATCATTTTTCGGAAAATAATAATAATAAACCGTCGTTAAAGGCCCCTATAGCAACAGAACCGTCGCTATAGGTGTTCTTGAGCTACCCAGAACCTTCAAAGGCAGTAACCTTGTGGTCTAGTTTGACCAATCTTTCCGATCGGATCGAGGGGTTTGAATGTATGTTTTGGTCCGATTATGTAGCCATAATGCAAAACTACATGATCCAACAAACAACAAGATCAAAAAAACTAACACAAACTAGATCCAAGCAACCAAAGTTGTTGTCAGAGCTGTTCTTCATTTCCAGAAATGAAGAACAGTGGAGCAGTCACTTTTAAGCTACTCCCGCGATCAATCATGTTAATCATTTTATGATATACAAGTTGTAGTGTGTAGACAACATACCCGTGTACATATCTATGTCATAACATCAACCAAACAACAACAGATTAAACAGATACAAGCCAGTCAAATCATGTCAGAATTTTTGTTCACAAATTTCTAGGTTTTTCCCAGATTTTGCAGTCATGGCCGTTTGGCATATTTTGACCGGCCACTGTAGTCAGATTACTTTATGTTTAAGAGATTTTAAGGAAAAATATTATATTTATAATATCAGTCTATAACCTTGATGCAACAAGACAACAAATCATCTAACAGAATGCAAGATCTGGACCGTCAAACATCCTGTCAGACATTTCTGGGCAAGTTCTTGACTGCCCAAAAAACTTCCGGTCAATGCCGGTCAACGGTATTTGACCGTGAGTAACTTCATTTCCAGAAATCAAATAGCTATTCTACCACTTGGATCTTAAATACAATATACCAGGCTACATATCCCAACACTTAAACAACAAAAACACCAAATATACTAAGATCTACACGGTCTGACATTCGTTGTCAGACCATAACATGAACTTTTTCCAGAAAATTGAAAATCAACGATTTGAGCATTTAGATGTTATGGACTTGTAATATATCAACCCAGATAATCATGATAGACTATAAACAACATATTTTAACAATAAATTACAAGATCTAACAACAGATCATTAGAAAAATTTTAAGGCTAGGGTTTATACATTTGATGTCCAAATTCTGATTTTGTGTTGCTGTTTTGGTTATGGTGTTAGTAGGGCTTGATAATGGGTCTATAAAGCTTAACAAATTCGTTGGTTCTAGTGAGAGAGAGTCAAGTATGAGAGTTGAACATGGTGCATGAATAAGGCTGGCTAGGGCTGATTTGCTGACCTTGTGAGTCACCAAGAGTTGGAAGGGTTGGCCAACCACTCAAGATTTTACAAGATTTACAAGCAAGCTCATTAAAGAATGCAAAAAGGGTATATTGGTCATTTGATAATTCATTTTAAATGACAAAATTGATTCTTGACAAACCTTTAGGGTTTAGGGTTTAAATATTAGGGTTTAGGGTTTAACCCTTTAGGGTTTAGGTTTTAACCCTAAAGATTTTAGCAAATATTAAAATTCTAAGATTTTCTAATTAGATTTTAAAATAGAAAATTATGATTTCCAAATTATAATTAGGGCTTCTAATTATATTATAATTTCCGAATCACATTAGGAATTAAACCAATTAGGATTAATACTTCCTAATTACGATTGCTAATTCAGCAATTAAATCCATAATTACACATTAGGGTTTCTGACAGAACAATTAGGGTTCAAGAATTAGGGTTTAACAATTTGAAATTAGGGTTTCTATTTTAAATTATGGTTTCTAAATATTAATTAGAGTTTAATAATAAAATTATATAATGCACAACATATATCATATAACACATATCACGGAGTCTTAACAGACTTTTCCAGTCTCATTTGACTTCAGAATTAGGGTTTAATAGTAATATTAGGGTTTGATCATTATAAGATTATATTTTCCTTGAAAAATAATTAATAAAACATTTCCAATAAGGAATTAATTTGTATAAAAATTATAATTGATAATAATCAGTAATTCTAAAAATAAATTTATTTGCAATACTTAATGTAATAAATAAATTTTATTTTTCACACATATAATTATAATTACACATTACTTTGACACATATCATTCATATTTATTTTAATAAATAATAATAATAAAAAATTATACGCAAAATTTATGATTTATTTATATAGAAAATATCGGGTTGTCACACCTGTGATGCTTTTATGACCTATTTCAGATTTCCTTCAAGATATCATCTTCAACCTAAAACTTGGATGGAGAGAAAGTTTATAGTCATTTGAGTTTCCATCCTCATGTTACTTTCTCTCTTCACCTTTTTAGGTTGATTATGACTCCTTGACAAAATACTGTTATAGTTCATAAGAAGATGCAATTATGATATACATTTATAATAGTGAGGAACCGTACCTTTTTACTATCAGTTACGAAACAGTCATTTATCGTAGATATATTGAGTTTAGGTATTGATGTGCATAACTTTACTTTTGCTCCTGACAGCTTATTGCTCTTGTCGGCCTTTAATCAATCAGTCGTGGTCTTGAAGATGTAGGTCAAGCGAATCTCAGTATTAAGATCCTTGACATCTTTGAGTTTACAAAGATAGCACCCAGTTGCTAGTTGGTCATTCATAAGTTTGAGAAGATCTTCTTTCTCCTCTTGATCATCATTTCTTATCATGTACGACCTCTTCATCTTTCAGACTGGTGGATGCTTTACTCTTTGTCATTGATGTCTCTTGTGCTCTCTCTCTCGTCTGGTCTTCAGACTACAAGATTGACTACAGGCTAGGATTGGTCTTGTTGATATAACAATTGAGGATATGGACCAATCTGAGCAGCTTCAGGTGTATACACATATTTACCTATACACAATATTTCCAACGTGTGAGCTCTTCTGCATATAACAAGTTACTTACTGCTAAACTAAGTTTAGAACAATGTTAGTGCCTGGGATCAGACTCAAAGCGATTAGCTTTTGAATATAGCATGAGAACCTGCTCTGATACCAATTGTTAGTTCCCATAGGGCACAATTGATCTAGAAGGGGGTTGAATAGATCCTTTTTCTTTCAAATACTTTTCTGGTTTATATTATATTGTTCATAATCAACATATGACAAACATAAGAATCTTTTCAAGCACAGCGGAATAAGTAAAAGATCCCCTTCATTGATATATTCATAATCATACATACATTATTCGTAGAGTGAGTTTAGTTGTAAGAAGTTAAAACATACATAGCAGTTAAAGCAGTTATAGTACATAATGTAAATGACATAATGTAAAAGACACAAGGGGTTTTAAGTGGTTCAGAGACTCAAGCTTCTAATCCACTCTTCTACTTTCAACTAGTAGGATTTCCACTAAGGAAGGGCAGCACCCTGAATCACTAAGATTCCTTCAAGGCCAGCAGCCTTGGAATTTCAGTTCACTAAGAACTCTTCAAGGCCAGCAGCCTTGGAACTCCTCTAGTTCCCTAGGAACTCTTCAAGCCCAGCGGGCCTGGAACTTTGTTTAGTCCCTCCAGACAAGGACCTTTCTGGCCTTGCTTTGTTTAGCCCCTACGGACAAGGACCCTTCTGGCCCTGCTTTGTTTAGTCCCTCCGGACAAGGACCCCTCTGGCCCTGCTTTGTTTAGTCCCTCCGGACAAGGACCCTTCTGGACCTGCTTTGTTGAGTTGTTTGTTTATTGTTATTGGAGTCGGTGCTGAGCTGCTAAGATATCTTCATGCTCCAAACATCTTCTATCCTTAGCAGCTTGGCTTGATCATCCTTGAAGTGCAGCTGAGTGTTGCATGATGCTCAGGTTCTATGGTTACTCAACCACTTTGGATTACCCATTGTTGAACTGCCTTGTAGACCATTCTCCTTGGTACTTGATGACCACACATGAGAGGTTGCCAAGCTGACTATAGGCTCTTCTTTTAGGTACTTAGAAGTTTCCTCATGCTTGACACCAAGATGGCTTTTGTGATATCCCTTCTACTACTTGATGCCTTCTCATGATGGATGGAATTGCTAAGATGACTGTAGGCTCTTCTCTATTGTACTTAGAGTCTTCCCGTGATGGACATCAACATATCATGATGCTCTTCTTTCTCTCGGCAGTTCTGAACACTCTTTATGTAGTAGAACTCTCACTTCTACATAGTAGAACTCATACTTCTACATAGTAGAACTCATACTTCTATTTCTTTCTTTATCTAACTTCTGAGTGTTCTTGGTGGATCGTAGAGTGAGCCTTCGGACTCACTGTTTTACATGGTTTAGATCAGTCCACCTTCTCTCCAAACAAAGCAACTCCAGCAGCCTTTGATCTTTGAAGCTCTACCTCATTTATACTCCTTCCCAATCCTTTTGTTGGAAAGTAACCATTGAAGGCTATTCAAATATCTTCACAGATCTCAAGTTGTTTGATGTAGACTGTTTGATGTGACTTGTCATACATTTTCTGATGTTGCAGTATACTGTTTCACCTACCCTATCAGATGTACACTTTAATGTTCTGGGCAGGTCGAAGACTTTATTACCTCTTTCTGATTTCTCGATTAGAGGTTGTCCTATTGCATCGATGCTCTCAATAAGCACTTTTCCAAATATTATCCTTCAGATTGAACCTTTGCCAATGCTTCAGTCTTCAGTTATTCGGACTCTACGATTCTGATGCACATCTTCAAGGACTTGATCGTAGTGTCTTGTTGAGTGTTGCCCATAGACTGGTTGAGTTAACACTACGATCTTGAAGAGTGTTGATTGGATCTTCAATGTAGAACACCTCTTCCTTGTATTATATATGTAGTACTTCAATACTTCTGTTTACATTGACTATTCTCAGAGACTAATGGCCTAATTCCTTGCTCTGGTCCCCTTTTGAATATCAAGACACCTCAAATTTATGGCGCGTCCAACTTGTTTTCTCCTTGTGATCTTCCGCTCACTTATCATCAATAAACTGACCCTGCACTTAGTCACTTTAGCCTTGCTCTTCAGACGCTGAACCGAGTTCAGAAGCTGACCAGTATCTCGGTTAACCTTCCATCAGTTCCTTCTCTGTTTGGAAAACATTACGATCTTGGTTGCTTCCAAGATCGTTATATTCTGTTCACTTGATAGCTACTGCATAAGCTGACTTTCCTTAGTCAGCTTTTGAAGTCTTCTTTGGATCTCCTTGTGGAAGACTTCATCACGAATGTCCTTACACCACAATCTTGATGCTGATTGGGTTGGTGTTGAGATCTTCTGTTAGCCTGCATGCCATTCGTTGAGTGCTCTCTAGTTTCCTTGGATGTAGCTTACAGCTTGAACCAGAGGCTTCGTTCCTTTGGATATTCTGGGTGTGCTTCATTTGTTGAGAACTGTATATGCTCTACGATTCATCCTTGGCATTTTGAGCATTTCTGTTGAGGTCGTAGTTCTGCACTCTTCGATTCAGCTTTGGCTGGTGCAGACACTACGATCCCGAGATCAGATCTTGACACTCTACAATTTTTGCCTTACTTGTTGTCTTCAACTGATCTTGCTTGACTACGATCTCTGTATGTAATCAATAGAGTCTACGAACTCAGAGTGTGATCTACGATCCTTGACTTGGCTTTGGCATCATTAGACTCTACGACTCTGAGTGTAGTCTACGTTTCTATCTTGGCTTCGGCAAATGACCGGTCGGCTTGTAGGCAGGCTGTCTCTACGATTCTGAACATGACTTCCTCAGCACACTACGATCCCGAGGAAGCTCTACTCGATACACTACGATCCTTCTTCGTTTCCCCTGGCAGTCTACGAACTCCGAGATCTACTATCTTGTATACTCCTATTCTACCTCGATAGTTCTCGAGTTAACCTTGACTCACCTGGCAGACTGCGACTTCTAGTGCAGTGCTCGTTATTCAGACAAGCCTATATATTACATTATAAGATCAACCTAACAAGCTTGATATTTCTATATTTATAGTCCTTGTACGTCATTTC
The DNA here is from genome assembly GCA_020205505.1 of Panax japonicus. Classification (NCBI taxonomy): domain Eukaryota; kingdom Viridiplantae; phylum Streptophyta; class Magnoliopsida; order Apiales; family Araliaceae; genus Panax; species Panax japonicus. The sequence continues at coordinate 52,877,299 of CM035101.1, read as the reverse complement.
TTTTTAAGAACTTTACAAAGCTGTTTTGCTTATGTAGGATCAACCTAACATATTTGATCAATTCATTCTAAGTCCTTGTACATATACTTCTATTATCTATCAAAGGACTTTACATCTTTTCTTAATGCAAGCATACTTGAATATTCATTCATATATATCATAATCAAATCATATATTAAATAGGAATATCATTCAAATGTTTATTCCTGACATAGTACCTTCAACTATATACCTCCATTTTTAATTTAGTCATGCAAGTATTATCAATCTTGCACCAACTCTCCTAATAATAAATCATGTGAATCAATAGTACACTCATGTGAACAAATAGTTATAAGCATATGAATTAATAGCAATTAATTGCTCATTTATTCGGTTAATTACCCGATTGGTCAATATAACCTCCAGAAATTAATTATTATCGAAATAAATGTCGATTTCCACTAACACTAATAATCCCAACATAATGGAACTATAAATTTTATCTTTAATCATAATGAACTTATTCATCATTAATATTATAACTCACAATATTTAACAACCAGGTCGTTCCCAGGAAAGAGGGGGCTTTTCGATACGGATTTCTCCTTATTGGCGCGTAATTAGGTGACCAAACCTCTCCTTGACAGAACTTCTAGACATTGTCAATATTGTAAATAATAATATGAATAACTTTGTCGTCTCAATTATTGATTTAATAATATAAAATATTATGCAGATGATACTGTGACAATAATTGAATCAATAATATGAGAGATATGATGCAACAATTACTGTAGCAATAATTGAGTATAACTGAGTGACTTCTCACGTAAGCATCAATAATCAATACCGTTTTCTACTATGCAACCACGCGTATTACTGTACTTTTGCTACCGGGTAGTTCAACAGTTTAACGGTAAAACTTTCGCCGTTATTTTTTTATAAAAAGGTATTTCTGTCGTTTTCTAACTCTGACAGTAATTCCGCTGTGGGGTCCTTCAACGATTGTGTCGTCGTACGAATATTCCCTATTAAAACTAATATTCTCCGACCAAACAAATATTCCCCAACACAACGAATATTTTATAACAGCTTGCTTACTTTGCAAAAATTTCGAATATCACCCTTAACTTTAACCTTTTATCAATTTAACCATTTACTAAAAATAATAATTATAAGAAAATCAAATACTTTCATTTCATAAAATTCGGGGTCTTACAATCTCCCCTCCTTATGAAATTTTGCCATCAAAATTTACGTACCTGGTAGTTCGAAGAGATGAGAATACCTTGCTTTCTTTTTAGATTGTACCTTCCTGGTTATTTCATATGTATCATATTGCTCATCTCCTGTATTTCAAATATCATTCTAGAATATAGTTTCAAAACAAGGGTTAATTGACATGTCACATATTATCCCTATATTCTGACTGACCAATTTAAATAACAAATAAACTTAGGTAGGTCATACTACCGAAGGAATTACCCGTCTCTCCCCTCCTAGTTCTAGTCTCACACCTCAGCCAGGGATCATATCCCTAAGATTTGATACCAACTGTGACGCCCCCAAAATAGGTATACATCACCCATTCTGAGTCGCCAAATACATGGTACAAAATTCAAATACAACTTAATTATACAACTGTCGTGTAAAATACGACAAAACATAAGCTGAGAGTTTTAGTACGAATATTATTTTCTAGACAATATTCAAACTCAAATGGAGTCCTCAATACATTTATTATCACACTATCTCATAGAATAGTAAGGACTACTAAAACAACCATCTCGAACCGTCACTCCGTTCCCCGACTAGTCCCGATCGACTACGTTTTCATTTCCTGAAGAGAACAATGAAAGCAAAAGGGTGAGCTCAATTAGCCTAGTAAGAAAAATTATGACTAAGATAATGCAGAACAAATTATCGTTAGCCTTCAACAGTGTTAAACTGATAAAATATAATAAACATCAAGTTTAACTGCAGCGGAATAAGCAATCCATTAGAAGAGTCAAGAAGAACATAATGTCTATTATCTCTTCTAGATTAAAAGTCCATCATTAATATTTCATTTCTGTTATACTCAACAACAGTTTTTTGTTATACCCAAGACAAAAAGAACTATCATCATATGTCTTCACATAAACCACCAAAGTTTATAGTTAAATCCACAATTCATATTTATAATCATGTAAATCATCTGTTTCTCCTTGCCACAAAGGCTTAATGGAACGTTTACTCAATATCCTTACTCCAAAGGCTAAAGATATTCAAATGTAATAACAATGATCATACCAATCAGTTGTCTACCTTTGCACTACGGGCCAAAGATATTCAATTATAATACCAATGGTCATGATCATACCAATCAATTATCTGTCAGTGCACTACGGCCAAAGACATTCAACTGTTAACTAATGGTCATGATCCAACCAATCACATCATCAAATTATCCATGCACTACGGGCCAAGGATATTCGTTATTATCACCAGTGGCTATGATCATGTCATACACCTGTCCATCTTTGCATGTAAGCCAAAAATATACAACTATAAAACAAATAATCAATAGTCTATCTTTGCACGTAAGCCAAAAATATACAACTGTAAAACCAATAATCAACAGTCCATCTATGAATGTAAGCCAAAGATATACAACTGTAAAATCAATAATTAATAGTCCATCTATGTACGTAAGCCAAAGATGACTTTCATCACAATATAAGCATGAGGATGATGACAATGATATAAGCATTAATCAAACGAAATCAAGGATAAATATTAAAGACTTTAAATTTATCCAGATTTTAAAAAATATCCAAATTGTCAACATGATACTGCTTTGTGGAGTAAAATTCAAGAATAATATTCATGTACCAAAAATAATTTGGACAGGAAAAATATATATTTTTTAGGTAAATAATACCCTGTGAATAATACCACGTGAATAATACTTCGGGAATAATACTTCGTGAATAGTACCCCGACATGAAAAGTACCCCAATACCCGAGTGAATAATATTCGGTTGTATAGTAATTTGGGTGAATAGTAACCCGTGAATAGTAACTCGTAAATAGTACTCTGACACAAAAAGTACCCCGAATATCCGAATGAATAATACTAGAGTGAATAGTAACTGGGTGAATAGTAACCCGTGAATAGTAACTCATAAATAAAATACCAAATAAAATGATATTTCATGACGAGTACAAAAGAAATGATATCTTATACGAGTATAACATAATATACGAAACTGCAAATGGATTTTCATCCGCCATGCGATAATCCACGTAGACAGATCATTTCCATAATTTAATAAAGAATGAATAGGAAAGGTCATTCACCATGCATGCGGTAGTCCACATAGACAGGTTATTCTAACAGATTAATAAAGAATGGAATAACAAAAGAATTCACCAGGCATGCTATAGACCGCACAGACAGGTTATTCCCAACAGAATATTAAATAATGGAACCAGGTCATGCGTAATCCGCACAGACATGATATTCCAACAGAATAATAAAGAATGGAACCAGGTCATGCGTAATCCACACATACAGGATATTCCAACAGAATAATAAAGAATGGAATAACAACAGAATTCACCAGGAATGCGATAGACCGCACAGACAGGTTATTCTAACAGAATAATAAAGAATGGAAAAACAGAAGAATTTCACCATCTATGCGGTACTTCACATAGACAGGTTATTCTAACATAATAATAAAGAATGGAATAATAACCCTTACGAGTATTGAAAGAAAATAACTTTCTTCATGAATACGAAAAAATAGTACCCCTTACTTTCATAATAATATCCCTAAATATAATAATAATATCATTTACCTTAGAAGAAGACTGGATACTGGAATAGTGAGGTAGCAGACTTCTCTTCTTCTTTCTCTCTATAATTTCTCTCTATAATAATTGCTCTATAGCTTTTGTGAATTGGTGAGAAATAAAGGAAGAATGAGCTTCTATTTATTGGAAAATATAGTTTCAATAATTGCACATTTTGGAGCTCAAAATATTACAATATAATACCTCCCTCTTTTTCTTCATTTTTAATTTAGTCCTGCAAGTATTATCAAACTTGCACCACCTCCCCTAATAGTAAATCACGTGAATCAATAGTAAATCATTTGAATCAATAGTTCTGAACATGTGAAAAAAGTAGTTATAGTATAGTACCTTCAACTATACCTCAATTTTTAATTTAGTCATGCAAGTATTATCAATCTTGCACCAACTCCCCTAATAGTAAATCATGTGAATCAATAGTACACACATGTGAACACATAATTATAAGCATGTGAATTAATAGCAATTAATCGGTTAATTACCCGATTTGTCAATTTAACCTCCGAACATTAATTATTATCGAAATAAATGTTGATTTCCACTAACAGTAGTAATCCCAACACAATGGAACTATCAATTTCATCTTTAATCAAAACAAACTTATTTATCATTAACATTATAACTCACAATATTTAACAACCAGGTCGTTCCCAGCAAAGAGGGGGCTTTCCGATAAGGATTTCTCCTGATTGGCGCGCAATTAGGTGACCAAACCTCTCCTTGACAGAACTTCTAGACATTATCAATATTGCAAATAATAATATGAATAACTTTGTCATCTCAATTATTGATTTAATAATATAAATATCATGCAGATGATACTGTGACAATAATTAAATCAATGATATGGGAGATATGATGTTGCAATTATTGTAGCAATAATTGAGTATAATTGAGTGACTTCTCATGTAAGCATCAATAATCAATACAGTGTGCTACTATGCAACCACGCGTATTACTGTACTTTTACTACCGGGTAGTTCAACAGTTTAATTGTAAAACTTTCGCCGTTATTTTTTTTTATAAAAAGGTATTTCTGTCGTTTTCTAACTCCGACAGTAATTCCGTTGTGGGGTCCTTCATTGATTGTGTGTAACGACCCCGAATCCGGGTCCCAAATCACCGTAAATTCGGTCCAATCATTCTACAACTCTTTGCGACAGATATAAACATAAATTATTTATACATTAAACTATATACACTTATCCCCAAGGTCGAGTAACCTTAACTTTTACACAATTTATAAACTATCTAAAATACAACACATTTATCAAAATACGTTATTACAAACTAGCCGCACTTTATATCCCAAGCTGAACTTGGCATTATCTTTTTCCTGTATCCGAACACGTTCGCCTTATCTGCAATGTTTTATCATGATATAGCAAGGGTGAGCATGAAAGTTGCCCGGCAAGTTTAAATACAATAATATAACGATATATCATGATTGAAGAGTATGAATAATAAGCTGGCTATAATTCATCAATATAATTGAGAACTAGCACGAACAAACTTTTGAATGAACAAGTTTTAAACATAAACAAACATTTCTGAACCAACTGGTAATGAAGGTGATCAGCCTTTCATACCTGACTTATACATGCAAGATGTACAGAATACAATTTTCGTGGCAAAAAGCAATGATTAACCATCAGCTTGAATAAAACACTCTTATTTGAGTTAAGTACAAAGAAACTTGCCTGAACCGTAGATTACCGCAACACAATTTATAACGCATTATCTCGAAGACCTAATATTAGTAAAATAGATCTCCAATATTAGAATAATATCATCACAGTATAATTCTGTTATATATATATATATATATATATATATATATATATATATATATATATCCACAGAATAACCTAAACACATAGCACATAATCCTATCAGTCTATATAACACATAAGACATAGCATCAAGTCAAACTATTGCAGTATGAGTTGAAACCGACACAATTCTATCATCCCGACGGTCTAGTCGGACAATACTCGAGTTTAAGTTCAATTAAACTCTGTTTAAACGCTTAATAATTATCCCAGATAATTATCTAAGCAGTCAAAATAATTTTCATTGACTTGCAACAATTTTCAAATTATTATTATCATTTATCAACATTTTTTGATCATTAAATCCATATTTAATAGAATTAAATACCACATAATTCCTTGATCATTAATATTCATTTAATAAAAAATATTAATGAAAATCATAACATAATATTATAATATAATTATAATATACCAAAGTATTTTTAATAACTTAAAATCATATTTATATGATTTTTAAACACTTAAATCCATTATCCGATAATTGCTATTAATATTAAAATATTAATATTTTCATGCCAAAATATCAAAAGTTATATTTTATAACTTCAAATATTTTTATAACACTTAAATCATTTTTGTATGATTTTTAAAACATTAATTCTATTTTTTCCATAATTTATTTAATATATCTATTAAATAAGCTAATTATCATTAATATAGATTAATTAATGAAATTCATCCCAAAATATTAAAAGTCATCAAAAATAACTTAAAATATTTTCTTATACCATAATATTATTTTTCATGATTTTTCATGAAATAAAATTATTTTAAATTATTTATTTAATATAATAATTAAATAAATAAATACCTTTTATATTCCAAAAATATTAAATATTTTCGAAATATACTCAAAATAGTTAAAAACTATTTTTCAGACTGTAAAATAATTTTTCAGAATTTATTATGTATTTTTAATAATTAAAAACCATTTTTTAATTTTTTAATTCATTTTCCGGAAAATAGAAAATAAAACTGTCACTAAAGGGCCCTATAGCGACAGAACCGTCGCTATAGGTGCTCTTGAGTCCAAACCCAGAAAATCTGACAGTCGCTAGGGGCATGGTTTGACCACAATTAAAACAGTGTTCTTGTTTCTTTCTAGTTTGGTTAAAACTTTCAGATTGTAGTACTCATGTAATTATACAACTACAATCAAGTTTCATTGTCAAATAACAATACAGTTCAGAGATCTAAGCTCTCAAACAACTTGTCAGACCTGTTCTTCAACTTTCTAGGTTTAACAGAAACAAAGGTACCTACTTATGGTCTTTATAGTTTGCGTTCTATGTTCGCTTTATGTGATCTAGAGGTTAAATCATGTAGTGGAGATGTCCGACTAAAATTCTATTTCTGGGCGAATTCTGGGTTTTTTCCCAGAATTTGGCAAATCAGACGGTCAAGGTCACTTTGACCAGAAATATTTTTGATTCTATGATAGATATAGGTGTTATACCGACTTGTTCTTGTAGATAACATACCAGAGTACAACATAACAACAACAAATTAGCCAAAAACGTAAATCACAACAAGATCAAAAGCTTCAAAAACGTTGTCAGAAATCTGGGTTTACCCAGATTCTTGGCCAGTCAACGTCGGTCAACGCAATTTGACTGCATATAACTTAAGCTCTAGACAAGATCTGGACTTAATTCAAGTTGGAAATGAAAGATCTCATGGCATAGAATAGATCTATAACATCAAACACACTAAACATCTAACACACAAAGATATACGAGGTCTGACATAAGACTGTCAGACAAATTTTTGGAATTTTTCCAGATTTTGAAAAAATGAAATTTTGTGCACTTTGATGTTATGGATCTGGGATTTATCAACCCAGATCATCAATTGACACCCTAATGAACAACCTTAACCAAACAATTTCAACATATAACATAAGATCAAGAGTTTTTGAAATTTAGGGTTTTTATACCTTTTGAACTTTGATTCTTAAATCTGATCCTTGTGATCTGATCTTGTGAAGTTAAAGGCTGATACTTGCTTATCTTATCACACTTTCTCACTCTTAATTTTTGGATTTGAGATAGAGAGAAGGAGAGTTGGCATGAACAAGAAATAAAGTGGCATTTTCTCTCTCTAAATCTCTTAAATAATCACTTGGATGCATGTATGATCTGAGATAGCTGTCAAATAAGGGCTGAATTGCTGATATTTTAAATCACATGCTACACTAGGTTTGGGTTAGGGTTGGTGAACAACCAAAGATAAGGCAAGATTCACAAGTTAGCTAATAAAAAAATGTAAAAAGGGCATTTTGGACATTTCCATATATTTCTAGAATTTGCCATTTGATGAAACTCTTAGGGTTTAGGGTTTGGAGTATTTAGGGTTTAGGGTTTAACCCTTAAAAAATTTTAGCAACTTGGATTTTTAAGATTTTTTAGTTAAATTATAAAATAGAAAATCATGATTATAATTAGGGTTTTCTAATTATATCATAATCTCCTAATTATAAATCAATCTTACTAATTAGGATTAATTTATCCTAATTAAAATTGCTAATTATGCAATTAGGGTCAAAATCACGGATTAGGGTTTATAAACCACTAATTAAGGTTTCTAATAGAAAAATAAATTTTCTAATTTAGAAATTAAATTTTCTTAATTAGATTATGGTTTTCTAATTACTTATAACTTTAAAATTAGAATTAATATATCCTAATTAACATTAAAAGTATTAAATTAACACTTTTGTTTCCCCTAATTATAAAATTAGGGTTTCAAATCCGTAATTAGGATTTCAAATTTGAAATTAGGGGTTTGTAATCATTTTGTTAAGATTAACCCTAATTTACACTTACGCCATTAAGTTTCCAGTTTAGGGTTTCAAATTACCGAAATCTGAAATTAGGGTTTCAAGATCGGGTATTATGGTTTTCTAATAATCAATTCGGGTTTCAGGTAATTCATTAGGGTTTTCCCTAATAAATTTATGTTTAACCTTATACATATCATTGCATTCCTAACCTAGGTTTTTTAATATCCGAATTAGGGTTTTGGACTCCCGGAAGTGAAACTAGGGTTTCCAGAACCGACTTCTGCAATTTCTTATCCATTGCTAGGGTTTTCTAACAGAACGTTGATGTTCTAAAAATATGATTAGGGTTTGACACATATATAATTTATCTGGTCAACCCTTGACCCTTAACCACATTTTGTAAACATACATAACCATATTCACAGAACTTAATCACATAAATCCTTAATCCTGAATAATTTACCTAAATCCTTCACAGAATTTTGAAATCCTCAAAATTCCATCCCAATAATATCAAACGCATACACTTATTTTCTGTCTAGATCTATTATTTGACCTTAAATCAATCATTTAAGATTTTAATAAATTGTCCAAATTCTTGGGTTGTCCCATTGTGTCTTCGTATGAATATTCCCTATTAAAACGAATATTCTCCGACCAAACAAATATTCCCCAACACAACGAATATTTTATAACAGCTTGCTTACTTTGAAAAAATTTCACATATCACCCTTAACTTTAACCTTTTATCAATTTAACCATTTATTAAAAATAATAATTATAAGAAAATTAAATACTTTCATTTCATAAAATTCGTGGTCTTACAATATGTGATGTTGTATTTTTCGTGACAATTGTAGTAAGAAAGTTGTAGTTGTTTTCTGTACCATGTATTTGACGACTTAGAATAGGTTGGATGGACTGAACCTATTTTGGGGGCGTCACAGCAAAAGACAACTTTTTCCACCTATATGATGAAAGGAGAGGTAAATTTTTGGTTGAAGGAAAATCAAACTAGAGTTGGAGAAGGGAGTAGTGGTAGTAGGACTGGAAAAAGGAAAGGAGATAATGCTGGGAATACTGAAAATAGACCAGTAGGTGGAAAGAAACAGGTTGTGTAATGTGGGAATTGCTAAAAGAATCACTCGGGAGAGTGTTTAAAGGGAAAGTTTGTGTGATACAGGTGTGGACGGAAGGGTCATATTTCTCCTAACTGCCCTAATCCTAGGATTTGTAGTGGGTGTTTTAATTGAGGATCAACGGACCATAAAGGTGAAAGACTATCCAAAAGAGAGAAAGGAGGCAGGGAGTACGAATGCGGGGAAAAGCAGCGGGACATTGGCGATAACTGGACAAACTTCAACCAACAAACTAACAAAATCAACCGCCAGAGTCTTCAACAAGACAATTCAGGATACGGTAGCAGCCGGGGATGGAACTCCAGGTATTATTCATATAAATATAATTTTCTTATATGTGATTTTCTTATATATAGTAAATTATATTATAGAGAAATTTTGAAGTAGAAATTTGAGTTCTATTAGAAATCAATTTTTCTGTTTAATCAGATAGACAAGCTTTATGCTGAATAGTTAAAGATCAGTTCGATCAAATTTGATCGAGATCTACTTTCAATGAATGTGTATGCTATGTACCCTAGTATGTATAGGTTTTGAAATGGTGATTCCGGGGATGGAACTTTATAAGGGAGAGTGAATGTAATAACCCAATTTTTTTAATATAATTAAATAAGAAATTTTGCGTATAAATTTAAAAAAAAAAATTAAAGGTGGGATTATGTGCAGGGTAAAGTGTATGTATATATGTGATAAATAAAAATTTATTTATTACATGAATAATTTCAAATATTTTTTTTAGAATTATTGATCATTATAAATTATATTATTATAATAAATTTTGTAGTAAAAATATTTTTATTTTTTATTTTTCCATGAAAATATGATTATATAATATTTAAATAATATATGAATGATTATTAGAATTATTATGATAATTATTTTATTATATGAATTTATTTTAGATTAATTAAGTTAATTATTTTAACTTAATAATGGTGTATATGAATGTTATGTCGGATATGCATTCAAAATCCTAATTCTGGATTTTGAATAAGGAAAGAGAATATTAATATAATATTAATTATATTTCAGTGCTATAAATATGTATTGTATGTGTAGACTGAAAATGGTTGGTCAATTATAGTATATCATGATTAAAACCCTATTATTAATTTGCTAAAACCCTAAGTTGAAACTCAAGCCAAAGTTTAAAATCGATAAGAGATTGTGTTACTATGATTAAGGACATGTATTATTAGGATTTAATCTTAATTAGGAAAACCCTAATTAGTAGAAACCCTAATAGCTAATTAGAAATCCTAATTGTTAACCCTAATTACTTATTATAAACCCTAATTGCTAATTTAGTAAGATTAATGTTAATTAGTGAATCTCTAGCCTAATTTCCAAGGCCTAAGTAATTAGGAAACTAAGTATGATTACTGTTAACGCCAAGATCTTTCTCCACGTCCCAATCACGAAAGACGTCATGATCCTGCACAGTAAACACGACAACACCACAAGCTTGACGGCCGGACCGCCGGGGGATAGCTCAGGCGTAAGAATAAGTATGTCTGTTCACAAGGTTAACTCAAGAGGATAATAAAGTCTAGTGTAATGTGAGTCTCAATTGATAATCTGTGATTGTGTGTAATACATACCTCTTTCGTGAAGACTTACTTGGTAGGATATAATATCTTTGTCTGGAATATTGTGCCACCTACTACCATCTGACATATCCCCCTGATCTGATGGGCTCTGCCGGCTGCATGAAGCATGTACACTGCTTTTTGCTGCTGTTCACCCCGCCGGCCGACTATAATCCCATCCACATTAATGTATGACAGGTATCTTGGTCAACTGTCATACTATATCATCATTACAAGTCAAAGTAATAGATATTATATGACCCAATGGGTTGATCCATTGATCCAGTCCGGTTTTTATAAGGTTGAATGAAGTCAACATAATGATTGGGCCCAATGAGCCCAATGACTTAATTAATAAGTGAGCCCAATGTACCCGCCAAATATAGAAGAAATATCATAACCCAACATTACCCCCTAGTTTTTTAGTTAAACAGGATGTTTAATAGAAAACTATAAATGGTCCATGATATCAAAATTTGTTAAAGGCCCAAAAATGAGAAATAATTGAAGCATACCCACTTTGATGTGTAAAATAGGATAAGAGATGGCAGGATGCCCAGAGCAATAGGCCCATTCTGATAAAGAATTTTAATTTGAAGAGGATGGGTCACTAATTAGAAACTCAACAGATAGGCCCAAATCGACAAGATATCCAAAGGTCACCCAAACACGCCTCATTCAAATTCTCACCATTACTGATAATTAATGCGCCGGCCTTGTTTACTGTGTAACCGTCAGTATAAAAAAGCAAACTTTACCAATTTGACGGTTTTACCTGCTGATTTGAAATTCGAACCTTTGAGCTTTCTCTTGCTTCTCAGAAACTTTCTCTTTAGCTTTCCAGATCTCAACAATGGTGAATCCAAGCCAGATACCTTCGAGCTCCTCTCGCTCAAACCCTAATCAAGAGGGTTCAAGTGCAAACCCACCATCACTCACTGATTTTTTCAAGGATGGGGAACAGTTTCCCCATGCCAACATCTCATCCAACATCTCTGAATCGGAAATATGTTTCCTCCGGACTCGCTATAGGATCCCGGAAACATACGCTATAAGGGCTCCTGCTTCTGAATAGCGTATGTACCAGCGACCAGACGGCTGGGTCGCCATGCCGGTTACATTCCTGGAAAAGGGGGTTCGCTTACCCCTTCACGCCTTCATCGTCACCCTCCTAGGGTTTATAGGAGTGGGCTTCGTACAACTGGTTCCCAACTCCTACATCCACATATTGGCATTCATTGCCTTTTGCCATGAGTTAGGGGTTACCCCCTCTGTTGACATATTCTTCACCCTTTTCTCAGCTGGTAAATCTCGAGAAAAAGGGTTTAAGATGCTGAGCAAACAATCCCCTCGTCCAAACTCTAGATTCGAGAAGAGGCCCCTGATGAGCACCCCCTCGAGCAACAAAGGCTGGCACGAGAAATGGTTCTTCATCAATGGACCAGAAATTTCTTCTTTTCCCGAATGGACCGTCTCGGACCGGATCTCTGCTGACTTCGGTGACATTCCCGAAGAACGAGTGAGGGAGATGGCTGAGTTTCTGAAGAAGATCCCTCCACAAGAGTGGAGTTTCACTTTGCTGACCAAACAGGCTTGGCTGTATGATCATAAATATAAGTTTCAAACAATTCTGTAAGATAGCTTTTTGATATATTTGAATGGCATGAATTTTAATATATGGTCATTTTGCAGTGTCTCTGATCAACCAACTTCTTCGGAAGTGAGAGATTTGGAAGACTTTCTGACGGGAAAGACTTCGGAGGTTAATGAAGAGCTTCGTGTTGAAGAGTCTTCCCAAACAAACCCCCCAGCCTCTGACCCACCAACCATTCCCCCTCAAAATGATGAGCCTGAAGCCGAAGAACCTATCATTCCTGAAGAAGTTCTTTGACCCCGCCGAAGGAAGAAGATGGCTAAAAGGATCAGGACTGTCCGCCACGAGGCAGATCCGGAAAGTGATGAAGAGATTCTTCCTGAGGCGGATCCACAAACTAACCCTCCTGAAACGATTCCACAACCTACTCCTCCAACCGAGCCCATTACCTTACCTTCCAAACCGACCCCAAAAAAGAGGAGTTTACTTGACATACCTCCACAAGATAGGGCTAAAGTTCTTCGTGCCAAGAAAATAAGGACGAAGATAATTCCCCTTACTGCAGAAGAACTCCGCGTTCCTCCAACCTTGTCATCAACTAACCCTCCAACCACAACTCAAACACCTGAAGCCACTTCTGCCCCTTCTTCGACCCCCGAGCCTATACCCGTTCGATCTCCTCCCCAAGAAGCAGTACCTGTGAATCCTTCTCCGGTTCGCAGTCAGCCTGTGCCCTCCCCTCAAAGACAAACGACCACCAAATTCCAGCATGATGCCATGGGTTCGCCAACTATGTGGCCCCAATTCAATGCTAACTTCCCCTTCCAACTGTTCGAGGCCTTCGTTCGCGAGACCGATGACCACCGATTCGGTAACAGTTCGAATGGGGATTTGCTTAATGAGGGCATGAGCTACTTGGCGAAGGTAAATGACTCTTTCCTTCCTTTTCATACTTACGTTTGTATTTGTGTATCTCGAACTGATTGAGTAATATCGAACATGTGTAGGCAAATGCTGTGTTCGGGCGTCTGCGTCCACGATCTCTCGAGGCTGAATCCGAGGAGGAAAGGCTGAGGAAGGACTCAACGTGAAGGTATCCTTCATACGAATGAAGGTCTTCATAAAGATTTGGCCCAAGCCAAGGAAGATTTGAAAATTTCCAATGAAGAACTGAAGTCGACTAAGGTTCAACACGCCGAGATCGTCAAGATGAACGTTGACTTGGTTCTGAGGAGCGAAATAAGAATGAACGAGATCAGTGAGCTGAAGTCTGACGCTAAGGTTTAAACCAAGACAATCCATGATCTGGAGCGGGAAGAAAAACGTCAAATAACCATTCGGCAGCAGCTCGAACAAGAGATCCGAGAACTCAAGGCTCTTCGGGACCTTGGGCCTCCTTTGACTGATGCTCTTCGCAAAGAAATCTGTGAAGAGTATCGGAATTCGGATGAAATAAATGGAGAAATAATGAGGATCCATACGGAAAGCTACGAGCTCTGCCGAAGTCATGGCAAGGATAAGTTGTTCAAAGCCAATCTAGATCCACACTTGCTCGACTCTTCGGATGATGAGGGTGCTGTTTAAAAATAAGAGCTTTTGTAATTTTCTCATTTTTGTAAATACATCAAATATTAATGAAAAGTGATCTTCTTCCTTACTACTTCGGTGTATTTTCTTTCTGTCTATATTTCGACTTGAATTAATACGGACAAATGTGTAAAAAACTCCTTCGAGGATTTAACTCAAGTAGTTGATTAACAATTAAGCAAATCATATGACAGATAAAGTGAAGTTAAATATCGAGGCATTCCGAACTCAACACTTAGAAAAAATTCAAGTGATAAAGTAAAGGGATACTTATTCAGTTACCGAAATACGAGACAGATTTGCTTCATTGAAAGTTTGTTTACCCCGAAAAGCCTAACATAACCAAAAGATGACACTTGCCTACCACAAAAGGCCTGACAAGGTCTAGGTAGCGACGATTGCCTACCCCGAAGGGCCTGACAATGCCAAATAGTGGCGACAATTGCCTACCCCGAAGGGCCTGACAATGCCAAATAGTGACGACAATTGCCTACCCCGAAGGGCCTGACAATGCCAAATAGTGGCGACAATTGCCTACCCCGAAGGGCCTGACAATGCCAAATAGTGACGAAAATTGCCTACCCCGAAGGGCCTGACAATGCCAAATAGTGGCGACAATTGCCTACCCCGAAGGGCCTGACAATGCCAAATAGTGGCGACAATTGCCTACCCCGAAGGGCCTGACAATGTCAAATAGTGGCGACAATTGCCTACCCCGAAGGGTCTGACAATGCCAAATAGTGGCGACAATTGCCTACCCCGAAGGGCCTGACAATGCCAAATAGTGGCGAAATTTGCCTACCCCGAAGGGCCTGACAATGCCAAATAGTGACCACCTGCCGAAGAGGCTACCATCGAATGGTCAGCAAGTCCTCCCGAACCTCCTAACACCAATGAATTGAGCAGCAACAAAGACAAAACTTGTTTGAGATAAAAGAGGATCTTTTATTGATGATGATGTAGAATTTACAGACTTCTGACGTACTGACGATAACTACTGAAAGTATTTTTTGAGCCTACTAGCGTGCCAAGTATTTTTGATTACTGAGCCATCTAATGTCTTCAAACGATAAGTTCCCGGCTTCGGAACCTCAGTGACTTCATAGGGTCCTTCCCAATTTGGCATCAACTTTCCCAGATTCTGAGGTGTAGACGCTTCGACTTCTCTGAGAACAAAATCTCCTACTTCAAATCTGCGAAGCTTTACCCCCTTATTATAATGCTTAGCCACTCTTCGCTGATATGCCGCCAATCTGATTAAGGCTATTTCCCTGACTTCTTCCAATAGATCAAGATTGGTCTTCAGTCCTTCCTCATTGTAGATCTCATTGAAATGACTGACTCGAAGACTTGGGGATCCAATTTCAATTGGGACTAAGGCATCAGTACCATAAGCCAATCTGAAAGGTGAATCCCCTGTTGTAGTCCTCGGAATAGTTCGATAGGCCTATAATACACTTAACAGCTCTTCTGGCCATCTGCCTTTAGCTTCATCCAATCTACGCTTGATCCCATTCAATAGCGTTCTGTTGGTCACTTCAACTTGTCCGTTTGATTGAGGATGAGCCACTGAAGTATTTCTGTGCTGGATCCCCAATTCTGCTAAAAAAGCTTCAAACTTCGATACAACAAACTGGCGGCCATTATCTGATACTACCACCTTAGGAATTCCGAAACGGAATACCACTGATTCTTTCATGAATTTTAAACATTCCTGTTCCGTTATTGACCTAAGTGGCTTTGCTTCTACCCATTTGGTCATATAGTCTATGGCAACTATAACAAAACTGACCTGACCCTTTGCTTTCGGTAGTGGACCCAATATATCAACCCCCCAGACAGCGAAGTGTATAGGAGATAGGATCGAGTATAGCTCTTCCGGTGGCTGATGCGGTATTGGACTGTTGAGCTGGCATTTCTCGCACTTCTTTACATATTTGGTAGCTTCCTTGAAGATTGTAGGCCAGTAGTACCCCTGACGAAGTACTTTATATGCTAATGACTTGGCAGCCATATGGTTGCCACAAATGCCTTCATGCACTTCTCGGAGAGCGTATTCATCTTCTGTTGGAGTCAGACATTTTAATAACGGAGACGAGAAGGCCCTTCGGAAGAGATCCCCATCGATTAGAACAAAATTAGCACTTTTGTACTTGATTTTCTTAGCGAGCATCCGATCCGAAGGTAAGACGCCATCAGCCAAATATTCCAGGTAGGGAGTCAACCAGCAATTGGTTCGGTCAATGCACATTACCACTTCATGATGAACACTAGGATGTTGTAGAATTTCCAGGTATACTGATCCTTCAAAAACATTAACATCCGTAGTAGCCAGTTTGGCAAGTGCATCAGCAATGGAATTGTTGCTACGCTCGACCCCTTGAAACTCATAGGATGAAAAATATTGAAGCCGATCCTTTAATTCTTTCAAATACTTGATCATTCTTGGGCCTCGAGCTTCGTATTCCCCAGTAAATTGTTTAACGACTAACTAAGAATCACTGAAAATGACTATTCTCTGTACTTCAAGACTCTTCGCTAGTCGCAAACCGGCCAACACTGCTTCGTACTCAGCTTCATTATTCGTCGCTTTAAACTGAAAACGGATAGCCTGCTGCACTTTGAATCCCTCCGGACTTGTCAAAATAATCCCTGCTCCACTGACGTCTGAAGTAGAAGACCCATCTGCAAACAGCGTCACGAACTCTTCTTCTGCTGAAGGATGACAGCTGCCCTGTCAGATGCTTCAGCTTCGACCACGATTCCATCAGCTTTAGAAAATGAGCATTCGATCATAAAATCAGCTAAAGCTTGCCCCTTGATGGCGGTTCGGGGATGATACTCAATGAAGAATTGAGACAATTCCATCGTCCACGCAGCCAATCTCCCTGATACCTCTGGTCTGTCCATAATCTTCTTTAAAGGTTGATCTGTGTATACTACTACCAGTCTACCCTGGAAGTATTGCCTAAGCTTTCGACTAGCAGTTATTAAAGCGAAAGCAAACTTTTCAATGTTTGGGTACCTGGTTTCAGCATCCCGAAGGACATGGCTCACGTAATAAATTGGGTGTTGCTTACCCCCAACTTGACGCACCAAAACAGCTCCTATTGCCAACGGACTAGCTGCGAGGTACAAATATAGAGGCTCGGTAGGAACGGGCTTCACCAGTAAAGGTGCCGAAGATAAATAGGACTTTATGCCTTGAAAGGCGTCTTCACATTCTGAAGTCCATTGGAACGTTTTTGAATTCTTTGGCCCCTTCAATGTGTCAAAAACGGTAAACACCTTTCTGCTGATTTGGACATAAACCTCCGCAAAGCTGCAATCCTGCCAGTCAGACGTTGAACATCTTTAAATGACTGAGGAGTCTTCATGTCCAGGATCGCTTGAATCTTCTCCGGATTGGCTTCAATTCCTCTTCGACTGACAAGATAACCCAGAAATTTACCAGCACCCAGACCGAAAGTGCATTTAGTGGGGTTCAGCCTCAAATTGTGATGACGAATGGTCTGAAAGCATTCTTCTAAATCACCAAAATGCTTATGCACCAACATGCTCTTAACAATCATGTCATCTACATAAACCTCAATATTCTTGCCCAACTGATATCTGAAGATATGGTTCATCATCCTCTGGTAAGTGGCTCCGGCATTAATGAGGCCAAAAGTCATTTTCTTATAGGCATATACTGAACGATGCATAATGAACGCCGTCTTCGGTATATCCTCTTTACACATGGAGATCTGATGATACCCAGAAAACGCATCCATAAAACTTAATAAAGCATACCCCGAAGTGGCATCAATGAGTTGATCAATGTGGGGCAGCGGGTAGAAATCCTTCAGACAGGCCTTGTTCAGATCACTGTAATCAATGCAGACTCGCCATTTGCCATTATGCTTCTGGACCAAAACCACATTATCCATCCATTGTGGGTAGTCTATTTCAAAGATGAAGTCCGCTGATAACAGTTTTGCAATTTCGTCGTCTATGATTCGCTGACGCTCTGGTGCAAAGATCCTCCTCTTCTGTCGAACCGGCTTCTTTGACGGGTCCACCTCTAATCGATGCTCAGCGATATCCCTGCTTACTCCAGGCATGTCCTGAGGTTCACACGCGAAAATATCGACAAAACACCTCAGGAGCTCTATGAGGTTCGTCCGGAGAGGTTCCGGCAAGCCCGAACCTATTTTCACCGTTTTATCCTCTTTGCCTGGAATAAGGTATATCTCTTCTGTTTCCTCAGCTGGCGTGACCATCGGTTCGGAGCTGCTTTCGGTGAAGGGCTCGATCTCTATTGCCATGGTTTGCTGATGTTTCGATACTCCGACTCCCGAAGTAATAACAGCATTTCGGTAACACCTTCTGGCCAGATCCAGATCTCCTTTCACCTCACCAACCCCATGAGCAGTAGGATATTTGATTTTGAAATGAGGTATTGATGTTACAGCTTGCAAAGTAATTAAAGTGGGCCTCCCCAAAATAGCATTATAAGCAGAATCCACATGCACAACATAAAACTTGCAAATAATTTCTACCTGTTGAGGGGTCGTTCCAAATATGACTGGTAGCTCAATAGTTCCTGCCACCTTAACCGGATCATTGCTGAAACCATAAAGAGGAGCCTCCTGCCCTATTTCCATCTTTTTCCCCTCCAGATTCATCCTTTGATAAGCATGGGCATACAGGATATCCACAGAAGACCCATTATCCACCATCATCCTTTTCATATCTACCGAACCTACCTGTGCAGTGAGCACCAATGATCCCTCGTGCGGCTCGATGATTTCCGAAGGGTAATCCTCATTAGTAAAAGAGATTACCGTATTCGGGTAAGGTCTATCGGTCTTCGGGAAGGTACCCGCCACCGACATGACCGAATCCAAATAACTTCGGCGTTTCCTCCCAACTAGCTTGCCCGAAGTACCCCCAGTGATGATATCGATCACATGCCTGGCAGGTTGTCCCGTATTTATTAATATCTACTGAACTGGTTGAGCTGCCGGAACGGGTGTTTGATCTTGCTGTTGATTATTTCTGGCAGCTACGTACTGAACTAAAGCTCCACCTTGTACCTTTCTTTCAATAAAATCTTTCAAACTGGCACAGTCGTTCGTATCGTGACCCGAGGCTTGATGATAATCACAATATTTGCGAGGGTTACCTTTCCCGGGCTTGATGTTATCTCGAGGTGGTTCGAAGATAGGTTAATTTTTGATTTGATCCAAGATAACAGCCCTGTCTGCATTAAGCGCGGTATACGTTCTATTCACTCTCTGGGGTGGAGCGGATGAACGTCCTCCACCTTGCCTCCAATTACTGTATCTCTTCGACCCGCCGTCGTGACGCTCTTTATTCCCTTCGTTTTTCTTCTGGTCCGCATTGGTCTTATCCCAATCTGTCTCTCTAAACCGATCTGAAGAAGGACGCTTGAGACTGCTCATGGCTTCTTCTGCCACGATATAACCTTCGGCTTTGTCAAAGGCTTCGGCGAGACTCTTCGGGTGGTTAAACATAAGCTTTTTCACCAACTTTTCCGATTTGACCAGATCTAACCCATTCTGAAACAGTCCTACAGCTTGTAAATCATTCAGATCTGCCACTTGGCCGACTGCTTCACGGAACCGTTTACATATTGGCCCAAAGACTCATTAGAGGACTGTCGAATTTGAGCCAATGAACCAGTTGGCTTTCCTCATCTTCTGTTGCTTCCAAAACGAGCATGAAACTTGCTGCACATATCCTCCCAGGACGAGATAGAATCCGAGGGTAAGGTCCCCATCCACTGTCGGGCATCTTTTCTAAGTGTTGTGACAAAAGTATGGCATTTAGCCGCATCGCTAAAGTCATAATAGTCCATAAGTCGGTCGAATGCCTGACTATGGTCGTAAGGGTCCCCCGATCCATCATAACTCTCGATATGGGGCAACTTCTTGGTGGGATCAGCTTTTTCACTAAGAATTTCCGCGGAAAAAGGGGATGCCTTCTTTCCCGGAGTATCTTTGGTTTTCTGCACTTCGGCAAGTTGCTTCCGAAGCTCTTTCAATTCTTTAACCAGATACTCCACGCCCTCTGGTTGAGATGATGCCTCTTTTTCCGGCAACTCCTTCTTTCTATAAGCAGATCGGGTCTTTTCAACAGAACCTTCCATCCTAGAGGGGCTTCTCCTATGACGAGTATCTACAGGGCGGGATACCCTCAGTAGACTCTCGGGAGTATGTCCTCTGGATATACTTCGCCTCTGAATTCGGGAACTATGACGAGAATGTGCAATGACAAGTGCTTTCTTTGCATGCTCCGGATTTTGGTCCCTGGATCGACCTCTTCGTTGACTTCGTCCCTGTTCTCCGGACTCGACAGGAAGATATACCCTCTTCGATCTCTGAGGAGTAGGGCTCCGAGACCTTCTTCTTTCCCTAGTTCGACCTAGAGACTCTCGCACTGAGTGAGCAGGTTCTTTTCCACTCCGGTGCCCTTGCTCTTCGGATTGGACATAACTGAGCTCCTCATCTCTTAATTCTGCCATACGAGCCATTTGCTCGGCTATGTCCTGACGCTGTTTCATAAGTGCTTCCATGGCCTTATCCGCTTCATCTGCCATCTTTGCCAAACGGGAGGCTTTTGCATTTTGGTCATCTCGGTTTCGAGTTTTAGGCGAGGTGCCTTTTACTCGTTTCCGACCATGGCCGAGCTCTTTCTCCGTCGGGAATATTAGCTTACGTTTCGCTTTACCTACCGCCTTAGGCCGAGAATCTTCAGGTGAACGTTTGGATGCTGTGCTAGCATAAACACTTATAGTTGGTCCCAAACGATCTTTTGCAGATACTCGTGGTACTGAATCACTGACAGCCATCGAATGTCCTTCGGGTGTCGATGTTCTACTCTTCCCCATGAAAACTGGATAGAATAACACACACTAAGTGATTGAAAAATACTCAGGACACTAGAACTCAGCCCTCCTTCTAGCGCCAATGTTAATGCCAAGATCTTTCTCCACGTCCCAATCACGAAAGACGTCCTGATCCTGCACAGTAAACACGACAACACCACAAGCTTGACGGCCGGACCGCCGGGGGATAGCTCAGGCGTAAGAATAAGTATGTCTGTTCACAAGGTTAACTCAAGAGGATAATAAAGTCTAGTGTAATGTGAGTCTCAATTGATAATCTGTGGTTGTGTGTAATACATACCTCTTTCGTGAAGACTTACTTGGTAGGATATAATATCTTTGTCTGGAATATTGTGCCACCTACTACCATCTGACATATCCCCCTGATCTGATGGGCTCTGCCGGCTGCATGAAGCCTGTACACTGCTTTTTGCTGCTGTTCACCCCGCCGGCCGACTATAATCCCATCCACATTAATGTATGGCAGGTATCTTGGTCAACTGTCATACTATATCATCATTACAAGTCAAAGTAATAGATATTATATGACCCAATGGGTTTATCAATTGATCCAGTCCGGTTTTTATAAGGTTGAATGAAGTCAACATAATGATTGGGCCCAATGAGCCCAATGACTTAATTAATAAGTGAGCCCAATGTACTCGGCCCAATATAGAAGAAATATCATAACCCAACATTACCCCCTAGTTTTTTAGTTAAACAGGATGTTTAATAGAAAACTATAAATGGTCCATGATATCAAAATTTGTTAAAGGCCCAAAAATGAGAAATAATTGAAGCATACCCACTTTGATGTGTAAAATAGGATAAGAGATGGCAGGATGCCCAGAGCAATAGGCCCATTCTGATAAAGGATTTTAATTTGAAGAGGATGGGTCACTAATTAGAAACTCAACAGATAGGCCCAAATCGACAAGATATCCAAAGGTCACCCAAACACGCCTCATTCAAATTCTCATCATTACTGATAATTAATGCGCCGGCCTTGTTTACTGTGTAACCGTCAGAAAGGTGCAAGGTGGAGCTTTAGTTCAGTACGTAGCTGCCAGAAATAATCAACAGCAAGATCAAACAACTGTTCCGGCAGCTCAACCAGTTCAGCAGATATTACCAAATACGGGACAACCTGCCAGGCATGTGATCGATGTCATCACTTGGGGTACTTCGGGCAAGCTAGTTGGGAGGAAACGCCGAAGTTATTTGGATTCGGTCATGTCGGTGGCAGGTACCTTCCCGAAGACCGATAGACCTTACCCGAATACGGTAATCTCTTTTACTGATGAGGATTACCCTTCGGAAATCATCGAGCCACACGAGGGATCATTGGTGCTCACTGCACAGGTAGGTTCGGTAGATATGAAAAGGATGATGGTAGATAATGGGTCTTCTGTGGATATCCTGTATGCCCATGCTTATCAAAGGATGAATCTGGAGGGGCCAGTCATATTTGGAACGGCCCCTCAACAGGTAGAAATTATTTGAAAGTTTTATGTTGTGCATGTGGATTCTGCTTATAATGCTATTTTGGGGAGACCCACTTTAATTGCTTTGCAAGCTGTAACATCAATACCTCATTTCAAAATCAAATTTCCTACTGCTCATGGGGTTGGTGAGGTGAAAGGACATCTGGATCTGGCCAGAAGGTGTTACCGAAATGCAGTTATTACTTCGGGTCAAAATCACGGATTAGGGTTTATAAACCACTAATTAAGGTTTCTAATAGAAAAATAAATTTTATAATTTAGAAATTAAATTTTCGTAATTAGATTATGGTTTTCTAATTACTTATAACTTTAAAATTAGAATTAATATATCCTAATTAACATTAAAAGTATTAAATTAACACTTTTGTTTCCCCTAATTATAAAATTAGGGTTTCAAATCCGTAATTAGGATTTCAAATTTGAAATTAGGGTTTTGTAATCATTTTGTTAAGATTAACCCTAATTTACACTTACGCCATTAAGTTCCCAGTTTAGGGTTTCAAATTACCGAAATCTGAAATTAGGGTTTCAAGATCGGGTATTATGGTTTTCTAATAATCAATTCGGGTTTCAGGTAATTCATTAGGGTTTTCCCAAATAAATTTCTGTTTAACCTTATACATATCATTGCATTCCTAATCTAGGTTTTTTAATATCCGAATTAGGGTTTTGGACTCCCCGAACTGAAACTAGGGTTTCCAGAACCGACTTCTGCAATTTCTTATCCATTGCTAGGGTTTTTTAACAGAACTTTGATGTTCTAAAAATATGATTAGGGTTTGACACATATATAATTTATCTGGTCAACCCTTGACCCTTAACCACATTTAGTACACATACATAACCATATTCACAGAACTTAATCACATAAATCCTTAATCCTGAATAATTTACCTAAATCCTTCACAGAATTTTGAAATACTCAAAATTCATCCCAATAATATCAAACGCATACACTTATTTTCTGTCTAGATCTATTATTTGACCTTAAATCAATCATTTAAGATTTTAATAAATTGTCCAAATTCTTGGGTTGTCACATTGTGTCTTCGTATGAATATTCCCTATTAAAACGAATATTCTCCGATCAAACAAATATTCCCCAACACAACGAATATTTTATAACAGCTTGCTTACTTTGAAAAAATTTCACATATCACCCTTAACTTTAACCTTTTATCAATTTAACCATTTATTAAAAATAATAATTATAAGAAAATTAAATACTTTCATTTCATAAAATTCGTGGTCTTACAATATGTGATGTTGTATTTTTCGTGACAATTGTAGTAAGAAAGTTGTAGTTGTTTTCTGTACCATGTATTTGACGACTTAGAATAGGTTGGATGGACTGAACCTATTTAGGGGGCGTCACAGCAAAAGACAACTTTTTCCACCTATATGATGAAAGGAGAGGTAAATTTTTGGTTGAAGGAAAATCAAACTAGAGTTGGAGAAGGGAGTAGTGGTAGTAGGACTGGAAAAAGGAAAGGAGATAATGCTGGGAATACTGAAAATAGACCAGTAGGTGGAAAGAAACAGGTTGTGTAATGTGGGAATTGCTAAAAGAATCACTCGGGAGAGTGTTTAAAGGGAAAGTTTGTGTGATACAGGTGTGGACGGAAGGGTCATATTTCTCCTAACTGCCCCAATCCTAGGATTTGTAGTGGGTGTTTTAATTGAGGATCAACGGACCATAAAGGTGAAAGACTGTCCAAAAGAGAGAAAGGAGGCAGGGAGTACGAATGCGGGGAAAAGCAGCGGGACATTGGCGATAACTGGACAAACTTCAACCAACAAACTAACAAAATCAACCGCCAGAGTCTTCAACAAGACAATTCAGGATACGGTAGCAGCCGGGGATGGAACTCCAGGTATTATTCATATAAATATAATTTTCTTATATGTGATTTTCTTATATATAGTAAATTATATTATAGAGAAATTTTGAAGTAGAAATTTGAGTTCTATTAGAAATCAATTTTTCTGTTTAATCAGATAGACAAGCTTTATGCTGAATAGTTAAAGATCAGTTCGATCAAATTTGATCGAGATCTACTTTCAATGAATGTGTATGCTATGTACCCTAGTATGTATAGGTTTTGAAACGGTTATTCCGGGGATGGAACTTTATAAGGGAGAGTGAATGTAATAACCCAATTTTTTTAATATAATTAAATAAGAAATTTTGCGTATAAATTTTTTAAAAAAAATTAAAGGTGGGATTATGTGCAGGGTAAAGTGTATGTATATATGTGATAAATAAAAATTTATTTATTACATGAATAATTTCAAATATTTTTTTTAGAATTATTGATCATTATAAATTATATTATTATAATAAATTTTGTAGTAAAAATATTTTTATTTTTTATTTTTCCATGAAAATATGATTATATAATATTTAAATAATATATGAATGATTATTAGAATTATTATGATAATTATTTTATTATATGAATTTATTTTAGATTAATTAAGTTAATTATTTTAACTTAATAATGGTGTATATGAATGTTATGTCGGATATGCATTCAAAATCCTAATTCTGGATTTTGAATAAGGAAAGAGAATATTAATATAATATTAATTATATTTCAGTGCTATTAATATGTATTGTATGTGTAGACTGAAAATGGTTGGTCAATTATAGTATATCATGATTAAAACCCTATTATTAATTTGTTAAAACCCTAATTTGAAATTCAAGCCAAAGTTTAAAATCGATAAGAGATTGGGTTACTATGATTAAGGACATGTATTATTAGGATTTAATCTTAATTAGGAAAACCCTAATTAGTAGAAACCCTAATAGCTAATTAGAAATCCTAATTGTTAACCCTAATTACTTATTATAAACCCTAATTGCTAATTTAGTAAGATTAATGTTAATTAGTGAATCTCTAGCCTAATTTCCAAGACCTAAGTAATTAGGAAACTAAGTATGATTACGAAACCCTAAATTATATATTTAGAAACTTTAATTTCCCATTTTTGCCCTAATTGCAAAATCCTAGAAAACCAAATTGTACACTTAAAAAAATGAGGCTTAAGAAACAACCTATTTTCGTTGCTAAAGGTGCCAAATTTTGTTGCAAAAGGGTTTTGGCAACGACTTTACTGTCGTTGCGTCTTTCATTGCGTAATGAGTGTTGCTAATTGTTCCACAACGAACGTATTTTTTTTGTTGCCAAAAGTAATATATTTTGCAACGAAATTTAGCTTTAGTACAGAGACATCGATCCTTTAGCAACAAAATGTATTGTTGCAGAATAATTAAAATTTCGTTGCTAAAAAGATCATTTCGTTGCAAAAGCCTTCTAATTGGCAACAAAATGAACTCTTTTTTTACAACGACCATGCATTTTCGTTGCAATTGACACCATTTTGCAACGACATTTTTTGTTGCAGTAAATTATGAAAATTGTTGCCTAAGCTTGCTTTCGTTGCGGAATGTAAACTTTTTAGCAACGATTTTCGTTGCTGATTATATTATTTGGCAATGACATTATGCTGAATCAGCAACGAAAATATTTGTTGTTGGTTATTTTTCAATAACAATGAAAGTCGTCGATTAGCAACGACACTATATGTTGTCGTTTCTTCATATGTGCAACGAAAGTTGATATGATTTGTAACAATAAAAAATATTGCCTTTTATTTTAGTATTAGCTACAATATCCTCTTCGTTGTTATTAGGTTAGTTTTTCATTGACAAATATTATATTTTTAATGCCATTAGCAACAAAAATTTTTTGCTAAATGTATAAAAAATTGTTGTTATATTAAAACTTGTTCAATGCTTTGGTAACGAATTATATTGTTGCCGAATCAAAATTTGACATTCTTTTTGTGTGACTGGCTGGCTCAATGTCCCCATAGCAAAAATTGCAAAAATACAAAAAATTGAAATAATATTAACTTAATAAAATCATCCACTACATTATCATTCATTATCTTTACAATTAACCATCTAAAGCTACCACAGTTCTTCAATCAAAGTATATATCTACATATATAGAGATAATACATTAATGTTGGTAGCATTAAGTTAATTTGCAGATACTTAAGCCATGGTGCATCTCAAGTCAGCATACCACCAGAGTTAGTGACCAGGTTGATACAATAATGTGATTTTAATAACTTAACACAAAAAGAGTATGTGGATGTTCTAAAGAATTCAGAATATATATAATGTCATTCTAATAACATATTGCATCCCACCACCACCAAATGAATGCCCACAAGGCAATATCATCGCATCATCCAATACTCTGAACGACCAATTAAATACGAAATAGACTTAGGTAGGTCATACTAGCGAAGGAATTTCCCGTCTCTCCCCTCCTAGTTCTTGTCTCACATCTCAGCCAGGGATCATATCCCTATGCTTTGATACCAACTGTGACGCCCTAAAAACAGGTATACATCACCCATCTTGAGTCGCCAAATACATGGTACAAAATTCAAATACAACTTAATTATACAACAGTCGTGTAAAATACGACAAAACATAATCTAAGAGTTTTAATAAGAATATCGTCATCTAGACAATATCCACACTCAATGGAGTCCTCATTACATTTATTGTCACACTATTTCATAGAATAGTGAGGAGTGTGAAAACAACCATCTCGGACCGTCACTCCGTTCCCCGACTAGTCCCAGCTATATTCTCATTTCCTGAACAGAACAGTGAAAGAAAAGGGTGAGCTCAACTAGCCCAGTTAGAAATATTATCACTAAGATAATGCAGAATAAATTATCATTAGTCTTCAACAGTGTTAAACTGATAAAATACAATAAATATCAAGTTTAACTGTAGCGGAATAAGCAATTCATTAGGAGAGTCAAATAGAACATAATGTCTACTATCTCCTCTAGATTAAAAGTCAATCATTAATATTTTATCCCTATAACATCAATCAACAATTCATGTCCACAATCATATGAATAACTCGTAATCATAATTGTGATTCTAAATTCCTCTTCGCACCCAGGATGAAGATAATTTTCATCACCTATCTTCACCTGAAACATCAAAAATCATGGTTATACCAAATCACAATTCCTGCTCATAATCATACTAATAAATTCATCTTTGAACTATGGGCAAAGATATACAACTATATTTTAGAAGAGTCAAATAGAGCATGATATCTACTATCTTCTACGAATTAAAAGTGTATAGTCAATATTTTATCGATGAGACTCAGCTTAATAAATAATCCACATCATCGAATCATCCCTGCACTACGGCCAAGGATATTCATGTAATCATCAATGGTCATGATTATACCGAATAATCCCTAGTTATAATCATACCAATAACTGTCCATCAATGCACTACAGGCCAATGAGGACTTTTACCACATCATTTATAACATTACGGGTCATGATTATACCGAATGATCCCTGGTCATAATCATACCAATAAATAGTTCATCTATGCACATAAGCCAAAGATACTCATCAATCAATAGTTCATCTTTGCACGTAAGCCAAAGATATACAACTGTAAAACAAATAATTAACCGCCCATCTTTGCACGTATGCCAAAGATATACAACTGTGAAACCAATAATCAACCGTCCATCTTTGCACGTAAGACAAAGATATACAACTGTAAAACCAATAATCAATAGTCCATCTTTGCACGTAAGCCAAAGATGACTTTCATTATAATATAAGCATGATGATAATGACAATAATATAAGCATTAATCAAACAAAATCAAGGATAAATATTAAAGACTTTAAATTTATCCAGAGTTTAAAAATATCCAAATTGTAAACATGATACTGCTTTGTGGAATAAAATTCAATAATAATATTCATGTACCAAAAATAATTTGGACATAAAAGAAATATATTTTTTTCGGGTAAACAGTACCCCGTGAATAGTACCCTGTGAATAGTACTTCAGAAATAGTACCTCGTGAATAGTACCCCGACATAAAAAGTACCCCAAATACCCGAGTGAATAATATTCGGGTGAATAGTAACTCGTGAATAGTACTCTGACACGAAAAGGTCCCCGAATACCCGAGTGAATATTACTAGAGTGAATAGTAATCGGGTGAATAGTAACTCGTAAAAGAAAAATACCAAAGAAAATGATATTCCATGACAAGTACAAAAGAAATGATATCTCATACGAGTATAATAGAATATACGAAACTACAAATGGATTTTCACCCGCCATGCGGTAATCCACGTAGACAGATCATTTGCACAATTTAATAAATAATGAATACGAATGATCATTTACAATGCATGCGGTAATCCACATAGACAGGTTATTCTAATAGAATAATAAAAAATGGAATAACAGAAGAATTGACCAGGTGTACATAATTCGCACAGACAGGTTATTCCAATAGAATAATAAAGCATGGAACCAGGTCATGCGTAACCCGCACAGACAAGATATTCCAACAGAATAATAAAGAATGGAACCGGGTCATGCGTAATCCGCACAGACAGGATATTACAACATAATAATAAAGAATGGAATAACAACAGAATTCACCAGACATGCGATAGACCGCACAGACAGGTTATTCTAACATAATAATAAAGAATAGAATAACAGAAGAATTTTACCATGTATGCGGTACTTCGCATAGACAGGTTATTCGAATAAAATAATAAAAAATGGAATAACAACCATTACGAGTATTGAAAGAAAATAACTCTCTTCATGAATATGAAAGAATAATACCCCTTACCTTAGAAGAAGACTGGATACTAGAGTAGTGAAGTAGAAGATTACTCTTCTTCTTTCTCTCTATAGCTTCTCTCTCTATAATTGCTCTTGTGAGTCTTAGTGAATTGGTGAGAATGAAGGAAGAATGAACTTCTATTTATAGGAAAATATAGTTTAGATAATTGCACATTTTGGGGCTAGAAATATTACTGTATAATACCTTCCTCTTTTTTTATTTTTAATTTAGTCCTGCAAGTATTATCAAACTTGCACCACCTCCCCTAATAGTAAATCATGTGAATTAATAGTAAAATCATGTGACTCAATAGTATAATCATGTAAAAAAACTAATTACAGTATAGTACCTTCATCTATACCTCTATTTTTAATTTAGTCATGCAAGTATTATAAATCTTACACCAACTTCCCTAATAGTAAATCATGTGAATCAATAGTACACACATGTGAACACATAGTTATAAGTATGTGAATTAATAGCAATTAATTGCTCATTTACCCGATTAATTACCCGATTGGTCAATATAACTTCCAGACATCAATTATTATCGAAATAAATATCGATTTCCACTAACACTAATAATTCCTACACAATGGAACTATCAATTTCATCATTAATCAACACGAACTTATTCATCATTAATATTATAACTCATAATATTTAACAATCAGGTCGTTCTCAGGAAAGAGGGGGCTTTCCGATAAGGATTTCTCCTTATTGGCGCGCAATTAGGTGACCAAACCTCTCCTTGACAGAACTTCTAGATATTGTTAATATTGCAAATAATAATATGAATAACTTTGTCGTCTCAATTATTGATTTAATAATAATAAATATTATGCAGATGTTACTATGACAATAATTGAATCAATAATATGATAGATATGCAGCAATTACTGTAGTAATACTTGAGTATAACTGAGTGACTTCTCACGTAAGCATCAATAATCAATACTGTGTGCTACTATGCAACCACGCGTATTACTGTACTTTTACTACCGGGTAGTTCACCAATTTTAACGGTAACACTCGCCGTTATTTTTATAAAAAGATAATTCTGTCGTTTTCTAACTACAACAATACTTTCGTTGTGGGGTCCACCAATGATTGTGTCGTCGTACAAATATTCCTTGTTAAAACGAATTTTCCTCGACACAACAAATATTTTATAACAACTTGCTTACTTTGCAAAATTTTCAAATATCACCCTTAAGTTTAACCTTTTATCAATTCAACCATTTACTAAATAGAATAATTATAAGAAAATTGAATACTTTCTTTTCATAAAATTCGAGGTCTCACATGATATATCTCTTAAAATCAAAGAGAGAGATCAAATCTATCTGAAGGCTATGAATTATCATAAGGAAGAAACTTTTACGAGCACAAAAGGTTAATGAAGAGCAAATCATATCCCTCTTTAAACCAATTGCCTAGTACGGATACAGATATACAAAAGATATACAACTGATATACAAAAAAACTGAGACAAAATACTGAACAAAGCCTCAAGTGTAAATACTGACGAAAATATATTCTCCAAAGATCTTAATGAAATATATCTTAATCAACAGAATTGACGAAACCAATAGAAGAATAAAGAAATAACGAACTGAAGTAACTAACTCAATGAATTGAACTGAGCAGAAACAAACAAAACTAATATAATAAAATAATAGGCTGAATCAAATGGTTGAGTTTTATTTCATACCGAGTGAGCTCAGAAATATACATTGCCACACAGGTACGTCAAAGCAATGCCACAAATGAAAGTTAAAATAATGTCACACATGCAAGTCAAATGATGCCACACAGGCAACCAAAATAATGTCACACAGGCAAATCACACATTGGACCGCGAATCCAAATGTATACAAATCAGATAGGTGTGGTTGGCACAACATCAAAAATCCGCAGAACAAAAAACTAGGGTTAACCCATACGCCTCCCACAACAAAATACCAAATGGCCCAATTCCTGCAGAGCCCAAATGGAGACGTCGTGGACTAATCACACCGCCACGGAAAGTGTCATGTCTCTCGTGCCAAGACGACATGCCTATGGTACCCCTACAGGTGGTTATAGCTCAGGTATACCCTACGGTATATTCTAACAAAAATATCATTCGCAACACATGAGACATAATACCAACAAAAGGGTTCTATATATACATGTTGAACCAAATCAAATTATAGTCACAAGGTCTAAAAAAGAAGGTAGTAACATATACCACTCTACAATTATAAAAAAAATAAATACTAAACAGGACATCCTAATTCAAAGAGTACAAATATGAGTCATATGTATCAACTCAAAAATGAAACTAATATATTTTCTTCACAGGAAACAATTTTGTAAAATCATAACAGAATTCGAAATAAGGAAACAAACGAACAAATCAAATTTAACAAGAGTATCGCTGAAAGAGTACAGAATTTGTACCTTAATATAGTACCAAAATAATTCACCGAAGCCAAATATTACCCGTTAGACTCCCTCAATCTAATCTAATTATCAAAATAAATATAATATAATTAATTAAATTACTAACTTACAAAATTTATGTATTTTCTTTTTTTTTAAATTTAACCGTTTTCATATCAGCTCATATACCCAAAATTTAAATAAGATTGTGTTAATCTCCTTCAAGTCGATCTAATAAAATAAAATAAAATTTTATTACAAATATAACCATTACTAACATAATATTATTTAATTTATTTTTAGATAAATTTATAATTTTATCATTCGAATTAATTAATTAGTATACAAAATATTAAATTTGATTTATAAATAACATAGATTGATTAATATAATATAAATAATATTATATATATATATATATATATATATATATATATATATATATATATATATATATATATTACCATACCATATATATATATATACACACACACACACATTACACCACCACTGATTAATTACTGGTTACGAATTTCTTTTTTTTTCTTTTTTTTAAACCTACATAAAACTTAATTCCTGAAGCAAATCTCAAGTTACAAAATTTAATTAGTACTTCACATCCTCTGTTGCAAAATCAAACTTTACTAAAAATATAGATCTAGTTTGATTGATAACTACACCTAAACTAATCTAATAAAATATATAAGGATTATATTAAATTAACTATTAATCCATTAACTGGTTCCTCGCCTGATTCACCAATTGGTCACTTGATATAATACTATATATATATATATATATATATATATATTAATTCACAAAAAATAAAGTATATTGATTCACAAAGTAATAATATTATCTTACTGAAAGAATCTTTTCTTCCATTTTGTTTTGTTCTTCCACAGCCGCTTCGTTCCGCTCTCTACCCTCTATCAACTTGTATCAGATGTATGTGAGGAAAATTAGGTATAGATACTTATTAATAAAGAGGTCTTCTTCTAATAAACTTCTAATTGGGTTCAATTAATAATAAAGCCCAAATTTTATCAAATTATAATCCATCCATCACTTATTAATATAATTAGCCCATATAAATTAAATGATTAGTTTGACCCAATAATTTAAATACCCAAATTAATGTAACCACATATATACTTATTATCCCTAATAAATTAAATAACAAGTTTGACTTAAATAAAAGACAAAGTTCAAACAATATGTTTTAAGAATATTATTTTATTTTTATTTTTTCTGAGTATTACATTACCTCTCCCTTAAAAATGATTCCGTCCCCGGAATCAGAAGAAGAACAAATATTTACCTATCATCAAAGAGGTGAGGATACTTTTGCCGAATGGTCTCCTCCGCCTCCCAAGCAACTTCGCTCCCCGAATGATTTTTTTTCCATAGAACGTTAGTAAATGGGATTTTACCTTTTCCAATTCAATTATACTTTATAAAATAAAATCAGTTAATATTTAAGAAAAGAAAAAAAATGGGTTATTATGTTTTTCTCCCCTTAAAAATAATTAAGTCCTCGGAATTCAAATAAGCTACAAAAAAAATTAAAATTTTAATTTTATTTATTATATGGCATAATTATTCATAATTTTAGTTAAGACGTAACATCTCCCTTTGTAAAGATCAAGCCTGCTACGTCCATCAATCCTCGCAATTATCCATGTACTTGTAAAAGATTCGCCAGCTACCGTGTCAAGCCCCGTTAAAATTCTTCGTTTTGCATTGAATTAAACAACATGCTTCACAGCTAGTGCGGGTCCTTGTCAATTTTCTTGATTTTCGTTCTTGTAAACGTATGTACTCTATTTAACATAATTCGAAAACACAAAATTTTCTCTTCATCTAAATACGATTCGAATACCCAAAACATTTAAAATTATATATAATTCGAAAATTGTTTATGTTTCACACATGACAAAGATTTAACAAATTATTTTCATTTTTTTTATTTTACATAAATTCATGCAAAAACTTCAATGACATCGAATAAATAGAACAACTTTACAAATTATATCACCAACCCTCCTAAGTCTTTAAGAGTTCAAAAATATCATAACCTCAAATCGAAATTAGTTCTCAAATATTATAACACCAAAATACTACTAAGATCACTTTATCACCATATCAAACTCCAAGTCACATATTCTACCATCTGCATAAGCAAATTATAACTATTCATAATCTCTTATATCGTTACATACTATCTAATCATTTAATCAATCAATACTTCTCTTAGTGCAAACCTTAACCCAATAAATTTCAAGATCTCCTCTTACTATCACAAAGAAACCTCATATAAAATAATTTTAATATCCTACTAGAAAATAGCCGCAAAATTAATTTTTAACTCCAAATGATTAATCTAATACCTCAAATATCAACAACTCAAATTTATAAAAGATCCTCTATAATTTTAAATTTATCACATTATCCTACTGATACATATACCTCAATTTATCCACAAACTTAACAAATTTAACGCATAACTCAAATCAAATCAAATCCTTAATTCAATGATCATAATAATTGTCACAAAAAAATCAACTCTAACAAATAATTTTCTAAAATCAAATACTCGTCGATACAAATACTCACATCATAATCGCATCTCATATAAAATCATTTCTTATATGTACAAAGTATAACTTTATTCACCTAACATTAAATCACAATTCTCAACTAATATGATTATAAAATGACCTTAACAAATTATTCCACTTTCCACAAATCAACTACAAATCGAAAAGAAATCGACAGTTGGTCAAAATAGAGATCAACCAAACAAAAAACAAAATCGAAACAAACTCTTACGTCTACCCAGTGATTTACCCACAACTCACAGGTCAAACCTACATAGGTTTTCTACAAGAAAGAACCTAAGCTCTGATACCATCTCTATAACACCCCCTTCCCAAAAAGGAAAGGTTGGTCACATTCAAAGCACAACAAACCTCAAAATGAGTAAACAGAGCACTAATAACTTCAAAATATTAATAGTGATATCCATCAATGAAGTACTAAATACAATTCTCCAAATAGAGTTAAAATAACCAAAACCAAAATTCGAAACAACCTAGATGGTAAAGACAACTCTCTCATCACACAAGCCTTGAATCACCCCTGCAAACCTGCCGGTAGAAAAAATACAGCATGAGTCAATTGCCCAGTACGGATACAGATATACAAAAGATATACAACTGAAATATGAAAATAACTGAGATAAAATACTGAACAAAGCCTCAAGTGTAAATACTGATGAAAATATATTCTCCGAAGATCTTAATGGAATATATATGAATCAACAGAATTGACGAAACCAATAGAAGAATAAAGAAATAACGAACTGAAGTAACTAACTCAATGAATTGAAATGAACAAAAACAAACAAAACTAATATAATAAAATAATAAGCTGAATCAAATGGTTGAGTTTTATTTCATACCAAGTGAACTCAAAAATATACATTGCCACACATGCAAGTCAAAATAATACCACACAGGCAAGTCAAATAATGCCACACAGGCAACAAAAATAATGTCACACAGACAAATTACACATTGGACCGCGAATCCAAATTTATACAAATCGGATAGGTGTGTTTGGCACAACATCACAAATCCGTAAAATAGAAAACTAGGGTTAACCCATACGCCTCCCACAACAAAACACCAAATGGCCCACTTCCTCCAGAGCCCAAACGGAGATGCCGTGGACTAATCACACGGTCACGGAAAGTGTCATGTCTCTCGTGCCAAGATGACATGTCTATGATACCCCCACAGGTAGTTATAGCTCAGGTATGCCCTACGTTATATTCTAACAAAAATATCATGTCACAACACATGAGACACAATACAAACAAAAGGGTTCTATATGTACATATTGAACCAAATAAAATTATAGTCAAAAGGTCTCAAAAAGAAGGTAGAAACATGTACCGCTCTACAATTATAAAAAAATAAATACTAAACATGATATCCTAATTCAAAGAGTACAAATACGAGTCATATATATCAACTCCAAAATGAAATTAATATATTTATTTCACAGGAAACAATTTTGTGAAATCATAACAGAATTCGAAATAAGGAAACAAACGAACAAATCAAATTTAACAAGAGTATCGCTGAAAGACTACGAAATCTGTACCATAATATAGTACCAAAATAATTCACCGAAGCCAAATATCACCAGTTAGACTCCCTCAATTCGATCTAATTATCAAAATAAATATAATATAATTAATTAAATTACTAACTTATAAAATTTATGTATTTTCATTTTTTTTAAATATAATCGTTTTAATATCAGCTCATATACCCAAAATTTAAATAAGATTGTGTTAATCTCCTTCAAGTCGATCTAATAAAATAAAATAAAATTTTATTACAAATCTAACCATTACTAACATAATATTATTTAATTTATTTTTAGATAAATTAATAATTTTATCATAAGAATTAATTAATTAGTATACAAAATATTCAATTTGATTTATAAATAACATAGATTGAATAATATAATATAAATAATATAATAATATATATATATATATATATATATATATATTACACCATCACTGATTAATTACTAGTTACGAATTTATTTTTCTTTTTTTTGAAATCCTACATAAAACTTAATTCATGAAGCAAATCTCAATTTACAAAATTTAATTAGAACTTCACATCCTCTGTTGCAAAATCAAACTTTACTACAAATATAGATCTAGTTAAATTGATAACTACACCTAAACCAATCTAATAAAATATATAAGGATTATATTAAATTAACTATTAATCCATTAACTGGCTCCTCGCCTGATTCACCAATTGGTCACTTGATGTAATACTATATATATATATATATATATATTAATTCACAAAATAAAGTATACTGATTCACAAAGTAATAATATTATCTTACTGAAAAAATCTTCTTCCGTTTTGTTTTGTTCTTCCACAGCCGCTTCATTTCGCTCTCTACCCTCAATCAACTTGTATCAAATTTATGTGAGGAAAATTAGGTATAGATACTTATTAATAAAGAGGTCTTCTTCTAATAAACTTCTAAATGGGTTCAATTAATAATAAAGCCCAAATTTTATCAAATTATAATCCATCCATCACTTATTAATATAATTAGCCCATATAAATTAAATGATTAGTTTGACCCAATAATTTAAATACTCAAATTAATGTAACAACATATATACTTATTAGCCCAAATAAATTAAATAACAAGTTTGACTCAAATAAAAGACAAAGTCCAAACAATATGTTTTAAGAATATTATTTTATTTTTATTTTTATTTTTTACGGGTATTACACACAGTGCGTCATCCAATTTTAGAGACCAATCTTTTCTATTTGGATTCACAACTTTCTCTAAAATCTTCTTCACCTCTCTGTTAGAAACCTCAGCTTGACCATTTGTTTGGGGGTGATATGATGTAGCCACCCTATGGTTGACCCCATATTTTGTTAAAAGAGCAGTAAACGATATGTTGCAGAAGTGACTTCCCTCATCACTAATAATTGCTCTTAGCGTGCTAAATCTTATACATATATTCTTATGTAAGAACTTGAGAACCACTTTGGCATCGTTTGAGGGGAGTGTTATGGCTTGAACCCATTTTGACACATAATCTACAGCTAGCAAGATGTACAAGTTGTTGAAAGATAGAGGAAACAGTCCCATAAAATCTATTCCCCATACGTCAAAATTTTAACTTCCATGATGGTGTGTGTCGGCATTTCATTCCTCTTTGAAATATTGCCCTCCCTTTGGCGTCTGTCACAAGTTCTCATAAACTGATGGGCATCCTTGAACACTGTAGGCCAGTAAAATTCTGCTTGTAGTACCTTGGCCGCTGTCCGTTCACTACCATAATGTCCCCCGTATGCATATGAATAACATTCGTGTAGAATATTCTTTACTTCACTATATGGCACACACCTTCCTATCATTTTATCTGCACACTATCTGAATAAGTATGGATCATCCCATATGTACCACTTGACGTTATGTCGGAATTTCTTTTTTTGTTGTCGCGTCAGATCAGGGGGAAGGATGTTACTCACCAAATAGTTAGCAAAATCCGCATACCACGAAAAATCTGAATTAATTCCAAATAGTTGTTCATCCGGGAATGATTCATTGATCACACACTTATCTGCTCTATCTTTATCTGGATTTTTTAACCTCAAAAGATGATCCGCTACTTGATTTTATGTTCCCTTTCTATCCTTTATTTCTAAATTAAATTCTTAAAGGAGAAGGATCCATCTGATTAATCTAAGCTTAGCATCCTTCTTTTAAATCAAATAGTGAATCACCGAGTGATCCGTATAAACCACCACCTTTGTCCCAATTAAATATGCCCTAAATTTGTCAAAGGCATATACTACTACAAGTAACTCCTTATCGGTAGTTGTGTAGTTAATTGTGCATTTGTAAGAGTTTACTTGCATAGTATATGGTGTGGAATATTTTATCTCGGTGTTGACCCAAAACAGCCCCCACTGCATAGTCGTTCGTGTCACACATTAGTTCAGAGGGCATAGTATCTGGTGCGATGATCACTGGCGATGTAGTCAACTTCTTTTTCAACGACTGAAATGATGTATTACACTCCTCATCAAATCTGAATATTGTATCATTCTCTAAAAGACTGCACAATAGCTTTGCAATCTTAGAGAAATCTTTTATAAACCTTCTGTAGAACTCGGCGTGTCCAAGAAAACTCTGGATTCCCTTTACTAAATTAGGCGGTGGAAGATTCTCGATCGTGTCCAACTTTTCCTTATCAACCTCTAAACCTTTAGTAGAGACCTTGTGCCCCAGAATTATTCCTTCTTCAACCATGAAGTGGCACTTTGCCCAGTTGAGTACCAAATTAGTTTTCGCACACCGCTTCAATACTATGACCAAATTCTCTAGACAATTATCAAAAGTGTTTCCATAGACTGAAAAGTCATCCATGAAAACTTCAACCTCTTTCTCTACCATGTCTGAGAAGATAGCTATCATGCATCTTTGGAATGTAACTGGTGCATTACATAATCTAAAGGACATCCTTCTGAATGTAAAGGTGCCATATGGGCATGTAAAGGTGGTCTTCTCTTGATCCTCGGGAGCTATGACGATTTGGTTGTACCCCGAGTATCCATCTAGTAAGTAGTAGTATTAATGTTGCTAGTCGGTCCAACATATGATCAATGAAGGGTAGAGGAAAGTGATCCTTCCGGGTTACCTTATTTAGCTTTCTGTAGTCCATGCACACCCTCTATCTGATCACTGTCCTCGTCAGAATCAGCTCATTATCTTCATTCTTAACCACTGTTATTCCTCCTTTTTTTGGCACACATTGTACTGGACTGACCCATGCACTGTCTGAAATCGGGTAAATAATTCCCGTATTCAACTACTTCAATATTTCTTTCTTTACTACTTCTTTCATGATTGTATTTAACCTTCTCTGCTTCTCCACTGTTGGCTTCACATCATCTTCCATGAGAATCTTGTGCATGGAAAATGAGGGGTTGATCCCTTTTATATCGGTAATGGTCCAGCCTATTGCAGACTTGTATTCTCTCAAAATCCTCAGCAATTTACTTTCCTGCAATTCGTTAAGTACAGATGAAATAATAACAGGTAAAGTATTTGAATCACCTAAATAAGCATACTTGAGATGTTTAGGAAGTGGTTTAAGATCAAGAGTGGGTGGCTCCTCAAGTGATGATTTCATCCGAGCTAAAGCTTTTTCCTCCTTGTGTAATGGCTCAAATGGAACTTTGAATCTACTAACTCTCGACAAAACATCCAGCATGCGTAAATAATCCACGAACTCTGGATCATCCAAATCATCATCCCTCAACAGTGTAGTTTCCAATGGGTCACTAACCAAACCTTTTACCATATCATCATTAACTATCCGGTCGATGACATTCACCTGGAAGCACTCCTCTTCATCCGTAGGGAACTTCATGGCTTTGAAAACATTAAACGTGACTTCCTGATCTTGTACCCTCATGGTTAATTCTTATTTTTGCACATCAATGAGAGTCCTACTCGTAGTCCAAAATGGTGTCTCTAAGATAATTGGGATGTTCTTGTCTTCCTCATAATCCAAAATTATGAAATCAGCTGGAAATATGAATTTGTCCACCTTAACCAAAATACCCTCCACAATTCCTCTCGGATAAGTTACCGATCGGTCTGCTAGCTGCAACGATATGTTTGTAGGCTTCAGAGCAGGTAAACCCAATTCGGTATAAACAGATAATAGCATGAGGTTTACACTTGCCCCCAAATCACACAAACACTTTTTAAAGGCCATGTTACCGATCGTGCAAGGTATAGTAAAAATCCCGGGATCCTTCAACTTTGGAGGTAAATTTCTTTGTAAAATGGCACTGCATTCCTCCGTTAGTGCCATAGTTTTATAATCTTCTAGTTTTCTTTCCTAGACAGAATACCCTTCATGAATTTGACATAACTCAGCATTTTCTCGAGGGCTTCTACGAACGAAATATTAATTTGAAGTTTCTTGAAAACCTCCAAAATTTTGGCAAATTGTTTGTCTGATTTCTGTTCTTGGACCCTCTACTGAAATGGCGGTGGAGGATACACAATTGACTCAACATCTGATTTGCTCTTGTCCCCTTACTTTTCCCCATCCTGTTTCTCTACAACCACTTTGTTTTCATTATCCTTGACATCCTTATGTCCTGAATTTTTTGCAATTTTCCCATCGAGATGTTTTCCATTCCTCAAAGTGATTGCTCGACACTGCTCATTTCTATGTCACTTGGAAGAGTCCCTTACGGTCTATTATTTAATGCTAAGGCCAACTGTCCCATCTGATTTTCTAAATTTTTGATGGCCACTGCTTGTGTTTTATTATCGCCTCATTTTTTGATATGTATTTTGTCGACGTCGGGATTTTTTAGATGTCCCTTTCCGTTACTTGTTCTTTGGTGTTCTCATTTTAGGTGAGATTTTTTTGAAAAAACAACTGAAAAAGATCTGATATGTATAATGTCGATGATGGACTGTTAAGAGTCGCCAGTTGGTTTTCTAAATGGTTGTACCAACACAACCGAGAAAAGGTTTGCACATTGACCTAGTGATGTGACACTGCTAAACGGGTTGGTGAAACCGAGATTCATTAGGGTTCGGGGACTTGGTTATACGAAGGGAAGGTGTTAGGCACCCCTTGACATCCGTGTTACCACGGTGACCGCCTCTTTTCAAAAAATTATTATCTGAATGTGTGTTTGTGTGTGGGTCAATGTGCTGTTATTTAGAAGTAGTGTGAGGCCTCGTTCGCACCTATATACACAGGGTTTGAATTTATGTAAAAATTCAATTTTATGCAAGATATGGCAGTGATGTTTTATAAAAGAGGTTTTTCAAACCCTGATGCTCAATAGTAATTGAGACCTTTTACACTCCAATTTTATTAAGTGCTCGACTTGATTGATTTTATTTTACAGATGCGAGGCCTCCGTATGAAAATAATGTACAAAATAATGCCGACTTCCTCATGGGTATAGAAACCATCTGAGGAAATTCAGACATCGTAGAATAATTTACAAGCTTCTTACAGCTGAAAATGTCCATCATGAGAACCGAATCTAGATCTAATGGGCTGAATCTGTGATCACATGATTCCTAGGCGCACAAGATACCGTAATTTGTATGAAAGGAGTAAGCAGTTATATATATAACAGCTATATATATATATATATATATATATATATATATATATATATATATATATATATACAGGATCACCAACCACGAAGCACCTTCATGGGGGATCAGAAATGTAAATAAAGCTGTAAAAGCTATCAACCGCCACGGAGGAAACTCCAAGCGGGACGAAATGTAAATAAAGCTGTAAAATCTATCAACCGCCACGAAGGAAACTTCAGGCGGGACGAAAAGTAAATAAAACTATAAAAGCGATCAACTGCCAGGAAGTAAACTCCAAGCAGGACGAAACGTAAAGAAAGCTGTAAAAATGATCAACCACCACGAAGTGAACTCCAGGTGGGACGAATATATATATATATATATATATAAGCAATAAACGCACCGTATGTAAAATCCAGGCACATCGAATAGAGTTCGACAACAGTTCATATATATAAGTATTTATATATATAAAAGCAAATAAATGCACCGTATATAAAATCCAGGCTCATCGAACAGAGTCTGACACACGGTTAATATATATAAGTATATATATATTAAAGCAAGTAAACGCACCAGATATAAAATCTAGGCTCATTGAACAGAGTCCGACACACAGTTAATATATATAAGTATATATATATATATATATATATATATATATATATATATATATATATATATATATATATATATATATATATATATATATATATATCAAAGCAGTAAACGCACCAGACCGAAGTCTAGGCTCATCGAACAAAGTTCGACACACAATTCATATATATATATATAAGCAAATAAACGCACCAGACCGAAGTCTAGGCTCATCAAACAAAGTTTTGTTGGGTAAAATCAATACGCTCAAAACACGCAAGTGTACGTAGTCAACAAGTAATATAGTATTGAATAAAGTATCGTTTCCACAAAGACAAATTAGCTAGACTTTTAACTTCACAATTATCAATTTTCTATTGACCCTAATTTTATTAAACTAATCAATTCAATGGTTTTAAATTATAGAAACTAAGTTAATAAATAAACAAACTATCACAAAACAGTCACCAATATCAAAATTCAGAATTTTAAACAATTAATGGAGAATTAGATTTATGATTTCACCCTAAGCTTTACTCTAATTTTCAAACCTTTATTCCAACTCAATTTAATATCTCTGTTTATTAATCAAGAACACGAATGTAATACTATCCTATGCACTAATACCATATTAACATGAATCCACAATTAAGATAAAAATCTGTTAAACACCTAAATTAACCAACTCACCATATCTCTATGTGAACTGCAATTAAAGAAGGTTTAAGTTCAAGCTCTCTATACGATTACATGTGATGTCAAGTGTATCTCTACCTTAACAATAACCAAAAATCAGCTAGTGTCAAAATTCATGACACATGCTATATTAACTAGGTCTAGATTTGAATCTCCTCTCTCGATTCCATTCAAATCCACAAAAAATTGTTAATCAGGAAATTCATAAATTCACGCTCGAATTAACATAGATAAACTGAAAATATATTATTGAATTGGAAATCAAAGCTTTAGAATCATCATTTTGCCCAAAGATCCATCACAAGTCTAATAAGTGAATTTGTTCATAACGAATGAATTAAAAACTGAATAATATACTAAAAACATCCTTCCAATCACAAACAAGACTTAAGAGAAAAAGAATATTGAAAACCCCTTCACGTAAACTCGATTTGCAATCGTCGTGACAATCTCTAAAAATTACTCCTCCAAAGTCGCATTTGAATCCTAGAAATCCTCTTGAATTATGCTCCGTGTGTTATATGATTGTTGTGTATCAAAGTAATATCAAGCTCTCCTCTATTTTGGCAGACAAATAACTCATATAGAGTCCATGCGCCTACAACAAACCAACAAATCAAGTAGCAGCAAACTCCACACAGCAACAGGACACTTGCAAGATTCGGGACTCCCGCCCCGGTGGGGGGTATAGGTTTAGAAACGCCCGCCCCGGCGGGCATGCTCACTGCTAAGGAAATTTTTTGCTTTCATGAGTTTTTCCACTTTTTGCTCCAAAACTC
Source organism: Panax japonicus (assembly GCA_020205505.1). Classification (NCBI taxonomy): domain Eukaryota; kingdom Viridiplantae; phylum Streptophyta; class Magnoliopsida; order Apiales; family Araliaceae; genus Panax; species Panax japonicus. The sequence continues at coordinate 52,833,590 of CM035101.1, read as the reverse complement.
CGCCATTTTTCACCACTTGCATCCATGACCACCCTACACATAAAATAACATGAAACGAGTAAAAATGAACACAAAACACGAAGATAACTATGAATTTAAGCTTGAAATGAATATCGATTCGTGCATGTAAAATCCACTTATCAAAATCCCCCAAACTAAAACTATGCTAGTCCTCGAGCACAAAACAAACTACATGTTATGCAATGAAATGCAATAACATTCTAAATGCCTAAAAATCTAACAATATCGCATAAACTAACTTATCCCATCGGCTTCAGAGAAAACAAGCAACTTTACAATATTAATTGCCAAAACCAATCCACACTTTCGTATTAATTCTCAAACCTTGAACAATTATCACTACTATAGCGTGCGTGTGTGATTAACATCTAAGATAACCAATACGGACCAAAATTCAATACATAAGCAACTTCTTAGAAGGAATCATACAATGCGAACTTAAAAATCTCAAAGATAGGCACAACTCAACTAAAATTAAACAAAACCAAATTCAAGGGTACATGCAGGATACTTATACTTTCTTCTCTTCTTTTTTTCACACGGGGGCTTTTTGCTCTTTTCCCGTCATTATTTCCCTTTACTTTTTCTTTTTCTTTTGATAGATGGTTGGTGAGTGCGTTTTATGCTCCATCTCACGCTTGTGTTTATGGGGAGTGTTTCTCCTCAACCCACCACAAGACTCAACATGTTTCATTTTTTTTCTTTTTTTTTCAAAGCTTATATACCCCACGTATACTCCCCCAAACTTAGGTTCTTGCCTAATTTAAGCCTTTATTGCCTATCCTTGTTGTTTTCTGGTTCTCCCTAGCATTATCCTTTAGAAACTATTTATATATCAATTTGAACTGATGGTCAACAAAGATGTTATTAGTGCTAACCTTTTTATAACAGTTTCAAACAAGTTCAAGAGTCGATTCATACCAGAAATTATATCACAGTTATAATAATCCATACTATATTGGTTAACTTGTTCACAATCTCATCATTGGCCCACGAATAACATGAAAAATGCGACACCATTGGACATATTTAACACGTTATTAAACTAAAAAAAATTATTTTTTTATTTTTTTATAATAACATTTATGACAACAATGCAAAATCCTAACTACTATGCAAATACCTAATCTATAATGCAAAACTAGATATGAAAATAAAAATAACAAAATGCATGCAACTAAACAAATAAATCCCCCAAACTTAAATAAGACAATGCCCTCATCAAATAAAAATTAAGTGTATGAGGAATTGCTGCAATCGTCTAAGTCTGGGGAGGTGGTTGGTGATCTTCTTCATCAGAATCACTTGGAGGTAATCGAGGTAATGGTCCAGGATGTTGATATGGAAATTGAGCCACCGGATTGAAACTTTGGATTGTGGTGTTTAGTGAAGCGAAAGATGCGTTCATGGCATCAAAAATATGATCTTGGCGCATTGCCAATCGCCGCATTTCCCGGCGTGCTGCCCTATTGTGCGCATCCATCTAATTTTGGAACTCAAGGAACTGCAGACTAGATATTACTTCGGTCTGCGGTACCTGCTCGGTTCCTTGATCTCCCATCGCTTCATCCTCATCTCCGGAGGTATCTTTGGCATCGACTTCGTCTTCCGACGCTGATGGAAAAATAAAACCCAGACCTCGTGGATGTGACTCTCCTCCTGCCCAAATCGAATACCGCGCAATCATTCTGGAATCAAACAAAGTGAGTGGCATTTGAGTGGGTTCATCATCAGAATATCTCACCTCGGCGTTGCGGCACAACGCACATTTAAGTGATGGGTGTGGCAAACCGCCCGAAAAATTTCCACGTAAGCACCGGCGGATTGAGAAATTTATAATGGCCCCGACATCTGTAAAGAAATCTTGCACAATGGCGTATAACAATAATTCCTTCTCTTTTGTGACGTCTAAAGTTTATTGGGACGTAAGCAATTTCGCGCATAAGAATGTGTACCATATTTTTCAATACCGGCTAAGGTCCTTGCTATTGAACATCGTTCCTCCCTTTCTAACTTTGATCCAAGATGGGCCCAGCTTTGTCATGTTTATAATAACCTCCTCATAGTCAGGTTCAGAATCCCTCAATTGTGCATACTGACAATGTCGTGGCACCCGCAACTGATAGTAAGCATTAATGGCATCGTCACTGAACAGAACCATGCGACCTCGCACAAACTCTTTGAAAGGAGATTTGTCTTCGGCATTTGCATAAAATTCCTTGACAATGTTGACAACGGCGGGCATCAGATGTTCAGTGAAGTGAAGCCACCCCTTTTGGTAAATTTGAGACATCATCTCCCCATCATTCCCCTCGGGGGCCAATCCCCGCTCTGGCGTAAGTGCTTTAGTTAACATGTAATCATACCGATCGGCGGCTGCGTCACTCACAAATTTTCGGCGATTATAGGTTCGTGGCGGTTGAGTGGCACTTGAAATCTCCCCCCGTTGGCGTTTGGATGTCGGTTGAGAAGCCATTGAATTTCAGCAGTTATCTCTTGCTAGTAAACACTACCTTTCCCGAAAACTTGGTTCAGTCAATTTGTCAAACACTTGGTGTGCACAGCTCGTTTTTCCCCCAAAGTTAGGTTATTTCTATGGAATTCAGTTGAGAAAAGATGAAAACTTGATACGAATGCAACTTATTCTCAAGTGTGCTATGTGTTTCCTAATTTCTTAAAGAATTCGAGTTTAGTGGTGATGAATATGGGAAGTCTAGGGTAGGGTTTATATAGGAGTGATGAATGAGAGAGAAAGTGGTGTACTTGAATGTGGGAGGTAATGGAATTCGTGGGGTAGAAGGTGGGTGCAGTGGGTTTAGGTAGTGGGTAGTAGTGGGTTGGTATGGAGGCTAGGTAGTGTGGTTGTGGGGAAATAAGGAAGGGGTGTGCATTTAAGAAGAGCGTGTCTGCCCAGAATTAAAGACCCTCGCCCTGGCGGAGGGTGCACAACCAATATAGCCCGCCCCGGCGGGGGGTGCCAATGACTTTGACTTTTTTAATTCAAAAAGTGAAGATCAAAATTCTCCGATTTTTCTTGTTTTCTTGCCCATTGTTGCTATTACTCACTTTGGACCCCTCCTACAACCATAAACATGCAATATGTTAGATTAATTATGACCTGGAGTTTCATTGAGATTTTTAGCAAAAGTTTTACTTGATAAGACCTAACTACTGCTTACTAAAAACTACATCCTAACAATTAAACATGAACTATGAAAAAAATAAGAAAAGTTAGGTTGCCTCCCAATTAGCGCTTGATTTTAAGTCATCCAGCCTGACTACTCCCTGTTTTACTGTGTATCGGCGATGGTAATGTCGTTGGTGTCCCAGTTCGACTCGCCACCCCAGTAATGCTTTATCCGTTGACCATTGACCTTGAACGTCTCTAATGGATTACGACTGTAGAGTTCAACGGTGCCATGAGGAAATACTCTTTTTATAGTGAATGGTCCCGACCATCTCGACTTAAGCTTTCCTGGGAACAATCGCAGCCGTGGATTAAACAAGAGGACTGATTGACCCAGCTCGAATGTTCGTTGCATAATTTTCTAGTCGTGCCATCTTTTAACCTTTTCTTTGTATAGCTTGGCATTCTCGTAAGCTTGGAGTCGGAATTCGTCGAGCTCATTTAGTTGTAGTAGCCACTTTTCTCCTACAGCGGTTTGATCAAAATTTAATTTCTGTATGGCCCAGTAGACCTTGTGTTGTAGCTCCACCGGTAAGTGGCATGCTTTTCTGTACAAGCGTTGATAAGGTGACATCCCAATTGGTGTTTTGTATGCAGTCCTGTACGCCCATAATGCGTTATCTAACCGAAGTGACCAATCTTTCCGACTCAGATTTACGAATTTTTCCAATATCTTCTTAACTTCTTTGTTTGATACCTCGGCCTGTCCATTAGCTTGAGGGTGATACGATGTAGCCACCTTGTGGTTGACCCCATATTTAGCCAAAAGTGCTGTAAATGACTTATTGAAGAAGTGACTACCTTCATCACTGATTATTGCTCTTGGCATGCCAAACCTCATGAAAATGTTTTTTCGAAGGAATTTGAGGACCGCCTTGGCATCGTTCGATGGTAGTGCTGTAGCTTTAACCCATTTCGAGACGTAATCCCCAGCAAGTAGAATATACTGATTGCTCAAAGACGAAGGGAATGGCCCCATGAAATCGATGCCCCATACATCAAAGATTTCCACTTCAAGAATTGTTTGTTGGGGCATCTCATTCTGTTTAGATATGTTTCCCACCATTTGGCATCTATCACATGTTTTCATAAATTGGTGGGCGTCTTTGAAAAATGTAGGCCAATAAAACCTGGATTGAAGCACTTTTGTCGTTGTCCGCTGACTCCCATAATGTCCACCATATGCCGATGAGTGGAATTCTTGCAGTATTTTGTGCATTTCACTGTAGGGGATACATCGTTGAATCATTTTATACGTGCACTGTTTGAATAGATACGGCTCATCTCACATGTACCACTTGACGTCATGAAGAAACTTCTTTTTCTATTGTCGTGTAAGATCCGGGGGAAGCAATTTACTTACCACAAAATTTGCAAAATCTGCATACCATGGATATTCTGCATTTAACCCAAATAGTTGCTCATCCAGGAATGACTCATTGATCGCTCATCTATCTTCATCATTTTTCTCCAGATTTTCTAGCCTTGATAAATGGTCGGCAACTTGATTCTTTGTCCCCTTTCTATCTTTAATTTCTAAGTCAAACTCTTGAAGTTGGAGAATCATCGGATAAGGCGTGGCTTAGCATCTTTTTTGCTATTAGGTACCGAATAGCCGAATGGTTCGTGTAGACTATTACCTTAGTTCTGATCAAGTATGCCTGGAATTTATCAAATGCGTACACCACTGCAAGTAATTCCTTTTCTGTGGTAGTGTAATTCATTTGAGTCTCTGTGAGTGTTTTGCTTGCATAGTATATGGCGTGAAACATCTTGTCTCTTCTTTGTCCCAAAACAGCCCCAACCGCATAATCGCTCGCATCACACATAAGTTCAAATGGCATTTTCCAGTCTGGTGCGATTATCACGGGGGCTGTAGTTAATTTCTTCTTCAATAGGTCAAACGCGGACTTGCAATCCGCAGTAAAGCTGAAAGTAGCATCCTTCTCTAAAAGACTGCATAGAGGTTTTGCAATCTTAGAGAAGTCTTTTATGAACCTTCTATAGAACCCAGCATGCCCCAGAAAACTTCTAATACCCTTAACTGAGCTCGGTGGAGGTAATTTCTCGATCGTATCCAACTTTGCCTTGTCCACCTCCAATCCTTGAGCCGACACCTTATGGCCCAAAATTATGCCCTCTTCAACCATGAAGTGGCATTTTTCCCAATTGAATATGAGGTTTGTATCCTTACATCGCTGCAAAACCATGACCAGATTCTCTAGGCAAGTATCAATATTGTCTCCATAGACCGAGAAATTGTCCATGAAGACTTCAACATTCTTCTCCACCATATCTGAAAAAATCGCCATCATACACAGTTGGAAAGTTGCTGGTGCGTTGCATAGCCCAAATGACATCCTCTTGAATGCAAATGTGTCATAAGGGCATGTAAATGTTGTCTTTTCTTGATCCTCAAGTGCGATGGTGATCTGATTATAGCCCGAGTATCCATCCAATAAACAGTAAAACTCATGTCTCGCTAACCTGTCTAACATTTGATCGATAAAAGGTAGCGAGAAATGGTCCTTTTGGGTTGCCTTATTCAATCTCCTATAATCGATGCACACCCTCCAACATGTCACTGTCCTTGTTGGAATTAGCTCGTTGTCCTCATTTTGTATCACTGTCATTCCCCCTTTCTTTGGCACACAATGAACCAGACTAACCCATTTACTGTCAAAAATTGGATATATGATACCGGCATCCAATAATTTCAGAATTTCCTTCTTGACCACTTCCTTCATGATTGGGTTAAGTCGACGTTGATGCTCCATCGATGGTCTTGCATCCTCCTCCATCAGAATCTTGTGCATGCAAAATGATGGGCTAATGCCCTTTATATCCGCAATCGTCCATCCAATCACTGATTTGTGATCCCTAAGCATCCTCAGTAACTTTTCTTCCTGCAATTTATTAAGTGCAGCAGAAATAATTACAGGTAAAGAATTTGAATTGCCTAAATACACATACTTGAGATGTTTAGGGAGTGGCTTAAGTTCCAATGTTGGTGGCTCCTCCAATGATGGTTTCAATTTTTCTGCAACTGTCTCCTAAGTGTGCAGAGGTTTAACCGGAGCTCTGAATCGGCTAACTCGTGGCAACGAGTCTAGCATCTGTAATAAGTCCACAAATTTCGTGTGACGCCCCCAAAATAGGTATACAACATCCATTCTGAGTCATCAAAATATATGGTACAGAAACAACTACAAGTTTATTAATACAACATAAAAACTATGAGTTTAAATATAAATATTGTCATCTAGACAATATCTACACTCAAATAAGTCCTCATTACAATTATTGATACATTATTTTACAAAAATGGTGAGGACTAGTAAAACAACTTTCTGGAACCTTCATTCCATACCCCAACTAGTACTCGCTATATTCTCGCCTCCTGAGAAGAAAAATGGAACAAAAATGAAAAGGGTGAGCTCAACTAGCCCAGTGAAGAATATTATGACTAAGATAACATAGAACAAAATATCGTTAGTCTTCAACAGGGAAAAATCTAATAGAATACAATAGACAGCCAGTTTTAAATCAATCTTCGCAGCGGAAATAATAATTCATTAGAAGATTCAAGTAGAGAATGCAAACTACTATCTTCTATATATGAATTTAAAAGTTCATCGTCGATATTTTATCCCTGTAACATCAATCAATATATATCTGGAATTAAATATTCATCTTTGCACTACAGGCCAAAGATATTCATCAGTTGGTCATGTTCATCTAAACACCTGTTCATCTTTGCACTATGGGCCAAAGATATTCATCAAAAAATCATTCATCTTTACACTACATGCCAAAGATATTCAGTAGTATCATCATTTAGGACTGAGGATGATGAAAAATATTTTAAGAAAAACGAATCCAGTGAAACAAAAGTATAAATATTAAGTATTCGTATTTCAGCTATTCCATGTCCAAAAATACCTCATATATAATCATAGTGGAGTAAAATTCAAGAATGATCAAAACATGGATACAATCAAAGCTAGTATCCATAATAGATATTTTGGATAAAAAGAAGAAAATTTCATTTTTCGGTTAATAGTGCCGTATTCGTGAATAATGCCGTATACGTGAATAGTAACCCCGACACAAAAAGTTCCAAATTTGATAAAAAGTTCAAACCAATATTTCGGCATAATGATATTGAAGAAAATAATATCATTTAAGAAGAAAATAGCATCCCTTACCTCGTAAAGACAATACTTCTGGTTGAAACACCGGATATAGGCTATGACTTGAACTTTTACCGTATCGCAACACTCAAAGTATTAAAATACTCACAAGCATACGCTAAATATATCGAGAGAGAAAGAGAGAGAAAACTTCAGTTTCTGGTGTGATTTTCAATTCTAACCTAAACACCATATTTATAGGAAATTGCTTAGAACACCAAAGCAGAAAATTTAATAAAATATAAATATATATATATATATATATATATATATATATATATATATATATATATATATATATATTAATTTCCTATGCCCACTTTTTAGTCAAAGATCAGCCATTCAAGTAGCTTACATCACAAAAAACGTTTTTGTGAATTAAAATATTTTAAACTTAAAAAAATTAATTATTCCAGAACTTCGAAACTTAAATAATTCATAATAAATAGCCCTTTTATCAGAAAAATTCGAATCACATATCTTTTTCATAGGAAATTCCATTATCTACAACTTTACAGAAGAAAGTTTTTCCAAATTCCAAACAGAAATTGACCGAAATCCTCAAACGGGCGATTCTACAGGCTATAATCAAATTTCAGTCAAGAAATGGGCTCACAGACATGTTTAACATGTTTTAAATAACTTTTGCAACAAAAATACTCTTCCTCCTCATATACTCATATATCCCAGATTCATTGTTAAAATATCATCATTATTATATTATAATAATATAATAAAATATTATTTTATCAGAAAAGATAAAATATCGATTTTCAACAATTGTCACTTTAAAAATTTTCTCCATCTATACCCACATAAAATGAATATTTTCCATATCATATAAATCAATAATTAATTATTTACAAATAATATTACAGAATCACAATACTGACAACCAGGCAGTTCCCAGGAAAGAGGGGGTTTTCCAATAAGGATTTCTCCTTACTAGCGCGCAATTAGGTGACCAAACCTCTCCTTAGACAGAATTTTCTAGACATTGCCAATAATGTTATCTAATAATATTATTAAGATAATATGAATTATTGCTCCGATAATGGAAAATACTGTGTAGTGACAATTATTGTAACACCAATAATATAAAATATCAACGTAGCAATTTTTGAATCAATAAAATAAAATATTGAACAGTAATTACTGTAACAATTATTGAGTAGTGCCTTCTTACGTAAGAATCAATAATTGGTATAATACCGTGTGCTACTGTGCAACAACACGTATTACTGTGTTTTAACCACCGGGTATTACAACAGTATTAACGGTAACAACTATGCCGTTATTTATAAACAACTTATACTTGTCGTTTTCTTCATCCAATCGCTTTTTGTTATGGGGCCCACACAAGGCTGCACCGTCGTACGAATATTCCCTGACAGCAAGAATATTCCACGGCTAAACGAGTATTCTCCGATAAAAATGAATATTTTATAACCACTTGCTTATTTAAAATATTTGCGTATTTTACCCATAACTAACCACATTAATCAAATCAACCCTTACTATTTCAAACTGATAAATAGAGGAAATTAAATTTCATTTATTAATAATTTGGGGTCTTACATTCCGGGTCGTCTTTTTCTTCATCCCCCAATAAAGTTGTTTCCAACGGATCGTTGATCAAACTCTTGCTCATATCTTCGCTGGTAATTTGCTCAATTAAATCCATTCGAAAACACTCTTCCTTGTCCGTAGGGTATTTCATGGCCTTGAACACATTGAATTTTATTTCTTGGTCTTGGACTCTCATAGTAAGTTCTCCTTTTTGCACGTCTATGAGTGTCATTCATCGAAATCCAGAATGATAAAGTCCGCAGGGAATATAAACTTATCCACTTTAACCAGAAAGTCCTCTACAATGCCTCTTGGATATGTGACTGACCTATCCGCCAACTGCAATGAAATATTTATAGGCTTTGGCACGGACAAACCTAATTCCGAGTATACTAACAATGGAATCAGGTTTATACTCGCCCCCAAATCACATAAGCATTTGTTAAACGACATTTTCCCGATCGTGCACGGGATAGTAAAGCTCCCTGGGTCTTTGAGTTTTGGTGGTAGCTTCTTCTGTAACACTGCACTACACTCCTCTGTTAGTGCCACTATTTTGAATTCTTCCCATTTCTTCTTCCTCGACAGAATTCCTTTCATAAACTTCGCATAACTCGGCATTTGCTCTAGGGCCTCTGTGAATGGGATGTTAATCTGGAGTTTCTTGAACATGTCTAAAAACCTTGAGAACTGCTTATCTGATTTCTGTTTTTGGACCCTCTGTTGAAACGGCGGTGGAGGAAAAATAATCGGCTCATTGTTTAACTTTATTTCCTCATTTTTGTTACCCTCCACCCCGTTACTATCATCAACTTTTTCCTCCGGTGTTGCTGAATTTTCTGCACTATTTCCCCCTAGATGTTTTCCACTTCTTAACATAACTGCTTGACATTGCTCATGATTACCCTTTGGATTTCTCTCGGTGTCGCTAGGTAATTTTCCTTGTGGTCTATTATTCAATGCTAACGCAATTTATCCTATTTGATTCTCTATATTTTTGATAGCCATAGATTGATTCTTCATAGCCAAATCGTTGATAGTCATGTATTTTGCCCACGCTTCCTCCGCATCGGTTTTCCTTTCCTGCTGTTGAACCGGTTGTGGGTGACTCTGAAAACTAGAGGGATATGATGGTCGTGGAACATGAGTTTGCTGGTTATTGCTCCATGAGAAATTTGGGTGGTTCATATTCCCCTGATTGTAGGTGTTTTGGTATATATTTTGTGGAATTCTGTTATAACTTCCTATAAATTGGGTGGATGCTAGGTTAATCGCGCACTGATCTGTCGGATGATCACCCGCACACAATTCATATACTACCGTGACCTACTGAACTTGAGCCCCTGTCATAGTATTAACTTTATCATTCATAGTATCAAACTTCTTGGATAGTGCATAAATCTGTGCTTGTATAGATGACACTCCATCTAATTCCAGAATCCCAGCCACCTTCGCCTATGTCAATCTTGCTGTGGGCCACTGGTAGTTATTTGCCGCCATTATTTCGATCAAATTATAGGCATCCTCGTAACTCTTAGCCATGAATGCACCGCCCGATGCCGCATCAATGCTGGTTCTGACATTCCCATGTAGCCCGTTATAGAAGGTGTTCATTTGTAACCACTTGGGCAATCCATGATGTGGGCACTTTCTGAGTAATTCCTTGTATCACTCACATGCCTCATATAGTGACTCCCCATTCTGCTGCTCAAACATCGTGATGTCATTCCTCATTTTAGCAGTCTTCGTTGGTGGGAAAAATTTGGTAAGAAATTTTTGAGCCAAGTCTTCCCACGTAGTGATCGATCCCGGCGGTAGAGAATGTAACCAACTCTTCACCTTGTCCCGTAAAGTGAATGGGAACAAGTGAAGTCTTACTGCCTCATCCGACACCCCATTGTACTTGAACGTGTCGCACATTTCCAAAAAAACTAATTAAATGCTCATTCGGATCGTCATTTGTCATTCCCCCAAACTGACATGAGTTCTGTATCATCCGAATGGTCCCAGGCTTGATTTCAAACGTATTCGCAGCTATTGTAGGCCTAGTAATGCTCGACTATAGATCAGTCACCTTAGGTGTTGCAAAATCCGTCAACATATTCTGGTCTTCGGTAGCCATCGTTTCTTCCTTATCAGAATTTTCGAATTCGTTCCTCGTTTCCTCGATCCACTTACTCAACCTCTGAAATCTTTTTTCAATTTCGTCCTCAAAAGGAAGCTAGTCTGGATGTTTGAATCGCGATTGCAGAAACCAATATCAAAAACCTAAAAAAGGAGAAATAAGAACAAAAAATGTTTAAGTAAAACTGGACTAATTAAACGGATATTGTAAAAAATATTAAAATCTCGACTAAATTGTCCCCGGCAACGGCGCCAAAAACTTGTTGGGTAAAATCAATACGCTCAAAACACGCAAGTGTACGTAGTCAACAACTAATATTGTAGTAAATAGAGTATCGTTCCCACGAAGACAAATTAGCAAGACTTTTAACTTCACAATTATCAATTTTCTATTAACCCTAATTTTATTAAACTAATCAATTCAATGGTTTTAAATTATAGAAACTAAGTTAATAAATAAACAAACTATCACAAAAAAATCACCAATATCAAAATCTAAAATTTCAAACAATTAATGGAGAATTAGACTTATGATTTCACCCTGAGCTTTACTCTGATTTTCAAACCTTTATTCCAACTCAATTTAATATCCATGTTTATTAATCAAGAACACGAATGTAATACTAGCCACCTCTCGATGCACTAATACCGTATTAACATCAATCCACAATTAAGATAGAAATCTGTTAAACACCTAAATTAACCAACTCACTATATCTCTATATGAACTGCAATTAAAGAAGGTTTAAGTTCAAGCTCTCTATACGTTACATGTGATGTCAAGCGTATCTCTACCTTAACAATAATCAAAAATCTGCTATTGACAAAATTCATTACACATGATATATTAACTAGGTCTAGATTCGAATCTCCTCTCTCGATTCCATTCAAATCCACAAAAAAATTGTTGATCAGGCAAATTCATAAATTCACGCTCGAATTAACATAGATAAACTGAAAATATATTATTGAATTGGAAATCAAAGCTTTAGAATCATCATTTTGCCCAAAGATCCATCACAAGTCTAATAAGTGAATTAGTTCATAACGATTGAATTAAAAATTGAATAATATACTGAAAATATCCTTCCAATCACAAACAAGGCTTAAGAGAAGAAGAATATTGAAAACCTCTTCACGTAGACTCGGTTTGCAATCGTCGTGACAATCTCTGAAAATTACTCCTCCAAAGTCGCACTTGAATCGTAGAAATCCTCTTGAATTATGCTCCGTGTGTTATATGATTGTTTTGTATCAAAGTAATATCAAGCTCTCCTCTATTATGGCCGAAAAATCCCTCATATAGAGTCCAGGAGCCTACAACAAACCAACAAACCAAGTAGCAGCAGACTCCACACAGTAGCAGGACACTTGCAAGATTCGGGACCCTCGCCCTGGCGGGGGGTATAGGCTTAGAAATGCCCGCCCCGGCGGGCATGCTCACTGCTAAGGAAAATTTTTGCTTTCAAGAGTTTTTCCACTTTTTGCTCCAAAAATCCGCCATTCTTCACCACTTGCATCCATGGCCACCCTACACATAAAATAACAAGAAACGAGTTAAAATGAACACAAAACACGAAGATAACTATGAATTTAAGCTTGAAATAAATATCGATTAGTGTATATAAAATCCACTTATCAAGTTCGACATAGAGTTCATATATATATATATATATATATATATAAAAGCAAATAATTTCTCCAGACTGAAGTCTAGGCTCAATCGAGGCATAAATCGATAATGTTAGTCAATATATATAAATATAATATATATATATATATATACAAGCTGAAACAAAACCGCAGACCAAAGTCCGGGCAATTGCGCGCAACACGACTCTCAACGTGAAGAAGGGTGTGTGTAGAAATGAAGAGAAAGACTCTAAAGTATGTGAGAAGGCTTATAACTGACTGCCAAAGAAGACTTCTATATCTTTAAAGTGGATAAACACTGGCTTTTGTATGTACAAAAGAGGCTATATATGAGCTCACGGGAGTTTAAAATAAGAAGGTACACTACATGGGGTTGGTGCAGAGAAAATTGGGCATGGCTTCCTCGCAGTTTTCTCTTGCAAAATGGGCTGCCCAAGCCCTCTATTTTTAGACGATTTAGCCACAGGTGTACCTACGGCTGAGCCGCAGGTGTACCAGAGGCAACCCGTGGGCCTGGGTTTTTTGGGTCGAGTCGTCTCGAAGTACATGCACTCGGGCACTGTAATGTCCATTCGAACTTTAAGAATTACAATCCGGGCATCCGTTTGAGGTATACAGGACCTATTTCGGACAGTCGTTGTCGAGAGTTGTATGATGGCATGGGATTAGAGTTTGTACGAAGTCATTAAAGATGGGACGATGCCCTCTGGTCTTCAAGCTTTAACTTTCATCCGTTATCCTGCACAATAGTCACTCATGATTGGTTAGTCTTGTGGGACATCGTTGCATAGAGATGTTAAGACGACGTGGCATGGCATTGCGTTGGCGAGATGACTATGTTACCCCTCACCGGTGTTATCGTCGGATTGGGCTGATAAAGTAGACGTTGCTCAAGCTTCGTTGATATTGGACTGCTACAATTTGTTGAAGATCCTCATTGTCATCTTTGAGGTGTGTATGTCTTCCCGATGTTATCACCGGGTTAGTACAGTATATCTCGTTGTGAGCGCCGAGATTGAAGCTGGTCGAATTTGAAACAAGCATTTATGGGGTTATCGCCGAAACTGCATTCCTTGGGGTTATCACCAAGGTTGGTGGCTATTCCCATGGTTGGGACTGAGACTGGATACCTCGGGGTCATCTCCGAGATTAATCGATCTTCTCCGGTGTGTGTTCCGGTATTGGATCTGCATGCCTCGGGGTTATATCTGAGGTTGGAATTGTTACTCCTGGAGTTTGATCCGGGGTTGATGCTAAACTTCTGGTAGTATCCGGTATGGATAGGGATTGTCTTTCAGGGTTCCCTCTTAAAAGACGAATCTGTCCTCCTGCAATGTTAGTGACAGTAATACAAAAAATTTCGAGTGTCTACAGATGCCCCTCTTTATCATACTCGTGCATGGCGATGCATGGGTAGGATAAAGAATCCTAGACACTTGAAACGCAACAAGACAAACATGGTACTGTATGTAGCAACATGATGCCAATGTATTTTGCATGTGTACGGGGTTGTAGCCCAACATGCTGGGGATGATTGTTGGATCCCTGTTGCTTCAACTGGGGATTGGCAATGCTGACCAGATTTGATGTGTAAGCTAAATCTGTTAGGATGTTGATGTTGGAGTTATCACCAAATTCCTATGTTCTTGATAACGACTTGATCCTGAAGAGGTACCTCTTACGTGCAAGAGATCTGTGGGGATAAAGCTTGGTCTATTTGAGGATGTGCATAACATATTCCATCATTTATCCTCGGAGGATAACTATTCACACCATTCCGGGGATTTCACCGCACTGGAGGATCATTGGCATTTGGCCAGGGTTTATGTACTGCTGCTATGCATACTGTCGTATGTCTATATGCCACGGTATATGGATGAGATAGACATATGTGTCATCATGGTTGTGAGAGCTTCTCGATATCTCTCAGCAGAGGACCGATCTCGCGTGTATGCTTGTTGGGATCAGCGTGAGATAGCTTCTTTCTCTGTCACTCATCCAGGTTGTTCTATAGAGTATTCCGCATGGATGGAGATAGAGATTTTATCAGATGTGGTAGTGTCCATAGTACCGGATAGTGAGTTAGATGATGTAGAGCCCATGGAGGACATCGATTCATACATCGAGGAGGAGCCCGCAGCTAGGTTGCCAGCATTTCCTCCAGATTCTCCCAGTACCAGTACTGTTGTGATTCAGCACGATGACCTTTGAGAGAGATCATGCCCGATCTTTGATGTTGACTGCCCTTGATGGGAGAGACGCAGCTCTATTTCAGAGAGACGATGAATTAGCTCACAGAGATGACATTGTTGTTGAGCAGGATGAGGCCAGATCAGCCAGAGATGCAGTGATAGTTTAGCGGGATAGTGTTATATCTTCAGCAGTACAAAGTACCTAATAGACAACGCTTAATAGACAACGTTTTTTTATAAAAACGTTGTGGTTTTTTTACAACGTTTTTTAGAAAAAACGTTGTAGATATATATGCAAAAACGTTATCTATTTAGAAGGACATTATTTTTATTTTAATTAGATAACGTTTTTTTAAAAAAACGTTATCTATTAAGAAAAACACGGAGCATCAAATATTGAACTTAAAATTAAAACACGTCTTTTTCTCTCTCCAATGGCTCGGATTAGTGCAGTGCAGAGGAGATAGACCTTCGATCGGTTTCCTTCAAAGTTGCACTGCATAGGGCTCGTTAGTGCGGAGTTTTCGTTAGTGTAGAGGCCTGCTCGTTCGTTCCTTCTCTTCTCTCCAAGGGCTCGATAGTGCAGAGGTCAGTGCAGAGAGCTTCGGTCGGAATCCTTCGAAGTTGCAGATCGACGTTTCCTTTGTTCCTTCTCTCTTCGTTTCTTCTCTCTTCGTTCCTTCTCTTCTCTCCAAGGGCTCGTCAATTAGATAACGTTTTCTTCTCTGGTTATGCAGTGTTGGTTGTGTTCGATCTGATTGGGTGTACCTCTTCTCTGAGGCTAAAATCTGAAGATCTTTAATTAGGTGTTTGAAGCTATTTTGGGGTTAGGGTTTCATTGTAAGTTCTTCATCTCTTTGGATTCGTTCTTGCATGTGTTTAATTTTAACCCATTTACAGTCTGCTTAGTATTTTCAACCCATTTGGGGAAGATACAGTGGATTTTCCTTTGACATTGTAGCAGTTGTATGTGAGGTGGATCCTTCACCTTCTCCATAAGTCCACGGAACTTTGTGCAAGCTAACAATGGGATATTGTGCTATGCACGGCAAGTTGATTAGCTCAGGAGCGGCTAATTTCAAAGGATTGTTGCTTCCCTTGAGTTGAATTGTTGGCGTTGCAAGTGATTGATTAATCCCATCAGCTTCAATGGATATGACTGCTACCACACTCTTCCACTTAGTAGGACCTGAATTTGTACTTGCACGTAATACAGTATCATCGTCTGTTAAGTGCAGGACGCCACTTTCAGTTAGATTTTGGATAAGATGGCGGAGTGCCCAACATTCTTCTGTGTTATGACCATGAGATTAAGAGTGATATTGACATACTCCATCAGAGTTGTACCGCCCTGAACGGGGGTTGATTAGAGGTATAAGGGAACTGATCCTTCTTTCATTGATTAACATATGAAGGATTTCCTCAATAGGATGGCCCAAATAGGTGAATTCCCTTTTATTGGCAAAATCCCGACGGGCTTTGGCATTTGCTCTCTTTGTCACTTTGTCTTCCAGCATTTCATTTTTTGAAAGTGACGAGGGAATATTCATGACAAGAGGTAGGAGACTGGCATGCTCCTGGCTGATTAATTGACGAGTCGCTTGATGCTGATAAGTCACCAGTTCTGCCAATTGCTCAATTTACTTGCATAGAGCTTTCATCTTTCGTTCCATTGTGAACTAAAACTTGGCATTATCCCATCTATCATCACCATTTTTGAGGGTCTGGGAGGATTCACAGCTGAAATTGGAACTCTGTCCGTTGCTCCAATTGATCATGTTGACCTCTTCTTCTTTGTGCTGAGGAAGAGGATTGTCTTGAATGTGAGGCTGATCAGGTCTGGTGCCCACGATCTCCCCGTTGTCTATCAGGTCTTGGATTTTGTGTTTCCAGACCCAAAAATCCTGAGTATCATGTCCAAGTGCTCCAGCATGATAAGCACATTTCTGAGTAGCATTAAAACCCCATCCATTAGGGCTGGCTGGTGGAAGAAGATGCGTAATTTATATTTCTTCTGTGTTGTCAGAAGATTGAGAATGTACTCGAGGGTGTCCCCTAAGGGTGTGAACACTCGAGAGCGTTTAATTTCTCCACCTTTTGGTATTACAGGGTTCGCGAATTGTGTGACACCCCCAAATCCGGGTTACCTGACTCCCGAGTTTGGTGTTCACGATCCAAATATAAATAACATTTAACTACCCATAATATATATAGATAGTAACTTTCATAAATATTTATCAGATTTTACTAATAATACATCACCCAGGTTCACTAACCTTAACTTTACAAACATACCCCTTTGGATATACAAAAAGGGTTTACAATACAACAATATAAATAATACTATTTAGTATAACTAATTTATAACTACGCATTTGCCTTTGTCCTTTGCAGCACCTCCTGCAACTTCGCCCCTAACTGAAAAATTTTATTTATAGCAAGGGTGAGCAACAAATTTGCCCCGCAAGTTAAGATTATACAATAAATGTATATGAATCAACAATAATATCCTATCTATTTTGATAGAAAGAAACCAAAGTTCGGGGAACTTTGCATTAGCTGAACAAATCGTTAATCAATAACAAGGCTTCTCCTTTTCTATGCAACATTATAATTTGATAATGAAAGAGTTCAGCGCTTTCAAAGTTCTACGATATTCAAATGATTAAACAAAAATCAATTCTTCGCAATAACAAAGTAAATTATTCTCCAAATTTATACTGAGTGATCCCACCAGATCTTTGAACTTATTTTTTTTCTCGGGTATCTATCAAAGATTTACTTTGATACATACCAGGAGTATCAGATAACCATAAAGATTAAATCATACCCCCCTGCAAGTATAACAAGTGATCAGCTTTATTATACCCGATATTATGCATAATACTTAGTAAGCGCGCAAAGGTCGAATTTACGACCCAAAATGTTCCCTTTATATAAAAGGTTGTTCTCCTCAGTCTCCGAATCAAGATTTTGATTTAACAATGAAATACTGTGATTTCAAATTCTATGCACTTATTGATCTAGCCGAAATAATTGGCATTGATCTATCAATAACAATTGAATTCTCTTTTCTTGAATTTATCAAGTTCTAAAAATATTTGTCTAACCAGAATAATTAGCTAAGACATTTCTCAACACAATTTGACAATAAATAGGAATTATATGTACTGTCAATTCTAACTTCTACAGATTTGAGTATTCAACAACAGTAATTCTACGAATATATATATATCTGAAACAGTAATTCAATTTGCATTATTAAGTATGCACTAACTGTGAATAATCAACAATAAATTCCCTGGATGTGGTATAATTAGCAATAATTAACCACTATAATAATTGAATGAAATATAACTCAAGGTTGAGTTAGGAAACTTGCCTTCCTCGTTGATTACGGCTACACAATGTAATTAACTGCGTTCATAAAACCTATATTGAACAATATCGGTCTAACAATTAGCACAATCATTTATAACATATAACTCTGTACTTTACAGTCAAACTTCTCCTAGGCACATTACCACATAGCCACATTAGTGTTTATAACCTATATAAACACTTATCACGTCTAACTATTTTTGTCTGGTTGGATTTCGGTCCAATCTCGGTGTTCTGGTCACCCTTATCCGACAATTAACACATTGATTGCCAATTAAACTTGGTCTCTAAGCTTCAATATTATTTTAGATAAGTCAATTATCATTAATAATATTTTCCAGAAGCTTTTAATAATTATCGAGCAATTATTATAATTTATAATAATTTTTCAAATATCAGAATCATTTTTAAATGATTAAATTATCAATTAATCGTATCATTATTAATATTTAATAATATCAAAATATTAATAACATACTTTTCAAAATATTCAAGTTATTATTAATAACTTAAAAATATTTTTAAATCAATAATATTCTACTTAAATGATTTTTAAAATAATTAAAATCATTTTTAAATCATCACCATTAATATATAAATATTAATAAAATTATTATCCAAATATTAAAAGTCATAATTTATAACATAAAATAATTTTAAATCATTTTTCTCATTTTTAAATGATTTTTAAATCAATAAAATCATTTTTAATTCATTTATTTAATATAATAATTAAATAAATCAAATATCATTAATATTAATTTATTAATAAAAATTCTCCAAAAATATTGAAAATTATCTTTTATAATTTAAAATATTTTTTTAATACTTTATTTTCAATTAAAATGATTTTTAAATCATTTAAATCATTTTCATCTTATTTATTTAATTTAATAATCAAATAAATATTATATCATTAATATTAAATATTTTTAATAAAAATTCTCCAAAAATATTAAAAGTTACTTTTTATAAATCAAAATATTTTTAAATACATTATTCTTATTTAAAATGTTTTTTCATAATATTAATCCATTTTTCTCTAATTTATTTAATACACTAATTAAATAAATTAAATACCTCTAATATTTAAATAATTATAAATATTAAGGAAAAATATTCCAATTGGTCAAAAATTATTTTTCATAATTTAAAATAATTTTTAAAATCATTTTTGGTAATTTTTAGAATTTATTTCTATTTTTTATTAATTTCAGAAATATTCAGAAAATAAATAAATAAATCCGTCGCTAAAGGCCTATAGCGACGCTTTCTGTCGCTATAGGTGTTCTTGAGGGCTACCCAGAATTTTCCGGCAGGGCGAGGGTGGTACTTTGACCGGACGTAACTCCTTGATTATTGAGTTTCTGGTCATGTTGAAACTTTCAGATTGTAGTACTAATGCAATACTACAACTACAAACCAATTTCATGACCAAACAACAACATATAAGCTAGATCTAAGCTCTCAAAGTACCTGCCAGGCCTGTTTTTCATTTTTTCTGGGTTACCCAGAAAATGAAGAACAGCCAAGGTATCTCCTTTGACATTTTATAACTTGGTGATCGTGCAACCTTTATGCGATCTATCAATTACACGTTGTAGATAACATGTAGTACTACAACTATAAAGCAAAATAACACAAAAACATCAAAGCATAAACAAGATATGGCCGGTCAAACTAGGACACGGACCACTGTTCTTACGTTTCTGGGTTCGAAGTTTCAGCAGATCGGTCAACGACGTTTGACCGTGAATATCTTACGATCTATAATAGATTTAGGTCTGATTCTTTTTGCAACTTAAAGAACACATATCAGGGTACATGTTACAAGTTTTAGACATCAAAAACACGTAACACACACGGATCTATAAGCCTCGACATTTGACTGTAAATCACAGATTTCCAGATTTTTAGATTTTGAAAAACTTTAAATTCATGCACTTTGATGTTATGGGTCATAGATTTAACAACCCAGAACATCAATTGACACCTATTAACACTACTTTCAACAATCAATTGCAACATTTAATAAGGAATTGAAGGATTTCAAAAATTAAAGATTTTTACCACTTTTGAGCTTGATTTTCGTTTCTGCCCTTTTGATTCTGTTATGATCAACGTGGGGCTGTATTTTAGAACTGATCTAGCAATATATTTCGTGGGTTTGAGAGAGAGTAGGAGTTGGTAGTAGCAAAAAATGAAATTGGCTAAGTTTTGAGCAATTTCTCTCTCTAAATCTATTTATATGTTGCTTGATTCATTGTATGGTTGATGTTTGCTGAGATTGCTGTCAATTAGACTGATTTGCTGGAGCTTTTTGTCAAATGATAGATAGGTTTAGGCTTAGGGTTGTTGAACCACTAAGGATTTAGTAAGATTTGCAAGTTAACTAAAATATCACACTAAAAGGGCATTTATGTCCTTTCCAATTTTTTCTAGATTTTTGCATTAGATGAAACCCTTAGGGTTTAGGGTTTGGACAATTTAGGGTTTAGGTTTTGAACTCTTTAGGTATCAAAAATTCTAGTTCCCACAATTTGCAAATTTAGGGTTTAACTAGAAAAATAAATTTTCTAAACTAAAATTAGGGTTTCTAAAATAGAAATTTACTATACAAAAATATAATTAGAGATTTCTAACCATATTTAAGTTTAATGAATACTTTAGGCATGCTAATAAAAATTAGGGTTGCCTAATTAGGGTTTAGAAAATCCAACATTTTAAATTAGGGTTTTTCGGCGTACAATTAGGGTTTCTAACAGTATATTAGGGTTTCTAATCCTAAGATTAGGGTTTTTAATCTCTTATCAGGGTTTAATAATATAAAACCTATTCGATCAATTATTGATCAAAAATTCTATACCGTTCAAACACATACGTATTAATATAATTATTTTAATTATATTTTCTATCGAATCCCGTTCAAAAATTAGGGTTAGGGTTTCTATTCTCCGTTAAGCACAACTCTACTCTAATTTTATTAGTCAATACATAAATTGACCTTCTCGATATACGTATCACAGAAACTTGTCACAAAATCGATAATTAATAATAATAAAAAAAATATTATTCAAAAATTTTGGATTATTCGAAATCCTGGGTTATCACAGATTGTGCTTGAATGGAAATATAGTTTCTCCTTTGAATAGGCATGTTTTGATTGGCTTTTTGACCCTGTAGTATCAGGGAAACATCTTCTTCTTTCTTTTTATGGACCCTCTGGGGGTTGTTTCCATAATTTTTGGGTTGGATATGATCAGCAACAGCTTTAAGGGCAACTAGGTCTTGAATCTTTTCGGACTTCAATCCCATCTCCCCATGTTTGACCATTTCAAAAAATGGTTTGCCGATGCTGGCTAAAACTCTCTCATAGAACGGAGTTTCTTGTATGTCTATGAAAGTCATGACCATCTCTGATTCTGTCATGGAAGGACTAACTTGGGTAGCCAAGCGTCTCCACCTTTGAGCATGCTATCTGAAAGACACGTTAAACTGTTTCTTGATCTTGGTAATTTGATACCGATCAGGAGCCATCTGAGTTTGAAAGCTGTATTGAGTGAGGAAAGCGTGTGCTAGCTCTTCCCATCTATAGATCTTAGAGTTGTCTAATCTTGTGTACCACGAACGGGCTTCTCCAATTAGACTTTTCTAGAACAATTGCATTCTGAGTTTTTCGTCATCTGCATAAGATCCAAGTTCTCCAATAAACACCTTTAAATGTGTGTAAGGATCTCCTAACCCGTCATATTTTTCAAAGTCAGGAGTTTTAAACTTTTCTGGATAATAAACACTAGGGAAAATGCAAAGATTAGCATATAAAACACTCTCGTGTGTTCCAATTCCTTTGATAGCACGAAGGGTCTCTTCCATTTGAAGGACTTTCTTTTTGATGTCACCAGTGTCTGGGTCTCCAGTGGGATGGGCAGCATCATGAGTTTTGTTGGTCGTATCCAACTGCAGTTCAGGTATTGTAATGACCTGGGTTCCTCCTTGTGTGGAGGATTCAGCATGTACGGGTATTTTTGGACCCTGATTAGACTGGTGTATTTCTTTGAGCAGAACAACCAAATCTGTAATTTGCTTGCTTAATCCATCGAATTCTTTGCGAAAAACTGGTTTAAAGCATTATTGGTGGACTTTTAACATGGAGAAGATAATAGACTTTAGGGTCTATTTGACTCTTTTAATGGATTGCTCGTTCCGCTGCAACTATAGTTGAAAAGTTTTATCATCTACCATATGTTCTAAATCTCTGATTTATTACTGACGAAGGCTATTGATAATTTAATTTTCTTTAGTCATGTTATTCTTTACTGGGCTAGTTATGCTCACCCTTTTTCTTCAGAATTTGTTTAAGGTAATAAGAGTGTAGCTGGGTCGAGCGGAGGTAACAGGGGATTAGAACGTTGGTCTATAGCTGTTGAGGTTCTCCCTAAATAGTATGAAAATAATTTTATTGAGAACTTTAGATAAGTGTGTTGTATTTTTATACAACATTTAATAGTTATATTTGGTGAATCAAATAGGGTGAGGCGAACCCAACTTTGGAAGGGTGTTTTGCCACTATCATACGAGATTTCTAATGATATACGATTTCGTGTTATCATAAGACAAGGTTGTGCACATCCACTTCCTGAGTATGTCTACGAGCACTACCTATATAATCTTGGAGTTTGGTTGAAGTATAATTTTCAATTGGAGATAATGGAGATAATTATATGTCAAGAGAAGACTCACCATTGGAAAGAACATGATAATAATCTACTCGTTTTTCTTTGTGGACAATTGGATCAACCAAGGATAATTCTTGAGTCATATGATATCTATCATAACTTAGATGCATGACCTCCAATGTACGAAGGTTTCCTTGAGTATTTTCTAAAGATTTTAATTTCTAAAACAATTATTAACTGTACTTTTATGTAAAGTACCATTATAAGGTGTTTTAGTCGAGGCACCATGAGAGTTATATATATTTGTATTAAAACTCACAGATTAACTGTGGTCGTATTCTGCACGACATTTCAACAGTTGTATAAATGAAGTTTGTATTTGATTTCTATAGTGTGATTTCTGGCGACTCAGAATGGGTCGTGTGGACCTATTTTGGAGGTGTCACAGAATATATATACAAGGACTTAGTGGTAGATCAAAATTGTTAGGTTGATCTAAGTTATTAATGTTTATCATTCTGTAAATGAATGTATAGATGAAAAGATCAAAGTTGTTAGGTTGATCTATATCTTGAGACGTAATAGATAGGCTTCAACGGAATCGTAGTCTATCAAAGTGATCAAGAGATTGCAGAAGCCAAGGCAGGAGTGTAGAGCATCGAGAATCGTAGTGTGTCTGCCTTGAAGGACTTCTCCTAGAATCGTAGAGTGGTCCAAATGATTGCCGAGCCAACTCAGAGATCGTAGTATGCTCTCGAAAGTGTAGAGTCTGCAAGTCAAGCAAGTGAAGATCGTAGTGTACAAGCCTTTAAGAGAAATTGTAGTGTTCTTGTTTGCTAGTATTGAATCAAGTACTAAGGTGGCAAGACACTACGATCAGAATCGTAGAGCTTCATTTGTTTGTGTATGAAGCATCGAGCCCTATCCATTTGTTCAAAGAATAAATCACAACAAATATAGAATGGGTTATAAACGTTGAAGTCCTCGGGAGCCTCAATGACACAACAGTCATCCTTAGTATATAACAAAGAAACGTATTGAAGAAGCTAAGGAAAGGACAATTGGTCAACAGAAAACACCTTTTCAGGTGTTAGGTGAGACAACAATTTGCTATGTCAGTGAGCCAGAATGCAAATTAAAAGTTGTGCAAAAAGTCTCCATCAAAGTTCAGAAATGTCAAATGCATTTAATGCTTCAATGGATGTCTCCAATGGATACATTTTAAAGGCATCATGTATGCAAAAGATTAACAGATGAAAGAATTATGCAAGCACTAAAAAAATGCAGAAGAACACTCAACGCTCAACTCTACGATCTGAAAGAGAAAAGCTTGCTCAACTACTCAGTTCTTTCGAACATAAGCTTAATGGCAACTGAGTAGCACCACACAAGAACTCACTACTATCAAGTGAAGTAAGAAGTTCCAAGTCAAAAGGACTTGAAGAGTTCTAAGTGAACTATGAAGTACCAAGTCTGCTGAACTTGAAGAGTTCAAAAGTTAACTAAGAAGTTCCAAAACTGCTGGTCTTGAAGGAATCTGTGAGATTTAGAAAGTGTAAAGATATCCTTAGTGGATTTTCTACTCAAGGAGGAAAAGAGTGGACTAGGAGCTTTAAGTGCTCTGAACCACTTAAAAACACTATGTCTTTTATATTCTTGCTATAACTGCTATAACTGCTTAGCACTCATTAACTCATTATATCTTAAAGGGGAAACAAACAACTCAGAATTTCGATGTGTTTAATTTATTATCAAAATTAACAAGTATTTCGAAAAAGAACTTAAAATATTTATTCAACCCCCCTTCTAGATAACTATTGTGCCTCTAAGAACTAACAATTGGTATCAGAGCAGATTCTATCAAATAGCCTATAAAGCTTAAGTAGATCCAATGGCACATCTGATAAGCGAATCAAAGACTAGAAGAGGTAGCAATCCACCTATGTGCAACAAAGATAAATTCTCCAACTAGAAAGTTCGTATGCAAGCCTACATGGATTCAATAGATGAAGATCTATTTGAAAATGTTCAAAATGGGCCCTACGTTCCTACAAAGCTTGCACCAACTTCAGATGGCCCAAACAGAATCCAGATCAAGGATAAAGAAGAATGGGCTGACAACAAAAAAAATGTTATCCAACTCGACAAAAAGGTCAAGAACATTTTGTTTCAATCCTTAGAAGATGATTTGTTTAAGAATGTGGTCAATAGCAAAATAACAAAGGAAGTATGGGAAGCATTGTTCACCATGCATGAAGGAACAGAAGAAGTCAGAGAAAACAAGCAATCTCTCCTGACTCGGCAATATGAAATGTTTGCACACGTTCAAGGAGAAAATGTCACTTCCACCTACGAAATATTTAATGTACTGCTCAACTCTCTCCGAGCCTATGGAAAGATCTATCCAAATAAAAATCTAATCATAAAGTTCATGAGAGCTTTACCTAGCAAGTGGGATGCCAAAACCACTGCCATCAGAGAATCAAAGAATCTCAATGAAATTACTATTCAACAGTTATATGGCAACCTTTTTACGTATGAACTGGAGCTAACTCAACGAGCAGAAACTCTATCTGAAGGAAGAAAGAAGGATAAAGGGGTCACTACAAGAAATCACACAAAAAATGACGCTAAAATTTGTCACATAAAATTTATTTTTCGTCACTAAAATATTTGGTGACGAGTGTTAATCGTCAAAGAGACCGTCACCATATGAGCGTGGTATTAGGTTTATTTGACAATACTTTATGTCGTCACTAAATATTTTAACTTATGGTGACGATCTACATCATTGTCACTATAATTAATTACTTTTAGTGACGTTAATAGCGTCACTATTTGAATGAAACTTTTGTCACTCTATATTATGTTTCGTCATCAAAACTTGGTGCATTAAATGACGAAAATCATTTTTCGTCATTAAATGATATTGTTTTAGTGACGAAAAATATGTTACTCTATTTAAATCATCTAATTTTAATGAAGACAATATTTTCATATTTATGATTATTCTTTCGTCATGTTATTGTGTTTATCGTCACCAAAAATAAGAAAATAAATGATGACAGAACAATTTGTCACCTAATAATATATTTAACATGACAATTATGTCGTTGTCATTTCATATTTTAAATAATATTACAAAATAATTTTTCACCAAAGAGTTACTTTCTGGGACACATTTTTCAATGTCACTAATTTAATGCTTATGGTGACGATACATCTCGTCACAGAAAGTGTTATTAATAGTGATAAAATTATGTGTTGTGACTAAATGAATATATAATAATGATGATATAGTTTGTCACCAAAGAGTTAATTTTTATGACACATTTTTCTCTGTCACTAATTAAATAATTATGGTGACGATAGAACTCGTCACATAGACCTATTAATAGTTACAAAATTAAAGGTCATCACTAAATGAATATATAACAGTGACGGCATAACTTGTCACCAGAAAGTTAATATTAGTGACAAAATCAATTGTCATAACTAAACGAATTCCTGATGGTTCTATTGATAGGTACAAAGCCAGATTAGTATGACAACCTGGAGTGAATTATCATGACACCTTTAGTCCGGTTGTCAAGCCGAAAATAATATGCCTTGTTCTAAGCCTGACAATTAGTAGAGGTTGGCAGTTGCGACAGTTGGATGTTAATAATGCTTTCTTCAAGGCCATCTTTTCGAAGATGTCTACATGGTCCAACCTTTGGGATTTGTTGATAGAGACAATCCAATGCATGTATGTAAATTAAAGAAAGCTATATATGGCCTCAAGCAAGCCCCATGAGTTTGGTACCTTGAACTTCGTCAGTTCCTCATTGAGTCTGGGTTCACAAACTCTAATGTAGACATTTCTCTATTCATTCTCCACTCTGGTGATATAATTATATATCTACTTGTTTATGTGGATGACATTATTATTACAAGTACTAATACCAAAATTATTCAGTACTATATTGACCTCCTTGCACAAAGATTTTCAATCAAAGATCTTAGCCCCTTGTCTTATTTTCTCGGCATTGAGGTTCTCACAACTCCATCTGGTCTGTTGCTTACTCAAACGCGATATATCACTGATCTTCTTGCCAGAACAAAAATGTTTGATGTTAAACCTGTTGCTACGCCACTTACTACAGATAGAACTCGATCTCATACTTTATTCAGGTACAACTCTGACTGACTGTACTGAATATAGAACAATTGTTGGCAGTCTAAAGTATCTTTGCCTCACTCGCCTAGACATAGCATATGTTGTTAACAAGTTTTCCCAATTCATGCATCGTCTTATATCTGAACATTAGAATGCTGCAAAACGTCTGCTTCGATATATGTCTGGCACATTGACTCATGGATTATTTCTTTCTAAGGCAAATCCACTATCTCTTCATGCCTTCTCAGATGCAGATTGGGATGGCAACAAAGATGATCCTATACCTCTACGAGTGCCTATATTGTCTATCTTGGTCGTCAGCATATTTCTTGGTCATCTAAGAAACAATATACTGCTGCTAGGTCATCCACAGAAGTTGAGTATCGATTAGTTTCCATTACAGCTTCCGAAATCAGTTGGATTTTTTCTCTTCTCACAAAACTTGGTGTCACTCTCTCTCTAAACCGCCTATTATTTATTGTGACAATGTTAGGGCTACCTATCTCTGTTCTAATCCCGTCTTTCATTCCCGCATGAAACATGTGGCAATTGACTATCACTTTATTTGGGATCAAGTTCAATCAGGTGCTCTTCGTGTTAGTCATGTCTCTTCAGTAGATCAACTTTCTTACCAAACCGCTTCCATGAAGACGCTTCCAAGAATTAAGGGTCAAGATTGATGTCTCCTCCGGAGCTCCATCTTGAGGGGGCATGTGACGCCCCCAAAATAGGTATACATCACCCAGTTTGTGTCGCCAAATACATGGTACGGAATTCAAATACAAACTTCATTTATACGACTATTGAACTGTCGTGCAAAATACGACAACACATAAGCTGTGAGTTTTAATACAATAGTGTCTCGTAGACATTATCAAAACTCAAATTATTACAGTGTCATATAAAATACAGCATCAAATATTTCAAGACTCCAAGGGACACGAGAAGATTTATTTCCCCCTCATTCTAATGGAGTGCATTTTTGACGCTTTCAAAGTTGGGTTCTCATCACCCTATTGTTGTTCACCAAAATCAATTATTAAGTGACATGAAATCTATGACACGCCCATCTTATGTCCTTAATACAATTATATATTTTATGTTATGTCGTTTTATAATGTATTGAGAAACTCCCACAACCTCGGACCATCACACTATTCTCTGTTATCCCCGCTTGACCCAACTACACTCTTAATACCTTAAAGGAATTGTGAAGCAAAAGGGTGAGCAAAAATAGGCCAGTAAAGAATATTATGACTAAGATAATTAATTTATCAATAGCTTTCATCAGTAATAAATCAGAAATTTAGAACATATGGTAGATGTTAAAAGTTTTCAACCATAATGCATCGGAATCAACAATCCATTAGAAGAGTCAAGTAGAACATAATGTCTACTATCTCCTCCAATTTAAAAGTTCATCATTAATAGTTCATTAATGTAATACCCATCAACAGTTCTTTATTGTACCCAAGATAAATAAAACTTTAATCACCTGTCTTCACCTGAACCACCAAAGATTATAGTTAAATTCACAATTCATATTTATAATCATGTAAATCAACATTCCATCTTTGCACTACAGGCCAAAGACATACAACTGTAAAACCAATAATCAGCAGTCCATCTTTGCACGTAAGCCAAAGATATACAACTGTAAAAACCAATAATCAACGATTTCTCCTTGCCTCAAAGGCTTAATAGAACGTTCACTAAATATCATTACCCCAAAGGCTAAAGACATTCAAATGTAATAACAATGATCATACCAATCAGTTGTCTATCTTTGCACTACGGGCCAAAGATATTCAACTATAAAACCAATGGTCATGATCATACCAATCAATTGTCTTTCAGTGCATTATGGCCAAAGACATTCAATTGTTAACTAATGGTCATGATCATGCCAAACACATCATCGACTTATCCATGCACTACGGGCCAAGGATATTCATAAGTATCACCAGTGGTGATGATCATGTCATACATATGTCCATCTTTGTACTTCGGGCCAAAGATATAGTACTGTAAAATCAATAATCAACAGTCCATCTTTGCACTTCAGGCCAAAGATGACTTTCACCACAATATAAAGATGAGAATGATGACAATGATATAAGGATTCAATCAAGTGAGATCAATGATAAATATTAGAAATTTGTAATTCAATTTATCTAGAATTCAAAAATATCCAAATTGTGAACATGATAACTAAATGTGAAGTAAAATTCAAGAAAAATATGCATGTATCAAAATAATTTGGACAGAAAAGAAATTAATTTTTGTCGTGAATAGTACATTGTAAATAGTACTTTGTGAATAGTACCCTGTGAATAGTACTTCGTGAATAGTATTGTATTTATGAATAGTGCCCATGAATAGTACTTCATACCGTATATATGAATAATGATCATGAATAGTATCGTATATATAAATAGTGCTCATGAATAGTACTCCGTGATTAGTACCGTATATATGAATAGTGCTCATGAATAGAAATAACACATCTTACCTTAGTAAAAGACTAGATACCGCAATAGTGAAGTAGCAGAATACTCTTCTTCTTCCTCTCTATAGTTTTTCTCTCTATAGTTGCTCTTGTGAGTCTTAGTGAATTGGTGATAATGAAAGAAGAAATGAGCTTCTATTTATAGGAAAACATAGTTTCGCTAATTACACGCTTAGGGGCTCGACTTATTACAGTTTAATACCTTTATCTTTGTCTCTATTTTTAATTTAGTCATTCAAGTATTATCAATCCTGCATAACCTCCCTTAATAGTACATACACATTGGAACCAATAGTTATTTGCATGTGAATTAATAGCAATTAATTGCTCATTTATCAGATTAATTACCCGTTTGGTCAATTTAACATCCATAAATCAACTATTATCGAAATAAATGTCAATTTCCACTAACACTAATAATCCCAACACAATGGAAATATTTTTATCAACAATATCATTTTTGAATTTTCAAATTGTGACTTTTTTAAAAAAAAGTCAACTATTGACTTTTTGACCAAAAAGTCAATCCCGGTCAAATTTGTGTTTATAGTGTATTTTGACTAATTTTATCGTCCTAGACTCAAATATCTCGTTCGCGTCTCCAAATTCAACTCCGAACTCAAATTCGATTTTTAATTTCATTTTTTTTTTGTGTTTTATACACACTTTTGCTTTCTTAGTTAGTTCAAACTATTTAATTAGTCTCGACTAACTATTAAATTAAATCTCATCATTTATCGCTAATAAATATATATAACACATCTTTAATCTTTCAATAATTATTCATCATTAATATTATAACTCACAATATTAACAACCAGATCATTCCTAGGAAAGATGGGGCTTTCTGATAAGGACTTCTCCTTATTGACACACAATTAGGTGATCAAACATCTTTCCGACATTGTCAATAATGCAAATAATAATATGAATAACTTTATCGTCTCAATTATTGATTTAATAATATAAAATATTATGACAACAATTGAATCAATAACGTGAGATACTATATAACAATTATTGTGGTAATAATTGAACAAAACTGATCGAGTGACTTCTCACGTAAGCATCAATAATCAAAGATATTGTACAATATCGTGTGCTATTATGTAACCATGTGTATTACTGTTCTTTTATCACCTATTATTTTATGACAACTTGCTTACTTTGAATTTTTTTTACTAACTTTAACATTTTATCAATTTAACCATTTACTAAATAGAATAATAATTATAAGAAAATTGAATACTTTCATTTCATAAAATTCGGGGCATTACAGGGCATATTAGAGAATTAAATACAACATATTGTAATCTCCTTGTAATTAGTTGTAATCACATAATTCTTGCAATTAGTATCCTTGTAATTAATTGTAACTCATAATTCTAGGATAGTTGCCTATTTAGATACTTGGACAACACTCAATCGTGTATATATATATATATATATATATATATATATATATATATATATTCATTCTTAATTAATGGAAAAGTCAAACCATTGTTTCTCAATATTTCTCTCTATTTTCTACAATAGGTACGTATTACTCCCTCTTTTAAAATATAAATTTGTTATTTTTTAGTTAAAATTTCAAATTAATATAATTTTAGTCAAGATAATAATGAATGTAATAAATAATTTAAAAAGTACTATTATTTATAAGATTTTTTTTATAATTTTTAATAAATCTTTTTGATTTAAGCTAGAAAATGTCTCAAATTAATTGGCTTTCAAAAATCAATATTGATACTATTTCGAAATGAGGGAGTATTTTTTATTGAGACAACCTTTTAGCTATTTTTTTAATAAAATAAAAGAAAAGAAAAAGAAAATTAGAAAGAAACCAGTGATCCAATTAAACTTTATCAAACAAAATTAAGAAGGAAAAGAAAAAAGTAAAGATCCAAATGGAATTGTTTCCTCTAGTAAGTAGTACTACTTAAATAAAGAAATTTGAAGAAAGAATAATGAAAGAATTAAGAAATTTTCTTTTCGGATTCACAATTTCCTCTTTTTATACTACCCACATCAGCACGATTAAACCACATCGGCATGTCACTGGAGTTCCGGGCATCTCTCACTCATCGTTGCGATTTGCTATTCTTATTTCACTTGAGCTGCTCATTTTGCCTTCCTGTTGCTTCGTATGTTCTTTCCTTTATCTTATTTGTCACTTCTGGTCAAGGATTCCAGCCTCAATTTTGAATTTTAGGGCTTTTGCTAAGCCTCTTAATATTTAAAGGTACATAATTAATTATATTAGTTAGCATTTTTGGTTTTTTATTTATATTAATATTCCACTTAGGTAATGTCACGTTTTGTCAGGTCGAATTTCTATTAATTCCTAAGATAAAACAGACAATTTTTTCATTTTTTATAAATAACTTTTAGTTTAATGAGTTAGACATTAAAAATTTCAGTCCAGTAATTCATATTTATAAATCGAGATAATCGAGTACATATTGAAGAAAAGTAGATTTAACCCCACAAAAATATATATGTCGTAAGTATATTTTTTATACATACTATTTAAGTTAAATTGTGGAAGCTAGGACATAGTATAAAATAAGTTTCAATGTTTTCCATACGCAATTATAGTAATGATTCTTTGTCTTACTTAAAACTAATTCTCAATTATTTCACCTATTATTTTTTCCATTAGAGAACTAAAGCAACATAGGGAAGAAACCATCACCGAAAGACACTAATGAAACTTGAGCTTCTTCAATATATCTAAAGAAACGTACACTTTTTTAAGATATAGTTACGTATTACTCCCTCTTTTAAAATATAAATTTGTTATTTTTTAGTTAAAATTTCAAATTAATATAATTTTAGTCAAGATAATAATGAATGTAATAAATAATTAAAAAAGTATCGTTATTTAAAAGATTTTTTTTAATAAATCTTTTTAATTTGAGCTAGAAAATGTCTCAAATTAATTGACTTTAAAAAATTAATATTGATAATATTTCGAAACGAGAGACTATTTTTCATTGAGACAACCTTTCAGCTATTTTTTTAATAAAATAAAAGAAAGAAAAAAGAAAATCAGAAAGAAACCAGTGATCCAATTAAACTTTATCATACAAAATCAAGAAGGAAAAAAAAACGTAAAGATCCAAATGGAATCGTTTCCTCTAGTAATTAAGTAGTACTACTTGCACAAATATTATGTTCATAAAAATTAACATTTAGTATCTTACAAGGCCTCAAAATATGAACATTTGTACACGTAATTTCGCTAGTCTCTACAAAATCTTCACATTGAGCCTCCTTAGCCAAATTGAATGAAAAACCATGTCCAACAAATCAAAAGGATGTGCTGGTCGATGAATCGTAAAATGTCGTTGCACCAGCTTAAGTACCTTTTGTTTTTTTTTGGTACTCATCAAATGACATTCTTTTCAAAATTTTCTTAATTTTAGGTATTTTAGCCACCGGAATATGTATCGAAAACTTGCTCCAATCTAAAACATCACTAAATGGCAACACATAATTGTCGGAAATGATCACCGGAACGCAGCCAGAGAGTATCGATTCGATCACTCTAGGGCTTGCTACTTCCCAACCGCTAGGGCACAAGCAAAATTTGGTCCGCCCCATTAATTCAAAATAATCAACATTTTTAGGAAGGTAATGATGAAATTGAATATCTTCGTCTTTGTTATTCCAGTACTTAAATAGTAAGTTTCTTACGTAACCATGATGACCACCGGCAAAGAAGGCGAGGATCGAACGGTTGTTAGGGTTTTGGCCGAGGCAAGGTGGCCTTAGCGAGTCAACTGGGATTTTTATTTCGGGCAATGTAGCATCTCTTTCCGGTTTGAATCATTCGGAAGTATTGGCATTGCAGAGAACCCTAATGACATTTCTGTATAATTGAGGGTTTGCGGTTGAAACATCTGGTCCCTGTAAATTTCATTCGAAACAAGGATTAGTAATAAACATAACTGTGAAAGAATCAAAAATGTGTATTTCAAATGTAATAGGATATTAAATATTTTGAGTCGTTGATATTGTCAGAGTAAAAATAATATTGACCGATCTAATATATACTCCCTCCATCCCTAAATAATTGACGTTATAGGGAGTTCAAAATTTTCTAATATATTTGACATTACCAAGTTTCTAGGAAGCATTAATTATAATTTTTCCTCTATTGCTCTGATCAACTATATGAAGTATTTCATTTATCTAGACAACTATATGGAGTACATCTTTTCTTAATTAATGCAAGGGGTAATTATGGTAATACATATCAATCTTAATGACAAAATTGGAGTAATAAATGACTTTCTTAATAAGTGTGAAAACCTTCAAAACGTCAGTTATTTAGGGATGGAGGTAGTATTAGGTACATGTTGGGATATTTCACATGAATTCCGCGTCGAATAAATTCAAGAGTGTAGATGAGTTAATAAGTATGGTGGAGTTTCAACCTAATAGGTTTACACATGTATCACAGCTCATGGTTTGATGGGCCCAAGTAGCATGTTGTTACTACAGGCCGCGCGTCACTCAATCCGCGCAGTGGAGCAAATAGAGTTGAGTCAGGTTTCAAGATGATCACTTTTTCAAATTAATGTGAGATGTTCGTGCAATTCCGCTACTGTACACTTGTGTGATCTTTATAGTAATACTTAACACGTAGGCAACATTTATTACTCCGACAACATCAATTTTACTCATATCAACCGCATAGGGTTACTTTTGATACGTTATCTTTGTTTAACAACAATTATACACAAATTAAATCTCATTTTTATACAAATTATACTAATTAAGTAGTTTTACATGAACCATAAGATAAAACTTGTCAGATGACACATAATTGCTTGAGAAAAGATTATGATTAATTGACTTTTGTAGTTTTCTAGGTGTTTTAATTAATTTTTAAACACAAGGGTTCTCTTAAAATTAAGACTTGCGTTACTTGTATCTAGATAAGAATCTAACCGATATGTGAACATTTATTATTGGGGTAAACACATTTTCGCTACAAAAAATATCATCAAATTCATTATTCGATCCTTAAAATATTTGAGCTAATAAATAGATATATGAAGTTTCAAATTTGTTACAATGCTGACTCCAAATTAAATTTCAAGCTGAAATGGATGGAAATAGAGTTCATGCCAATCACGTGATGCCAGAAATATGTGTTGGCTGTATAAATTATGGTCTGACCGTATATGTCATAAAGGAAGATTCATCCTATATATGCATGACTAGGAATTAAGAAATTTTGATTTTACATCAAAAGTAAATTATAATACTTGTGTGCGTGTGTTTTTTAATTTTCATATTATGTACTTAATTACTCCCTTCATCCAATAATTAAGTGTACATTAGATATATTTTTATTTAATTAGAATTATAAAGGGCATGATACTCCTATCCAATTATCATTACTTTTTTTACTGGTATCACTTATATGGCATCACACTACCACTACTAATTAAGTTATTGTTTGTTTACTAGCTTATGAAATATTTGGTATGCAAATACACTTGAGAATCTTGTAAATAATTTAGTTTATTTTTAACTCAAAAACATAACCTATAGAGTTTAAACACAATGCATCAAAATTGATTATAAGTATTTGGATGAACAAACACACTAAAAATTATCACTGCAAATTTACGAAATAAAGGCTGATAATACTTAAAAGTCAACATTTTGTCGTATCACTAATTTGAATAATTAATATGGATGAAGAAATGAAGAGCTAGATAAGAAAACATAACTTACCCAATCATGGCAGCCAATAAAGAAATGATCAGCTCCACCGCTCCTATTCCAGTACGGATACCTATTCGACACAATGCCAATGTAATCGGTAACGACATTTTGCAGGCGATAACGGTAGTAATCCACACGGGGTCTGTAGAGGTATCGAACAGTTTTGGCCACGCTGACGGGAATAAAGAAGGCCGAGGCTTCGAGGGGGTGGCGGGCCAAAAAGGGGCTTTTGCCGCTGCTCTCTAGTTCATCTATCAACTGCCCTTCAATGGAGTATATGTCTTTCATAGGTCCATTGTGAAATAAGGGTTCCTCTCCTTCCTTGTATACCCACACTTTGAATCTCTTTTCCATCTCTATGTGGCTTCTGCATGATAAAAGAAAATAATTGGTACTTGTTATTGCTTATAAGTAATTCGCGCATTTAGAGATAATACAATTTTTGTTTGTCTATACATAGCTTATTCAAGTTAGGGCCGTTTCTGATCACCGGCGGAAGGGTCGATCGTCCTGGACCTCCTATCAAGAGGACCCAATTTTATTATATATATATATATATATATATGTGTGTGTGTGTGTGTGTGTGTGTGCGACTCTGTCAAGAGAAATATAGTTAGCCATTGAAAATTTCTAAAGTTTAATTGTAAAAGTTTTGGATTGTTTTCCTAATGTTTCAATTGCTTACAAGGTATTACCAACTATTCATGTGACAGTGGCATCTACTGAAAGAATTTTTCAAAGTTGAAATTGTTAAAAAATTATTTACGGTCGACTATGACACAAGAAATATTAAATGAATTAGCAACCATGTGCATCGAGAAGGATAAGCTGGACAAACTTGATTTTAAACATTTGATTGAAGATTTTGCCACTAGGAATACTAAAAGAAGTATTTTTTTAATGAATATATTCTCATATATTTTGTTTTAGTCGAACTTCTCATATATTTTGTTGTAATCGAATTATTATATTTTAAGCTCCGAAAAGATACTTTTTTATACAGGTTGTATTTTTTATTTATTTTTACTCTTTTATGTGGAGATAATATTTCGAAAAATGTCTTATTTTTATTTGTCCCTCTGTGCCACCAAAATCTCAGCAACGACACTAATTCATGCAACTTAATTATTTGATTGATAAATATAGCTTTAATTTGGGTTCATGCACTGCACCAAAAATGATACCATGCTTTAAAATCTACACACATCAAATATTACTTGTTGGAGTGTGATTATTTGGGTCTAGCCATGATGCAGCCCAATCTATTTAATGGTCTGGATTTGGTGATGGCTCATATGTATTTATTATGATAGTGGGAGAGTCCTTATTAAAATAGGATTGTATTCCCTTATTTGGAGGGATAAGGAATCCTTTTCCTAGTTGGATGCAGGTGGAGGTTACTTCTATATATATGGCTACAAGTTAGGGTTTGGAAGGGGGGAAGATGATAGGGCACAAGAGATACAACACAAATATACAACTTGTACTCTCTATATTATCAACTTCTACTCTCTCCATATACATATCTTGTACTCCCAATATTATTATAGTGGATTGCTCTCTGTCTCCGTGGTTTTTTCCCAATTGGGTTTCCACGTAAATTTTTGTGTTCATACTTTATATTTCTTTATTTATGTTTATGTGAGTGTATTTCGTGAGTTTGATTTCACAACAATTACTTCATCAACCGTTGACGCTATTTTGGCCTGCTGTTTTGGTGATTTCGTCAGGCGTACAAAATCAGGCGTTAACATTGGCGTCGTCTGTGGGAAACAAACACTTGTTCTAGTGTCGATTTAAAATCACCAATTCACCGAAGGAGATAAGTGGTTCTTTTTTATTAAAGTAAATATATACTTGTACGTGTGTATATATATATTATGTCAATAGCAATTGAAGCATGGTTGTAATTGATTATTAATACACTTTACATATTCTCTCTTATATTATACATGTAGTGGTAGTATTCACATGATGCATGTAAAATCTAAATATTAACACTTTGGTCCAGGTGATGATAAATTGATGTTGAGTTACCGCACCAGTAACGAATTCAGCCAGCGCAGAAATAAAAGTTTAAGCTTTTATATCATTGAAGTGCTTTAAAGGTGGCTTCGGTTTCATCATCAACCACAGACTGAAGGAAATTTGGAGGATATAAATTCGGAGGACATAAATCCCGCGGATATAAATCAAGCGGATAAAAATCCCGAGGATAAAAATCCCACGAACACTTTTTGAATACTCTCTCATTTACAAGTTCCTTATAAATAAGAGACCGGGGGACAATGTTGGAGTGTGATTATTTGGGTCTAGCCATGGTGCAACCCAATCTATTTAATGGTCCGGATCTGGTGATGACCCATATGTATTTATTATGATAGTGGGAGAGTCCTTATTAAAATAGGATTGTATTCCCTTATTTGGAGGGATAAGGAATCATTTTCCTAGTTGGATGCAGATGGAGGTGGCTTCTATATATACGGCTACAAGCTAGGATTTGGAAGAAGATAAGATGATAGGACACAAGAGATACAACACAAATATACAACTTGTACTCCCAATATTATTATAGTGGATTACTCTCTCTCTCTCTCCGTGGTTTTTTCCCAATTGGGTTTTCACGTAAATCTTGTGTTCACACTTTATATTCCTTTATTTATGCTTATGTGATTGTATTTAACAATACCGTCAACCGTTAGCGCAATTTTGGCCTGCTGTTTTGGTGATTTCGTCAGGCGTACAAAATTTGGTGTTAACATTGGCGCCGTCTGTGGGAATCAAGACACTTGTTCTAGTGTCAATTTAAAATCATCGATTCATCAAGAAGGAGAGCCAACACATAAAGCTAAGTTATTCTCTTTTATCAAATTTACAAAATATATGTGCAATATGCGTTGAGCCTTCTGTTAGTAATTTGTGCATGCTATTTAAAATATTATCGTAAAAAGTCATAATTAAAGAGAGGTGTTGGATCATATAATGTATGTATAAACTAGTCTCTTAGCCCCATAATTTTCGCATTGATTTGTTTTTTAGGTAAAGCTAGTATGCAAAGTATTCTTTAAATCACCAGTTACGTAATCAGGGGTTGGGTAATCAAATTGGAGGTTAATAAAGAACATTAAAATTTAAATCCTGGTTGGGATGTTGTTTTAATTTCTTTATCAATAAAAGGCAGCTAGATTGGTTTCTGATGGTAATTATCAAAAAATTGACTAGTTATCCAGATGATCCATACGACCGGTTCTAGAAACCTTTCCTGGATGACAATACTGATGAGAAAAGCCACGTCAATATTAGTTTTTCTGAGTTTTTGAAACAACCCACCCGCAAAGGTATTCGGAACAGCAATCACAACAAACTAACCGTGGACTTTCCAGTGGCAGTGAACATCTCCACGACAGTGGTTTTTAGAACCAAGACAACCCGAACAACAATATATCCCGAAACTGTGTCACTGAAGTATGAGACTGGCATGAACAGGGACGGGTCAGATTGGCACCAATGCCTTAGATCAAGAGTAGACTTTAATTGGTCACACGAACCTTTGTCCTATATCAAAAATTTGCTCTGCACCACTTTGTCGGCAATTTCAAAAAGCAGGGAGCTATGACAATGAGCGTTCTCCTAATTCCACTCTTCAAAATGGCGACGCAATCTTGATACGCAATGGGTAGTACAGTAGCATATTGTAGCAGCGGATAGAAGTACAGATCTGTAGCAGTATCGGTAATTTGGTTCCAACCGAGTGATGGAATTTAAAGCATCCTCCAAAATCTGAGCGTAAACAGCCTCACCATTCTTCAGATCTCACCATCGTCATCCCTTCGGAGTAATAAAAGGATGGGACTAATTCATCGTTCTGCAACTTAAGAATAGTTCAGACTCTGGAGTATTGAAGCAGCAGTCTCAAATAGAGGAGCTAATGAAAAAATCTTCACCCTGAAAACAGGGCCAGAAACATTCGCCACTTCGCTTTGTCTTCAAGGACATCAACTCCAACTTCGAAACTAAAGTCAGAATCAGAGTTCAAATTTTAGCACACTTCCACAGTCAAAAATTGTTATCAGTGACACTTTGGGCAACAACTCACTTCGGGCAACAACAATCCTCTTCGGATAATTGCAGTTTACCTCGGACTATATCACACCGGTTTCATCATATCATCGGTTGTTTAAATTCGGCAAATATAAAGTCTGATCAAAGCCTCCGACAGGGGTCGGGACGAATATCATGGCGGCATAAGGTCGGAGGGGTTATAAGGCCGGACAAACATCCTTCGGGAAGGCTTTAATCTCCCAAAAGGAAGCCTCCTGCAAGGGTCAGGACGGCTATTTTTGCAGTATAAGGTTGGATGGCGTAATAAGGTTGGATCCTTCGGGAAGGCTTAGTTCTCCTGAAAGGAAGCCTCCCACTAGGGTCGGGACGGCTATTTTGGGAGTATAATGTTGAATGGCGTAATAAGGTTGGATCCTTCGGGAAGGCTTAGTTCTCCTGAAAGGAAGCCTCCCACTACGGGTCGTGACGGATATTATGGCGGCATAAGGTCGAAGGGGTTATAAGGTCGGACAAACGTCCTTCGGGAAGGCTTTGATCTCCCGAAAGGATGAAAATCCAGCGGATAAAAATCCAGCGGATGAAAATCCAACGGATAAAAATCCAGAGTATATAAATCCCGAAAAACGAATCCTGAGGATCAAATTCCTGAGGATCAAAATCCCGAGGATAAAATCCCGAGGATAAAAATCCCGAAGAGACTTTTTGAATACTCTCTTATTTATAAGTTCCTTATAAATAAGAGACTAGGGGCCAATTACAGTTCGTACTTTTGTGGACTTTTGGCGGCTCTCCCGTGACATTTGGGGATAAGGCTGGTATGGCGGTATAAGGTCAGAATCCAATCCCGAGACGGACCAACATCCTCTCTGACGGATCACATCCCGAGACGGATCGACATGCTCTCCAACGGATCACAGCTGTAAAGTCCCCGAACCCGGATACTTGAAACCCAAATTCGGTACTTCACGATACCATTTCTATGAACGGAAATATTACTAATAATAATAACAATAATATAAATTTTAAACTTAACTTACATTTATCAGAGTCTAATCCCAAGTACGCAACCTTTACTACATTCTTTACATGATATATAATACATATCATCCATATCCTAATAAAGTTAAATTATTACAGAAGATAGCATAAAAAGTCATTCAGCAACTTTCCCCTTCCCCTTGATCTTGGCAGATACTTCGGGTCGTTCACACTTAGCTAAAAACATTTAAATTAAGCAAGGATGAGCATTTGAGTGCCCAGCAAGTATTATATATATATATATATATATAAGTTGAAAGAATTTAAATATTTTCTTTATAATATTCTTCTACAACCAGTCAATAGTTGTGATGTAATCTGTACCAAAAATAATAATATAACTACCCTCTTTCAAATTTTTAAAACTGTATATTGACTATACATAGGGTTTCTGTGACATACTATGAACATTATTTTCATTTTTGAAA
This sequence comes from Panax japonicus, assembly GCA_020205505.1. Classification (NCBI taxonomy): domain Eukaryota; kingdom Viridiplantae; phylum Streptophyta; class Magnoliopsida; order Apiales; family Araliaceae; genus Panax; species Panax japonicus. Next base: position 52,792,650 of record CM035101.1, on the reverse strand, counting down.
GGGTTTAAACAGAAATTCATCTGTAAACCGGCCATTGCTTACAGGCCTGAGGGTATACAGTCCATGGGCCCTATATTGATCAATATTACATTACTAGAACGATATTATCATTCATCCTTTGTCCGCTGTAGCGCATAAAAATTTTCCCATTATCGGGATGTTCATACCTGTCGGGTTTTCATAACAAAGGTCTTATATAATTCAACATATATATATATATATATATATATATATATATATCAAAGGTGTATCAACATGTGATTAAATACAATGATTATCCAAGTGGGGACACTTGTATAATCATTTATAGAAATTAACGAACAGAATATATAACTGAATTATCATATACTAACATGTTGATAATCAATGGGTGTATATAATATAGTTTTAACAATCTGTACAGTAATAATATAATTTTGAAATATTCTTACACTTGTCCATTGCATAAAGAAAATGCAAAGGTAGGATACTTTCCTGATGCGCTGCTTACAATTACGCAACTTAGATTTATCTTTTCTATCACGACCTATCATTAATCAAATCATTCTATCGATTAGAATTACACATTATAACACATAATACTGCTTATTGCAGTTAGCACATAACCTAATCACATTGTCACACATGTTTCACAGTTATAGAATCATAAACAACCATTCATACAGTCAAAGTATCTAAGTTCAGATCAATTTCTGAAACATGTCGGTCTACCGACAACTTTATCGGGTAAAAATCGAGTCTAAGGCTCTATCCCGAAGTTCAATATCTAAATAGTTAACTTAAACATCAGTCATACAATTTTTCATAGCCTTATAATAATTATTACCATTTACCATAATTTTTGAAATATCAGAATCATTATTAAATAATTTAAATATCAAACAATTTTTTTTTGTTATCCGTGGGTTTCCGACCTGCAGGCCGACTAATCCCCCGAGCCCAGTACCAGAGCGGTTTGCTACCCGACTTGCGTCAGGGGTACCGTGGCCACCATGACCATTTCTGGCTTAACAAATGTTGCTAGTGGGGATAGAACTGAAGACGTCCGGGTTTACGGCTCGCCCCCAATCAATCCATAACCACTGCGCCAAGTGCTGATGGTTTAAATATCAAACAATTCTATTATCATTAACATTTAATCAATATTAAACCATTGCCAAAATATTAAAGTTATGTATAATAACTCAAAATATGCTTAACGTATTAATATTACCCTTAAATGATTTTTAAAACATTTAAAATCATTATTAAATAATTACAATTAATATTTAAATATTAATGAATTATTATCTAAATATTAAAAGTTATTAATTATAACTTAAAATATTTTAAATTCATTTATATCCCTTTTAAATGATTTTTAAATAAATAAAACCATTTTAAAACTATTTATTTAACATAACTATTAAATAAATTTAATATCATTAATATATCATTAATATGAAATTATCCTTTAAATATTAAAAGTTATATTTTATAACTTAAAATATCTTTAAATACTTTATTTTAATTTTAAATGATTTTTTTAATAATAAAATCATTTTAAAACTAATTTATTTAATATAAATATTAAATAACTTTAATATCATTAAATATCATTAATTAATGAAATTATCCTTTAATTATTAAAAGTTATATTTTATAACTTAAAATATTTTTAAATACCTTATTATTATTTAAAATGATTTTTAAAATAATAAAATCATTTTTAATTTAATTATTTAATTCATTTAACAAATAACTTAATTATCATTAATATTAACTTATTAATGAAAATTATCAAATAATATTGAAAGTTATTAAAAATAACTTAAAATATTTTCTTATATCATAATATAATTTTAAATGATTTTTCATGAATTAAAATCATTATTAAATAATTTATTTAATATTCTAATTAAATAAATTAAATACTTTTAATATTACAAAAATATTAAATATTTATGAAATATATTTAAAATAATTAAAAACTAATTTTTGGAATTTAAAATAATTTTTAATAATTTATTTTATATTTTTAATAATTAAAAACTATTTTTTTCTATTTATTAATTAATTTCTGAAAAAAATTACTATTTGTCGCTAAAGACCACCTATAGCGACAGAACCGTCGCTATAGGTGTTCTTCATGTTCTTGAGCTGTTCTTGAACATTCATAGCAGTTTGCAAGGTACCGAGTTTGACCAAGATTTCCAGTCAGATCCTGATGTTACTGGGCATGTTATTAGTCAAATATTGTAGTACTAATGCACGACTACAAGATCCAACAACTAACATAGCCATACAACTCATAACAAAGTAGATCTAGAGCCACGAACAAGTTGTCAGAGCTGTTCTTCAATTTCTGGGTTACCCAGAAATGGAGAACAGTTCGACTGGCTCGTTTTGGGCTTCCACAACTTGATGATCTTGTAATGTTTTAGTGATATTAAGCCTTCATTATGTAGACCACATGTAAGTCTACAGATTCATTATATAAAAACATTTTAACAACATCACATAAAACAATTATGGACCGGTCAAAGTAGTAATCCGAAACTGCTTATGAAGGTTTCTGGGTTACCCAGAAACTTCATCCGGCAGTTTCGTCCTCACTACTTTGACCACTGATTTCTTTAATTCAGAGAAGGATATAATGATTCTAGAGGCATGATCATGTAGACTAGACATTAGACAACAATATTACAACAATAACAAGGTTTAACACATAAACAGAAGCAAGATCCAAGTGCATGAATAAGCTGTCAGACTTTCTGGGCACATTCTGGGTTACCCAGAAACGTGTGGTCAATGCCGGTCAACTTGGTTTGACCACTAATAACTTTCTACTGACTTACTGACTTAAGATCTGACTTTGATTCCAGTTTCAGATCAAAGATCTTCCAGCATACTACCAGATCAAAGCTTAAAAACACAAAAACACATAACAGGACGAGATCTATGGGACCTGACATTTGGTTGTCAGACCATATTTCTCATTTTTCTAGATTTTACAAATCTTCAAATCCGAGCCTCTAGATGTTATGGATCTAACATCTAGCAACCCAGATCATCATTAGACACTATAAACAACATATTAAAACACTTAAACACAAAATCAAACAACCAATTTGGACAGAAATTAAAGTAAGGTTTATACCTTTCTTGGTTTGATTTTCTGATTTTGTGTTGCTGTTTTGATTATGAATTTCGTGTGGCTGTGTTTTGGGACTGATCTAGCTTAAAATTTCGGATATATGGGGCTTGAGAGAGAATGGTTGAGTGTTGTGCAAAATTTAGTGAACAAATGCATTTTCTCTCTCCTTCAATCTTTAAATAGACAACATAGATGCATGTATTGGCTGAGATTAGGCTAATTTGATGTCAATTTAGAGCATGTGGGGTTGTTGGGTTTGGCCACCAACTTCCCCTAAATGTCAAAACCTAGTTTTTAGCCAAATAATTCAACTAGGGGCATAATGGTCTTTTGGTTTGACAAAGTAATGGCATTTTAGGTAATAGCCAAACCCTTAGGATTTGACCCTTAGGGTTTAACCCTAAGGTTTTGTGTATAAACACATTTTAGCAACTAGGGTTTGGAATAAAAATAAAATTATAAACTAACAATTTTAGTTTCTATAATTCACAATTTAGGATTTCTAATTTAGTTTATGTTTCCTAATTACATAAACTTAACAATTAGGTTTAAGGATTTACTAATTATAATTAAGATTACTAATTGGCAATTAAGGCATAAATTTGATAATTAGGGTTAACAATTTAATAATTTGGGTTAACAACTTGTCATTAGGGTTTCTAATTAATCATGATCATTAGGGTTTAGTAACACTAATCACAATTAACGTTACTAATATAGCAATTAGGGTTTATACTTTTAGTAATTAGGGTTACAAAAATGCATTTAGGGTTTCTAATTATCAAATTAGAATTCTATGTATTAGGGTTTTAATTTCTATACCACCAGTCGTTAATCACATTATTGTGATTACATAACGTCTTTAACAAATTCTCAAAGTCGTGAATGACTTTCGCTTTAGAGTTTCAATTCAATTAGGGTTCCAAAATTATAATTAGGGATTATAATATAGAAAATAATAATAATAATAATAACAACAACAACAACAACAATAATAATAATAATAATAAGGGTTTTGAATAATTACGATTCTCCCTAATTAGGGTTAATACATAAACACCGATCATAAATCACATTATCGCAATTGTCCAATAACTTGAAACTCTAATTTGTATTTTAAATTAGGGTTTCACACAGTATTAATATGGTTTAACACATAACACCATAATTAGCCAACCATCACCGATTCACATATACAGTACATATTTATAGCACTGAAAAATTAAAATATTATAATATTATAATATTATTATCATTCCTTATTTCAGACCCATAATTAGGGTTTGATAGTAATATAATAAAACTGTTCCACACATTAACATTACACACATAACATACATAATTATAATACTGACAAATAATAATATAATATTATTATTCTCATTCCTTGATCAAAACCCAAAATTAGGGTTTGGATTCCATATCTGATTTTATCTGTCATAATTAACCTTATAATTAAGTTAAAATAATTAACTTAATAACTTGAATAAAATTTATATAATAAAATAATTATTATAAAAATTCTATAATCATATCATATATTATTCAATTAATATAATTATCATATTTTCATGGAAAATAAACATTAAAAACATTTTTACTATAAAACTAATTATTATTAGAATATAATTTATAATGAGCAATAATTCTAAAATAAAATTATTCATAATCATTCATGTAATAAATATATTTTATATTCATCACATAAACACATACATAATACCTTTCACGCATTCTTACCTTTAAAATAAATAATTAGTCTAAAATCATTTCATATATTATTTAAATAATATAAGATTATATTTTCCTTGAAAAATAATTAATAAAACATTTCCGATAAGGAATTAATTAGTATAAAAAATATAATTTATAATAATCAAATAATTCTAAAATAAATTTATTTGCAATACTTAATGTAATAAATAAATTTAATTTATCACACATATAATTATAATTACACATTGCCTTAACACATATCATTCATATTTATTTTAATAAATAAAATAAAAAAAAATTATACGCAAAATTTATGATTCATTTATATAGAAAATATCAGGTTGTCACAACTTCCTCCGAGACGAACCGACATCCTCTCCAACGGATCACATCCCGAGACGGACCGACATCCTCTCCAACGGATCACATCCTCTGAGACGGACCGACATCCTCTCCAACGGATCACATCCTCCGAGACGGACCGACATCCTCTCCAACGGATCAAATCCTCCGAGACGGTCCGACATCCTCACCAACGGATCATCGTCCTCCCGAACAGATTACTTCCTTCGGGACGGACCATCATCATCTCGATCGGACAATATCCTTCGGGACGGACCAACGTCCTCCCGAACGGTCAAAATAAATATTTATACGGTTCTTCGGAACGAATACGTTTAGTTCCTCGGAGCGAACTTTATAATTTATATTCAGTTGTGATAAGGTTGGTTCGGTCGTAATAAGGTTTGTTCTATATATATTGGGTTGTGATAAAGTTGGTTCTTTATATCTTTGGTAGTGATAAGGTTGGTTCTTTATATCTTTGGTAGTGATAAGGTTGGTTCGGTCGTAATAAGGTTGGTTCGATTGTGATAAGGTTGGTTCTCTATATATTTGGATGTGTTCGGTGGATTATTTATCTGTCTTCGGAAGTGATAAGGTTGGTTCGGTTGATATAAGGTTGGTTCTACATATATATGGTTGTGATAAGGTTTGTTCTTTATATCTTTGGTAGTGATAAGGTTGGTTCGGTCCTAATAAGGTTGGTTCGGTTGTGATAAGGTTGGTTCTCTATATATTTGGATGTGTTCGGTGGATTATTTATCTGTCTTCGGTAGTGATAAGGTTGGTTCGGTTGATATAAGGTTGGTTCTATATATATTGGGTTGTGATAAGGTTGGTTCTTTATATCTTCGGTAGTAATAAGGAAAATTGTTTATGTATCTTACGAGTGAACAAGAGCAGTGGGGCAGTGATATTGGGAGCCGACAATTTTAGTTCGGCACATGGAGTTCAGGTGTGATATATTTTGTCTTCAGCAAATATGGTCATTTTATTGGGATAAATTTGTATACTCTCTCATTTATAAGTTCCTTATAAATAAGAGATTGGGGGGCAATGTTGGAGTGTGATTATTTGGGTCTAGCCATGGTGCAGCCCAATCTATTTAATGGTCCGGATCTGGTGATGGCCCATATGTATTTATTATGATAGTGGGAGAGTCCTTATTAAAATAGGATTGTATTCCCTTATTTGGAGGAATAAGGAATCTTTTTCCTAGTTGGATGCAGGTGGAGATTACTTCTATATATATGGCTACAAGCTAGGGTTTAGAAGGGGGGAAGATGATAGGACACAAGAGATACAACACAAATATACAACTTGTACTCTAAATATTATTATAGTGGATTACTCTCTCTCTCTCCGTGGTTTTTTCCCAATTGGGTATCCACGTAAATTCTTGTGTTCATACTTTATATTTCTTTATTTATGTTTATGTGAGTGTATTTCGTGAGTTTGATTTCACAACAATTACTCCATCAACCGTTGGCGCTATTTTGGCCTGCTGTTTTGGTGATTTCGTCAGGCGTACAAAATCAGACGTTAACATTACTGTTACAAACACGGTAAATATTGATAACTGAATATAACTTTACTATTACGATGATAATAAATAAAATAGAAAACATGTATTCTTAGATTTATTACATTATAATAGTGTAGGTTCTTAAAATGGAAAAAATAAATTAAAATGACTATATTTTTAGATTTTGTCCATTGATCATTATTTATCGGTGTAATTTGGATAAAGCGAGGTTTTTTATAAATAAAAGTTGTTTCATTTTATAGAAAAGTGAGTTGAAGTACAATAGTGTACTTTCTGTATTTTATTTTCTAAAAGAATCTTGTTATGTATTGGGATAAATTTGCATCTAATTATAATTGTAAAAAAAATTCCTGATAGAAATTATAAAAATGTTCCACTTAATAAATATTTTTTCAAAAATATTATCAATAATACTTAACCACGTAATTAATAATCAAAAAATTAAGAAATTAATATTTCTACAAGTAAAATTTGATATTTCCACAAACTCCTACTCACATGAGTTTGGGGTCCATTTATTATTCATGTGAGAGAAATCTTGTAGAACTATCATTTTTACCTGTAAAAATATCAATTCCCAATTGTAACTTTCAAATTTAGGAATCTTGAGGGAATAGATTAGGAATTCTGAACCGGTCGATAGACCATGAACAGTAACTTTCAGTTTTCATACTTAAAAAGGAGTCCACAACACTAAGGTCGTTCATTCGTATAACTTATGTGTACGTCTAGGTGATCAGCCTATAATATCCTATGTTGATCAACACTACATTCATTAAACGTATTTACGTTTAATATTTTTGGCAAACTCGCGTGCCCATCGAATAATCGATAAAAAATACTTTTGTTTGTTCTTAGACAAACCTTACCTTCACGTCCGTACCAATTACTTGGCATAGGATAGCGTTAACATTTCTATATAGAATGATATGAATAATAATCATTCTATATCTTACGAATAGTCTAGCCGAGTTAAAATCTGGCATCGACCCTTTCTTTAAAACAAGTCTTGAAATTCAGTTCAACGAATCACATAAAACTTGGCTAACATGGATGTTAGACAAGCGTTAAAAAAACTTGCCTTTCAGCGTCTTCAAATAACTTACTCGACTGATCACAGCCTTTACAGAATCTACATGATATGTTCACATAGCACACTGTAATTAGCTATCAACTAACTATTCACATTGTTCCTACAAGCTTCTTTCTCTTCTATGTCTGTGTTAACTTAATATCTTTATTAAAGTCAACAAGACTTATTACCCTTCGTCTTGATGTATCACTCTATTGACGTTTATTAACCGAACTCAAACATCGTTGATAAAGTACCAACTTTGTTCATTGTACATATCTTGTTAACATGCATTACATTCCTAAGTTTCATACTCTATACCTTAGTATATGTAGTATAGGATTAGTCTTAGTACATTCATTGAGTATAAAAACTCAACTCAGGTAGGTCTCTAAACAACTGAAGTTTAAAACCTAACTTGGTCAACTTTTTCCTACTGCCGGAGCTGCGGCGCGGCATCCCTTGTATATTAGTGGCGCTGCGGCGCGAGTTAGCAGGGTACTCGGCCGAGTCTAGCGCTGCAGCACCACCACTTTTATTAGAAAGCCGAAGGTTTACACTTTTCCTATGGCAATTTATAATCGCCTTATGGTTCACTAACCAATCCATACCAAGAATTACGTCGAATTCTTTTAGCCTTATCGGTATCAAATCTACCGATGACTTATTCCCTCTAATTTCCATGCAACAATCCTTATGAATGTGTTCAATGGGGATTATCTCCTCGTTCTCTACCTTAACATCTAAAGGTATAGGTAACTTTTCAGGAATTAAACTTAATCGCTTAGCAAATTCACATGCTATAAAAGAACAAGTAGAACCTGAGTCAAATAGCACATAAGCATTTATCTCATTGACCGGAAGGATACCTGCTACCACATCTGTTGATGCAACCGTATCTTGAACAGTCATATTAAACGTACGAGCTGAGGGTTTACCCACTGATGGTGTTGGTCCAGTAATAACTAATTTACCACTACCAGAACTCGTATTCCCCTCTAAATCCTTCTTCGGGCAATTCCTTGCCATGTGGTCCATTGACCCACAGACAAAACACCCCTAGTTTTTCTTAGGGTTAAGACAGTTGGGTGACAAATGCCCCTCCTGCCCACAGTTGTAGCATACTACTTTCACTTTTAAACAGACTCCCATGTGAGATTTTCCACATGTCTTAAATGCTTCTGTTCTCCTTTTAGGATCTCCCTGCTTTACCCCGGTATTCCCAGGATTAAAACTCTTCCTCTTTGGCAAGTTGCCGCTTTCACTGACAACTTCAACTTTATTACCTCCTTCTATCTTACTCTTAATCTTTCGTTCTTTGTGGTACTGAGACAAAGCCTCACCACCACCTTCAGCTATTATCGCCTTCTCCATAATGGTCCCGTAGGAAGCACTCTGGAAAACCGATATCCTACTATAGAGCCAGGGTTTTAAGCCTAGCTCAAATCTTCGCGCCTTCCTTTTCTCTGTATCCACCTGATATAGATCAAATCTCGCCAATTCGTTAAACTTGGCGGTATACTGGGGAACTGTCATATCCCCCTGCTTAAGTTCTAGGAACTTAATTTCCATCCTACCCTGCATACTAGTAGGGAAATAGTTCTCGAAGAAAAGCTTCTTAAAATGTTCCCACGTAACAGCCTCTGTCCTAGCCCCACCCTGGTGAGCTTCCCACCAGTAGTTGGCTTCCCCCTTCATCATGTAAGTCGCAAAAGAAGTCTTTTATGCCTCACCTACGTTTGTTATCACAAATTCCTTTTCAATCTCTCTAATCCATGTCTGGGCTTCTAGTGGATCCGTCGTTCCTCGTAACTCAGGAGGACCCACACTTTTAAAGTCCTTAAAGGTAGTTGTTCTTGCTACCCAAGGAGCTACATGAATCCCACCCCCCACTTGGTTAAATGCAGCCGTTAATAAATTAACAAACTATTGCATAGGGTTGTTAGGACCCCCCCCCCCCATTTTCATTATGAGACTCGGCCTCTTGGTTCCGTTGTCTCCTTCTCGGCGGCATAATTATGATTAAATATATAAAGCTTCGTTATTATCTATTTAACTACTCAGTTATCATTTTAAATTAACAACAACCATTCTTACCACAACAAGCATGTTTAAATAAAAACTTCATTATATAAATATGCTTTCATAGTCAAAAATTATTTACATCATGTTCCCTTAGCCAAAAGCTATTACATACTATCCCGCGATTTCCTTCTACAAAAGTTGGGATTTACAAAAAGACTACACCTAGTTATACAAAAGAGGGTTTTACGTCACTACTTATATAACAAAAAGATCTAGCGATCTACTAACACTGTTGAACGACATTTTCATATTTTTGATTTACCAGAATCTACACTATATCTCGACTTATGGTATGTCGAGTCTGCCCGGACTCAATAGAATAACAAGCAATTTTCAGCTTGAAATCCTCATGAGCGCATTCATGGATGTATGACATCCTAGCTATTTTCTGGTCTTCCTCAACCAGTTTCTGTTCCAACCAATATTTCGGCATAATGATATTGAAGAAATAATATCACTTACGAAGAAAATAACATCCCTTACCTCAAAAAGATAATACTTCTTGCTGGAATACTGGATATAGTGCTGAAGGAACTTGCACCGTATAGCAACACTCAAAGTATCAAAATACTCACAAGAATACGCTCGATAATATAGAGAGAGAAAGAGAGAAAACTAATGAATTCTGGTGTGATTTTTAATTCTAACTAAGCACCCTATTTATAGGAAAATGCTTAGAACGTCATAGAAGACTAACCTGCTACTTGATTGCTTTACCTGTTACTATTGTCATCCACCACATTTGAAATTCATTTGAGCACATTTCTCACCAACCAATTTTAGAATTTTCCAAAATATTTTATCATTTAAACAATAATCAAAAACTAAAATAATTCATAGAAAATAGTCCGTTTATCAGAAAAATATGAATTTTATGTCCATTCCACACGAAATCGAATTCTCTACAACTTTGTAGCTTTGAGTTTTTCCAAATTCCAAACAGAAAATACCCGAAATCCACAAATGGATGATTTTTAAATACTTCCAATCTGACAAAATACTGATAAAACACCTCAGCATTAATTCCTTCATTAATAACCACATAAATAAATCTTTCATTTATATCCAAATAAAAATAAATAATTTCTTATCATATGAATCAGTAATTAATTATTCACAAATAATATTACAGAATCACATTTATGACAACCAGGCTGTTCCCAGGAAAGAGGGGGCTTTCCGATAAGAATTTCTCCTTACTGACGCGCAATTAGGTGACCAAACCTCTCCTTGACAGAACTTTCTAGACATTGTCAATAATGCTATCTAATAATATTATTCCAAATAATATGAATTATTGATCTGATAATGGAGATGATGTGCAGTGACAATTATTGAGCAACAATAATATAAAATATCAACGCAGCAATTATTGAATCAATAAAATAAAATATTAAATAGTAACTACTGTAACAATTATTGAGTAGTGCCTTCTTACGTAAGGATCAATAATTCAACAATACTGTGCAATACCGTGTGCTACTGTGAAACCACGCGTATTACCGTATTTTAACCACCGGGTATTCCAACAGTGTTAACGGTAACAACTACGCCGTTATTTATAACAACCCAAACTTTGTCATTTTCTTCATCCGACAGTTATCCATTATGGGGCCCACGAATGGCTGTGCCGTCGTACGAATATTCCCCGACAGAAAGAATATTCCACGACCAAACAAATATTCCCCAACACAATGAATATTTTATTACCACTTGCTTATTTTGCGCAAAATTTGCACATTTCACCCATAACCAAATTATTATATCAAATTAACACCTTATTATTCACAATAATAATTAGAGAAAATTCTATTTTATTCATTAAAAAATTTGGTGTCTTACAAGCTCACCCATCATGCTAATTTCAAACTTGCTCTGCATAAGCTTGGCAAATCTCTTACATAATTTTTCATCAGTAGAGCTAAAGATAATGTCATCTTTTGGGAGATTGAATATTTAAATTTGATGTTGAAAGTAAATATTCATGATTATATGTAAAGTCCTTAAAAGAATATGTAAGACCCCGAATTTTACGAAATGAAAGTATTAAATTTTCTTATAATTGTTATTCTATTTAGTAAATGGTTAAAGTGATAAAAGGTTAAAGTTAATGGTGATATTTGAAAATTTTTAAAAGTAAGCAAGTGGTTATATAATATTCAATTGGTCGGGGAATATTCGTTTTAACAGAGAATATTTGTACGACGACACAATCATTGGTGGACCCCACAACGGAGGTACTGTCGTAGTTAGAAAACGACTGAAATATTTTTAAAAATAACGGCGAAAGTTTTATCGTTAAACTATTGAACTACTCGGTAGTAAAAGTACAGTAATACGCGTGGTTGCATAGTAGCACACGATATTGATTATTGATGCTTACGTGAGAAGTCACTCAGTTATAATCAATTATTGCTAAAATAATTGCTGCATAATATCTTTTATATTATTGATTCAATTATTTTCAAAGTATCATCTGTATAATATTTATTATTAATAAATTAATATTTGAGACGACAAAGTTATTCATATTATTATTTACAATATTGACGATGTCTAGAAATTTCTGTCGAAGAGAGGTTTGGTCACCTAATTGCGCGTCAATAGGGAGAAATCCTTATCGGAAAGCCCCCTCTTTCCTAGGATTAATCTGGTTGTTAAATATTATGAGTTATAATATTAATAATGAATATGTTCATGTTGATTAAAGATGAAATTGATATTTTATTGTGTTGGGATTATTAGTGTTAGTGGAAATCGACATCTATTCCGATAATAATTGATGTCTGGAGGTTATATTGACCAATCGGGTAATTAATCGGATAAATGAGCAATTAATTGCTATTAATTCACATGCTTATAACTATTTATTCATATGTGTGTACTATTGATTCACATGCATGTACTATTGGGGGAGGTGGTGCAAGATTGATAATACTTGCATGACTAAATTAAAAATGGAGGTATAGATGAAGGTACTATACTGTAATTATTTTTTTCACATGTATAAAACTATTGATTCACATGATTGTACTATTGATTCACATGATATACTATTAGGGGAGGTGGTGCAAAATTGATAATACTTGCATAACTAAATTAAAAATGGAGGTATAGATGAAGATACTATACTGTAATTATTTTTTTCACATGTATAGAACTATTGATTCAAATGATCGTACTATTAGGGGAGGTGGTGCAAGTTTGATAATACTTGCAGGACTAAATTAAAAATTAAGGAAAAGATGAAGGTATTATACTGTAATATTTCGAGCCCCAAACGTGCAATTATCGAAACTTTATTTTTCTATAAATAGAAGCTTGTTCTTCTTTCATTCTCACCAATTCACTAAGACTCACAAGAGCAATTATAGAGAGAGAAGCTATAAAGAGAAAGAAAAGAGAAGACTGCTACTTCACTATTCTAGTATCAAGTCTTCTTCTGAGGTAAGGGATATTATTTATTTCATATTCTGAAGAGAAATTATTTTTCGTATTCGTATGAATATTATTTTCGTTTAATATTCATAAGGGGTATTATTTATTTCATATTCTGAAGAGAAATTATTTTTCCTAATCGTATGAATATTATTTTCGTTTAATATTCGTAAGGGGTATTATTTATTTCATATTCTGAAGAGAAATTATTTTTCGTATTCGTATGAATATTATATTCGTTTAATATTCGTAACGGGTATTATTTCTTTCGTATTCATGAAGAGAGTTATTTTCTTTCAATACGCGTAAGGGTTGTTATTCCATTCTTTATTATTCTGTTGGAATAACATGTCTACGTGGACTACCGTATGCATGGTGAAATTTTTTTGTTATTCTATTCTTTATTATTCTGTTGGAATAACCTGTATACGCGGACTACCGTATGCATGGTGAAATTCTTCTTTTATTCTATTCTTTATTATTCTGTTGGAATAACCTGTCTATGCGGACTACCGTATTCATGGTGAAATTCTTTTGTTATTCCATTCTTTATTATTCTGTTAGAATAACCTGTCTACTTGGACTATCGCATGAATGGTGAATGACCCTTCGTATTCATTCTTTATTAAATTGTGGAAATGATCTGTCTACATGGATTACCACTTGGCGGGTGAAAATCCTTTTGCAATTTCGTATATTCTATTATACTCGTATGAGATATCATTTCTTTTGTACTCGTCATGGAATATTATTTTCTTTTGTATTTTCCTTTTATGAGTACTATTCATGGAGTAATATTCATGAGTTACTATTTACGAGTTACTATTCACCCGGTTACTATTCACTCAAATATTATTCACTCGGGTATTCGAGACACTTTTATCATCATCCTAATGCTTATATTGTGATGAAAGTCATCTTTGGCTTACGTGCATAAATGGACTGTTGATTGGTATGATTATGACCAGGGATCATTCGGTATAATCATGACCGTAATGTTGCAAATGATGTGGTAAAAGTCCTCATTGGCCCGTAGTACATTGATGGACAGTTTTGGTATGATCATGACCATAGGTTCTTTTCGGCCAAGGGTGCAAAGATGAATTATTTTATGGCGTGATCATGATAATTGATGAAAACACGATTATCCTTGGCCCGTAGTGCATGGATAATTCGTGGTCATGATACTAATAAATATCCTTGGCCTATAGTGCATGGAGAATTCGGTGATGTGGATTATTTATTGTGTTAAGTCTCAGCGATAAAATATTGATAATAAACTTTTAATTCGTAGAAGATAGTAGATATCATGCTCTACTTGACTCTTCTAAAATACAGTTGTTTGTCTTTGGCCCGTAGTGCAAAGATGAATTTATTAGTATGATTATGAACAGGAACTGTGATTTAGTATAACCATGATTTTTGATGCTTCAGGTAAAGACAAGTGATAAAAATTATCTTCGTCCCGGGTGCGAAGAGGAATTTAGAACCACAATTATGATTATGAGTTATTCACATGATTGTGGACAGGAATTGTTGATTGATGTTACAGGGATAAAGCATTGTTGGTGGACTTTTAACATGGAGAAGATAATAGACTTTATGGTCTATTTGACTCTTCTAATGGATTGCTCGTTCTGCAGCAACTATGGTTGAAAAGTTTTATCATCTACCATATGTTCTAAATCTCTGATTTATTACTGACGAAGGCTATTGATAATTTAATTTTCTTTAGTCATGATATTCTTTACTGGGCTAGTTATGCTCACCATTTTGCTTCATAATTCGTTTAAGGTAATAAGAGTGTAGCTGGGTCGAGCGGAGGTAACAGGGGATTAGAACGTTGGTCTATAGCTGTTGAGGTTCTCCCTAAATAGTATGAAAATAATTTTATTGAGAACTTTAGATAAGTGTGTTATATTTTTATACGACATTTAATAGTTATATTTGGTAAATCAAATAGGGTGAGGCGAACCCAACTTTGGAAGGGTGTTTTTCCACTATCATACGAGATGTCTAATGACATACGACTTCGTATTATCATAAGACAGGGTTGTGCACATCCACTTGCTGAGTATATCTATGAGCACTACCTATATAATCTTGGTGTTTGGTTGAATTATAATTCTCAATTGGAGACAATGGAGATAATTATATGTCCAGAGATGACTCACCATTGGAAAGAACATGATAGTAATTTGCTCGTTTTTCTTTGGGGACTATTGGGTCAACCATGGATAATTCTCTAGTCATATGATATCTATCATAACTTAGATGCATGGCCTCCAATGTACGAAGTTTTCCTTGAGTATTTTCTAAAGATTTTAATTTCTAAAACAATTATTGACTGTACTTTTATGTAAAGTACCATTTTAAGGTGTTGTGGTCGAGGCACCATGAGAGTTATATATATTTGTATTAAAACTCACAGATTAACTGTGGTCATATTCTGCACGACAGTTCATCAATTGTATAAATAAAGTTTGTATTTGATTTATATAGTTTGATATCTGGCGACTCAGAATGGGTCGTGTGGACCTATTTTTGGGGTGTCACAAATGGTGTCAGAGCTTAGGGATATGGTCGCTGGTGGAGATATGAGTCTAGAACTGGGAGGGGAGAAACGAGTAATATACTTCGCTAGTGTGTGACTTACCTATGCTAAAATTGTTTACTTGATAAGTTGACAAATTGTGATATGTAAAATAACCTTTATTTTGAAGATGTATTCTAGAATGATATCTGAAATACAAGAGATGGGCAATGGAAAAATCATGATACAGAGGAAATAAGCGGTAAGGTACAATCCGAAAAGAAAGCAAGGTATTCTCATCTCTTCGAACTACCAGGTACGTAAATTTCGAGGGTAAAATTTCATAAGGAGTGGAGATTGTAAGACCCCAAATTTTACGAAATGAAAGTATTCAATTTTTTGATAATTATTATTCTATTTAGTAAATGGTTAAAATGATAAAAGGTTAAAGTTAACGGTGATATTAAAAAATTTTGCAAAGTAAGCAAGTGGTTATGTGACGCCCCCAAATCCGGGTCTCTTCCAACCTGACAAATGGTGCTACACGGTACTACCATTCATTCACACATTTCCTCAAATAGTCACAAGAGGACTAATATAACTCCATATATATATCAATGTAATATTACATTACCCAGGTTCTTTGTAACCCTTTCATTTGTTCTTGTCATAATATCAATATATTATAGACATTCTTCCTATACTATTACATAAGTATGCTGCGAGTTCGTCTTCGCCTTGCCTTTATCCTTGCCGGATCCTTCAGTCCCCTCGATCTTAGCTGTGTTCATATGGTTCAAGAAAGAGTGAGCATGGCTAGCTCAGCAAGTACTATAATTCTAATAAATAACATGCTTGAAACATAGAACTAATATATCTCCAGTAACTGAACAATAGTTACAAAGTACTATTGGTGATTCAAAATAGCACTTCATTTCCTTCAAAACGTTTTTCCATCAATATTCAGTAGAATAACAATTATGGCTCAAGATTATGAGCATACATAAGTTCTTTTGAAAAGGACATCCCGGCACTAAGTCCGTAAGTCCGGCATAGCTTACGAGCACTTCTGAGTGATCAGCTCATAGTACTCTATGTTGATCAACACTACATTCTTTAAACGTGTATACGTTTAATTGTGGCAACCTCACGTGCCTGTCGTTAAACGACAAAAATATTTGAACATGCGTGGTCTTCGATTGAAAACCATACCAATATAACTCGGTATTTTACAAATCATGCTTGACAGAATCATAATATAAGTCTAGCCGGAAGAATTGGCTTAAGACTTCATCATTCTAGATTTCATGTGAAATAGTACATGAATTACAAAGCTTGTCCAGACTGAACTGGAACAAGGGTTAGAATACTTGCCTTTGGCGTCTGCTTACTGGTTAATACACGTACACTTTAAGTCTCTATGATTCTACAATTCATAATCATATAACATACCATATTAGTTCATAATTAACCAGGTATGTTTTCTATTATACCTTACCCTTCATCTCAATGTAATTCTAATTTAGTTTCGTTATTAAGGGTTTCGGCTTTCATTACGTCATTCATATCACGCTCGTCTTTGATTGATTATAAACATGCATTAGTGTATTACAAGGACCTTACAATGTCTTAACTATGTTGTGATTACATCACAATTCATTACTATTAATCCCTCTTTCATTCTACACATGGAACCCTTCTTCTCTATCTTCTTCCTTGCACTGGCGCCGCGGCGCCACTAATTGGTCTGTAACTCGCGCTGCGGCGCGAGTTAGCAGTGTGCCATCATCCGGCCTCGCGCTGCGGCGCGGCCAAGAAGGCTTAGAGTCGCGCCGCGGCGCGGACTCTGGTCCTCAGAAAATTTTGCAGTTTTTGAAAATTTTGCTAACTTCCCGGACGCATAACTTCTTCGTTTTAACTCCGAATTGGTCCGTTCAAAAGCCTACGGTTCACAAATTTCATAATCTACGCGTTCATGCAATAATTTTATCTATTTGACTTCATTTGCTAAAATTTGACCTATTAGTTCATTTTAACGAAAACGATAAACGTTCGTGAACGTTCAACGCTCATTTCTTCGTTCTAAGTCGGAATCCGGTCATTTTCGAGTCCGCGACTCTATAATGACTATAATGACTTGTCTTCATCGAAAACCAACGTTTCCGACTTCCAACACAAAATATGACTTTTATTCTGAGAATTTTACGAATTCGACGTTAATCGTCTAATCGTGCAAAGTTCGTCAAATCAACCATACTAAGCGTTCTAAGTGGATTTTTTAACCAACATATAATCACTACAAGTTATTTACTACACCAAGTTATAATCAAAGTAGGTTTTTGACTTATTTCCATAAGTCATTGACTTTCTCAACTTATGAACTAGAAATCTTCAAACTCATGACTTACCAATAATTTAAGTCTTTCAATCAATGTTCTCATGTTATAAACAACATACTAACATCATATGACAAGTCCTTCACGATCCTAACAACTTATTAGGGTTCAAGTTGCTTATTCAACTTATTCGGCTTAATTTCATTCCTTATAACTTATTACATGTTATC
The DNA here is from genome assembly GCA_020205505.1 of Panax japonicus. NCBI lineage: Eukaryota > Viridiplantae > Streptophyta > Magnoliopsida > Apiales > Araliaceae > Panax > Panax japonicus. The sequence goes on along the minus strand of CM035101.1, from coordinate 52,774,216 downwards.
CTCAAGCAATCCCCCTTCTCTATCAATCCTATCATAGAAAAGATATAGATAAAAGGAAATGAGTCTTACCCTTGAAGACTTCTATTTGCTTTGGAAACTATCAAAGGTTGAAGTGGCTTATAAGTGCTTAAGTGACTTATTCTCTCTACCAAATAAGTAGCTTATATGCTTGAGAGGAAAGTGTTGGATGATAACAAAACAACCAACAAAAAAATGAAATGAACTTGGTATTTATAGGCCACCAAAGCTTGGGGCAAAATGGACAATAATCAATCCCACCTCCTCATTCCACCTCCTCACTATTCATAACTTAACCTTCAAGTCTTCTTGCTAGCCACTTATTTTACTTACTCACCACAACACTTGGTCATCACACTTAATCCTTGCCCATCAAGACTACCCACTTCCTCACTTGGTTTGACCCATGGGTCAAGGCTTCACCTTGGGCTTGGTTAATTAATCCAACTATTTTCCTATTGGGCTTAAGTTACAATAGATTGGACTTGTGATAATCATACACTTGGGCTTCTATCAATAAACTAGAAATCCAACAAGTTCATTACCTTAAATTCAATAACTTAACATACATATCCTACGTATAATTCTCATATGCTATCTCGTATATTAATTCAAAATATACGTTATCTCGTTATTCGTACATAATAATACAATACGTCGTATTATACCTACATTTCTTACTTCATATAATGTTTACACATTATACGATCACAACTTCCTTCTTTTAACGTTTTAATAACCTAACTATCTCAAATTAGGTACGCATGCGAAATATTTCATTTTCCATACTTAGATTATTATTACATAATCGATATCATCTCGATATTATAACATTATATATTTCTCGGAAGTTCAAAAATAATTCCCGAGCAGAAATTGATGAATAGTGTTTTTCGAAAAATTTCTCAGAAAACTTTTATTTTCGTTTTAGAAATTCAAACACTTTAATTCTCCCACGTAGTTAAAATACTACGACGTTACCGCGTTTCTAGGTTATAGAACGACATCCATCATCTCAACACGCAATAATAATAAATAATATTATTTTATTTATTATTAAAAGAAATTACAAAATGTTCAATTTTCTGGGGCGTTACAGGTTATATAATATTTGATTGGTCAAGGAATATTCGTTTTAACAGGGAATATTCGTACGACGGCACAATCATTGGTGGACCCCACAACGGAGGTACTGTCATAGTTAGAAAATGACTGAAATATTTTTAAAAATAACGGCAAAAGTTTTACCATTAAACTATTGAACTACTCGATAGTAAAAGTACAGTAATACGCGTGGTTGTATAGTAGCACACAGTATTGATTATTGATGCTTACGTGAGAAGTCACTCAATTATACTCAATTATTGCTATAGTAATTGCTGCATAATATCTCTTATATTATTGATTCAATTATTGTCACAGTATATATCATCTGCATAATATTTATTATTATTAAATCAATAATTGAGACGACAAAGTTATTCATATTATTATTTGCAATATTGACGATGTCTAGAGAGTTCTGTTGAGGAGAGGTTTGGTCACCTAATTGCGCGCCAATAGAGAGAAATCCTTATCGAAAAGCCCCCTCTTTCCTAAGAATGATCTGGTTGTTAAATATTATGAGTTATAGTATTAATGATGAATAAGTTTGTGTTGATTAAAGATGAAATTGATATTTCTATTGCGTTGGAATTATTAGTGTTAGTGGAAATCGACATCTATTCTGATAATAATTGATGTCTAGAGGTTATATTGACCAATCGGGTAATTAATCGGATAAATATGTAATTAATTGCTATTAATTCACATTCTTATAACTATTTGTTCATATGTGTGTACTATTGATTCAAATGCATGTACTATTAGGGGAGGTGGTGCAAGATTGATAATACTTGCATGACTAAATTAAAAATAGAGGTATAGATGAAGGTACTATACTGTAATTATTTTTTTCACATGTATAGTACTATTGATTCAAATGCATGTACTATTAGGGGAGGTGGTGCAAGATTGATAATACTTGCATGACTAAATTAAAAATGGAGGTATAGATGAAGGTACTATACTGTAATTATTTTTTTTACATGTATAGAACTATTGATTCACATGATATACTATTAGGGGAGGAGGTAGTGCAAGATTTATAATACTTGCATGACTAAATTAAAAATGGAGGTATAGATGAAGGTACTATAATGTAATTATTTTTTTCACATGTATAGAACTATTGATTCACATGATTGTACTATTAATTCACATGATATACTATTAAGGGGGGTGGTGCAAGTTTGATAATACTTGCAGGACTAAATTAAAAATAAAGGAAAAGATAAAGATATTATACTGTAATATTTCGAGCCCCAAAACGTGCAATTATCGAAACTATATTTACATATAAATAGAAGCTCATTCTTCTTTCATTCTCACCAATTCACTAAGACTCACAAGAGCAATTATAGAGAAAAAAGCTATAGAGAGAGAAGCTATAAAGAGAAAGAAGAAGAGAAATCTGCTACTTCACTATTCTAGTAGCTAGTATTCTTCTGAGATAAGGGATATTATTTATTTTATATTCTGAAGACAAATTATTTTTCGTATTCATATAAATATTATTTTCTTTTAATATTCGTAAGGGATATTATTTATTTCATATTCTGAAGAGAAATTATTTTTCGTATTCGTATGAATATTATTTTCTTTTAATATTCGTAAGGGGTATTATTTCTTTCGTATTCATGAAGAGAGTTATTTTCTTTAAATACTCATAAGGGGTTATTCCATTCTTTAGTATTCTGTTGGAATAACATGTCTACGTGGACTACCGTATGCATGGTAAATTTCTTCTGTTATTCCATTATTTATTATTCTGTTGGAATAACTTGTATACGCGGACTATCGTATGCATGGTGAAATTCTTCTTTTATTCTATTCTTTATTATTCTGTTGGAATAACCTGTCTATGCGGACTACCGTATTCATGGTGAAATTCTTTTGTTATTCCATTCTTTATTATTCTGTTAGAATAACCTGTCTACTTGGACTATCGCATGAATGGTGAATGACCCTTCGTATTCATTCTTTATTAAATTGTGGAAATGATCTGTCTACATGGATTACCACTTGGCGGGTGAAAATCCTTTTGCAATTTCGTATATTCTATTATACTCGTATGAGATATCATTTCTTTTGTACTCGTCATGGAATATTATTTTCTTTTGTATTTTCCTTTTATGAGTACTATTCACGGAGTAATATTCATGAGTTACTATTTACGAGTTACTATTCACCCGGTTACTATTCACTCGAATATTATTCACTCGGGTATTCGGGACACTTTTATCATCATCCTAATGCTTATATTGTGATGAAAGTCATCTTTGGCTTACGTGCATAAATGGACTGTTGATTGGTATGATTATGACCAGGGATCATTCGGTATAATCATGACCGTAATGTTGCAAATGATGTGGTAAAAGTCCTCATTGGCCCGTAGTACATTGATGGACAGTTTTGGTATGATCATGACCATGGGTTCTTTTCGGCCAAGGGTGCAAAGATGAATTATTTTATGGCGCGATCATGATAATTGATGAAAACACGATTATCCTTGGCCCGTAGTGCATGGATAATTCGTGGTCATGATACTAATAAATATCCTTGGCCTATAGTGCATGGAGAATTCGGTGATGTGGATTATTTATTGTGTTAAGTCTCAGCGATAAAATATTGATAATAAAATTTTAATTCGTAGAAGATAGTAGATATCATGCTCTACTTGACTCTTCTAAAATACCGTTGCTTGTCTTTGGCCCGTAGTGCAAAGATGAATTTATTAGTATGATTATGAACAGGAACTGTGATTTAGTATAACCATTATTTTTGATGTTTCAGGTAAAGACAAGTGATAAAAATTATCTTCGTCCTGGGTGCGAAGAGGAATTTAGAACCACAATTATGATTATGAGTTATTCACATGATTGTGGACAGGAATTGTTGATTGATGTTACAGGGATAAAGCATTGTTGGTGGACTTTTAACATGGAAAAGATAATAGACTTTATGGTCTATTTGACTCTTCTAATGGATTGCTCGTTCTGCAGCAACTATGGTTGAAAAGTTTTATCATCTACCATATGTTCTAAATCTCTGATTTATTACTGACGAAGGCTATTGATAATTTAATTTTCTTTAGTCATGATATTCTTTACTGGGCTAGTTATGCTCACCATTTTGCTTCACAATTCGTTTAAGGTAATAAGAGTGTAGCTGGGTCGAGCGGAGGTAACAGGGGATTAGAACGTTGGTCTATTGCTGTTGAGGTTCTCCCTAAATAGTATGAAAATAATTTTATTGAGAACTTTAGATAAGTGTGTTGTATTTTTATATGACATTTAATAGTTATATTTGGTGAATCAAATAGGGTGAGGCAAACCCAACTTTGGAAGGGTATTTTGCCACTATCATACGAGATTTCTAATGACATACGACTTCGTGTTATCATAAGACAAGGTTGTGCACATCCACTTGCTGAGTATGTCTACGAACACTACCTATATAATCTTGGAGTTTGGTTGAAGTATAATTTTCAATTGGAGATAATGGAGATAATTATATGTCAAGAGAAGACTCACCATTGGAAAGAACATGATAATAATCTACTCATTTTTCTTTGTGGACAATTGGGTCAACCAAGGATAATTCTTGAGTCATATGATATCTATCATAACTTAGATGCATGGCCTCCAATATACGAAGGTTTCCTTGAGTATTTTCCAAAGATTTTAATTTCTAAAATAATTATTAACTGTACTTTTATGTAAAGTACCATTGTAAGGTGTTGTAGTCGAGGCACCATGAGAGTTACATATATTTGTATTAAAACTCACAGATTAATTGTGGTCGTATTCTGCACGACATTTCAACAGTTGTATAAATGAAGTTAGTATTTGATTTCTATAGTGTGATTTCTGGCGACTCAGAATGGGTCGTGTGGACCTATTTTGGAGGTGTCACAATATATGTACAAGGACTTAGTGGTAGATCAAAATTGTTAGGTTGATCTGAGCTATTAATGTTTATCATTCTGTAAATGAATGTATAGATGAAAAGATCAAAGTTGTTAGGTTGATCTATATCTTGAGACGTAATAGATAGGCTTCAACAGAATCGTAGTCTATCAAGGTGATCAAGAGATTGCAGAAGCTAAGGCAGGAGTGTAGAGCATCGAGAATCATAGTGTGTCTGCCTTGAAGGACTTCTCCTAGAATCGTAGAGTGGTCCAAATGATTGCCGAGCCAACTCAGAGATCGTAGTATGCTCTCGAAAGTGTAGAGTCTGCAAGTCAAGCAAGTGAAGATCGTAGTGTACCAGCCCTTAAGAGAAATTGTAGTGTTCTTGTTTGCTAGTATTGAATCAAGTACCAAAGTGACAAGACACTACGATCAGAATCGTAGAGCTTCATTTGTCTGTGTCAGAAGCATCGAGCCCTATCCATTTGTTCAAAGAATAAATCACAATAAATGTAGAATGGGTTATAAACGTTGAAGTCCTCAGGAGCCTCAATGACACAATAGTCATCCTTAGTATATAACAAAGAAACGTATTGAAGAAGCTAAGGAAAGGACAATTGGTCAACAGAAAACACCTTTTAAGGTGTTAGGTGTGACAACAATCTGCTATGTCAGTGAGCCAGAATGCAAATTAGAAGTTGTGCAAAAAGTCTCCATCAAAGTTCAGAAATGTCAAATGCATTTAATGCTTCAATGGATGTCTCCAATGGATACATTTTAAAGGCATCATATATGCAAAAGATTAACAGATGAAAGAATTACGCAAGCACTAAAAAAAATGCAGAAGAACACTCAACGCTCAACTCTACGATCTAAAAGAGAAAAGCTTGCTCAACTACTCAGTTCTTTCGAACATAAGCTTAATGGTAACTGAGTAGCACCACACAAGAACTCACTACTATCAAGTGAAATAAGAAGTTCCAAGTCAGTAGGACTTCAAGAGTTCTAAGTGAACTGTGAAGTACCAAGTCTGCTGGACTTGAAGAGTTCAAAAGTGAACTAAGAAGTTCTAAAAAAGCTGGTCTTGAAGGAATCTGTGAGATTTAGAAAGTGTAAAGATATCCTTAGTGGATTTTCTACTCAAGGAGGAAAAGAGTGGACTATGAGCTTTAAGTGCTCAGAACCACTTAAAAACACTATGTCTTTTATATTTTTGCTATAACTGCTTAGCACTCATTAACTCATTATATCTTAAAGGGGAAACAAATAACTCATAATTCTGATGTGTTTAATTCATTATCAAAACTAACAAGTATTTCGAAAAAGAACTTAAAATATCTATTCAACCCCCCTTCTAGATAACTATTGTGCCTCTAAGAACTAACAATTGGTATCAGAGCAGGTTCTATCAAATAGCCTATAAAGCTTAAGTAGATCCAATGGCACATCTGATAAGCGAATCAAAGACTAGAAGAGGCAGCAATCCACCTATGTGCAACAAAGATAAATTCTCCAACTAGAAAGTTTGTATGCAAGCCTACATGGATTCAATAGATGAAGATCTATTTGAAAATGTTCAAAATGGGCCCTACGTTCCTACAAAGCTTGAACCAACTTCAGACGGCCCAAACAGAATCAAGATCAAGGTTAAAGAAGAATGGACTGACAAAAAAAAAAGTTGTCCAACTCGACAAAAAGGTCAAGAACATTTTGTTTCAATCCTTAGAAGATGATTTGTTTGAGAATGTGGTCAATAGCAAAATAACAAAGGAAGTATGGGAAGCATTGTTCACCATGCATGAAGGAACATAAGAAGTCAGAGAAAACAAGCAATCTCTCCTGACTCAGCAATATGAAATGTTTGCACACGTTCAAAGAGAAAATCTCACTTCCACCTACGAAATATTTAATGTACTGCTCAACTCTCTCCGAGCCTATGGAAAGATCTATCCAAATAAATATCTAATCATAAAGTTCATGAGAGCTTTACCTAGAAAGTGGGATGCCAAAACAACTGCCATCAGAGAATCAAAGAATCTCAATGAAATGACTGTTCAACAGTTATATGACAACCTTTTTACGTATGAACTGGAGCTAACTCAATGAGCAGAAACTCTATCTGAAGGAAGACAGAAGGATAAAGGGGTCACTACAAGAAATCACACAAAAAATGACGCTAAAATTTGTCACATAAAATTTATTTTTCGTCACTAAAACATTTGGTGACGAGTGTTAATCGTCAAAGAGACCGTCACCATATGAGCGTGGTATTAGGTTTATTTGACAATACTTTATGTCGTCACTAAATATTTTAACTTATGGTGACGATCTACATCATTGTCACTATAATTAATTACTTTTAGTGACGTTAATAGCGTCACTATTTGAATAAAATTTTTGTCACTCTATATTATGTTTCGTCATCAAAACTTGGTGCATTAAATGACGAAAATCATTTTTCTTCATTAAATGATATTGTTTTAGTGACGAAAAATATGTTACTCTATTTAAATCGTCTAATTTTAATGACGACAATATTTTCATATTTATGATTATTTTTTCGTCATGTTATTGTGTTTATCGTCACCAAAAATAAGAAAATAAATGATGACAGAACAATTCGTCACCTAATAATATATTTAACATGACAATTATGTCGTTGTCATTTTATATTTTAAATAATATTACAAAATAATTTTTCACCAAAGAGTTACTTTCTGGGACACATTTTTCAATGTCACTAATTTAATGCTTACGGTGACGATACATCTCGTCACAGAAAGTGTTATTAATAGTGATAAAATTATGTGTTGTGACTAAATGAATATATAATAATGATGATATAGTTTGTCACCAAAGAGTTAGTTTTTATGACACATTTTTCTCTGTCACTAATTAAATAATTATGGTGACGATAGAACTCGTCACATAGAGCTATTAATAGTTACAAAATTAAAGGTCATCACTAAATGAATATATATCAGTGACGGCATAACTTGTCACCAAAAAGTTAATATTAGTGACAAAATCAATTGTCATAACTAAACGGATTCCTGATGGTTCTATTGATAGGTACAAAGCCAGATTAGTATGACAACCTGGAGTGGATTATCATGACACCTTTAGTCCGGTTGTCAAGCCGGAAATAATACGCCTTGTTCTAAGCCTGGCAATTAGTAGAGGTTGGAAGTTGCTACAGTTGGATGTTAATAATGCTTTCTTCAAGGCCATCTTTTTGAAGATGTCTACATGGTCCAACCTTTGGGATTTGTTGATAGAGACAATCCAATGCATGTATGAAAATTAAAGAAAGCAATATATGGCCTCAAGCAAGCCCCATGAGTTTGGTACCTTGAACTTCGTCAGTTCCTCATTGAGTCTGGGTTCACAAACTCTAATGTAGACACTTCTCTATTCATTCTCCACTCTTGTGATATAATTATATATCTACTTGTTTATGTGGATGGCATTATTATTACAAGTACCAATACCAAAATTATTCAGTACTATATTGACCTCCTTGCACAAAGATTTTCAATCAAGGATCTTGGCCCCTTGTCTTATTTTCTCGACATTGAGGTCCTCACCACTCCATCTGGTCTGTTGCTTACTCAAACGCGATACATCACTGATCTTCTTGCCAGAACAAAAATGTTTGATGTTAAACCTGTTGCTACACCACTTACTACAGATAGAACTCGATCTCATACTTTATTCAGGTACAACTCTGACTGACTGTACTGAATATAGAACAATTGTTGGCAGTCTACTTGCCTCACTCGCCCAGACATAGCATATGTTGTTAACAAGTTTTCCCAATTCATGCATCGCCTTATGTCTGAACATTGGAATGCTGCAAAACGTCTGCTTCGATATATGTCTGGCACATTGACTCATGGATTATTTCTTTCTAAGGCAAATCCACTATCACTTCATGCCTTCTCAGATGCAGATTGGGCTGGCAACAAAGATGATCCTATACCTCTACGAGTGCCTATATTGTCTATCTTGGTCGTCATCCTATTTCTTGGTCATCTAAGAAACAATATACTGTTGTTAGGTCATCCACAGAAGTTGAGTATCGATTAGTTACCATTACAGCTTCCGAAATTAATTGGATTTTTTCTCTTCTCACAAAGCTTGGTGTCACACACTCTCTCTCTACACCGCCTGTTATTTATTGTGATAATGTTAGGGCTACCTATCTCTGTTCTAATCCAGTCTTTCATTCCCGCATGAAACATGTGGCAATTGACTATCACTTTATTTGGGATCAAGTTCAATCAGGTGCTCTTCGTGTTAGTCATGTCTCTTCAGCAGATCAACTTTCTTAACAAACCGCTTCCACGAAGACGCTTCCAAAAATTAAGGGTCAAGATTGATGTCTCCTCCGGAGCTCCATCTTGAGGGGGCATGTGACGCCCCCAAAATAGGTATATATCACCCATTTTGTGTCGCCAAATACATGATACAGAATTCAAATACAAACTTCATTTATACGCCTATTGAACTGTCGTGCAAAATACGACAACACATAAGCTGTGAGTTTTAATACAATAATGTCTTGTAGACATTATCCAAACTCAAATTATTACAGTGCCATATAAAATACATCATCAAATATTTCAAGACTCCAAGGGACACGAGAAGATTTATTTCCTCCTCATTCTAATGGAGTGCATTTTTGACGCTTTCAAAATTGGGTTCTCATCACCCTATTGTTGTTCACCAAAATTAATTATTAAGTGACATGAAATCTATGACACGCCCATCTTAGGTCCTTAATACAATTATATATTTAATGTTATGTAGTTTTATAATGTATTGAGAAACTCCCACAACCTCAGACCATCACACTATTTCTCTGTTATCCCCGCTTGACCCAACTACACTCTTAATACCTTAAAGGAATTGTGAAGCAAAAGGGTGAGCAAAAATAGGCCAGTAAAGAATATTATGACTAAGATAATTAATTTATCAATAGCTTTCATCAGTAATAAATCAGAAATTTAGAACATATGGTAGATGTTAAAAGTTTTCAACCATAATGCATCGGAATCAACAATCCATTAGAAGAGTCAAGTAAAACATAATGTCTACTATCTCCTCTAATTTAAAAGTTCATCATTAATAGTTCATTAATGTAATACCCATCAACAGTTCTTTATTGTACCCAAGATAAATAAAACTTTAATCACATGTCTTCACCTGAACCACCAAAGATTATAGTTAAATTCATAATTCATATTTATAATCATGTAAATCAACATTCCATCTTTGCACTACAGGCCAAAGACATACAACTGTAAAACCAATAATCAGCAGTCCATCTTTGCACGTAAGCCAAAGATATACAACTGTAAAAACCAATAATCAACGATTTCTCCTTGCCTCAAAGGCTTAATAGAACGTTCACTCAATATCATTACCCCAAAGGCTAAAGACATTCAAATGTAATAATAATGATCATACCAATCAGTTGTCTATCTTTGCACTACGGGCCAAAGATATTCAACTATAAAACCAATGGTCATGATCATACCAATCAATTGTCTTTCAGTGCACTATGGCCAAAGACATTCAATTGTTAACTAATGGTCATGATCATGCCAAACACATCATCGACTTATCCATGCACTACGGGCCAAGGATATTCGTAAGTATCACCAGTGGTGATGATCATGTCATACACATGTCCATCTTTGTACTTCGGGCCAAAGATATAGTACTGTAAAATCAATAATCAACCGTCCATCTTTGCACTTCAGGCCAAAGATGACTTTCACCACAATAGAAACATGAGAATGATGACAATGATATAAGGATTTAATCAAGTGAGATCAATGATAAATATTAGAAATTTGTAATTCAATTTATCTAGAATTCAAGAATATCCAAATTGTTAACATGATAACTAAATGTGAAGTAAAATTCAAAAAAAATATGCATGTATCAAAATAATTTGGACATAAAAGAAATCAATTTTTATCGTGAATAGTACTTTATAAATAGTACCCCGTGAATAGTACTTCGTGAATAGTATCGTATTTATGAATAGTGCCCATGAATAGTACTTCATATCGTATATATGAATAATGATCATGAATAGTATCGTATATATAAATAGTGCTCATGAATAGTACTCCGTGATTAGTACCGTATATATGAATAGTGCTCATGAATAAAAATAACACATCTTACCTTAGTAAAATACTAGATACCGCAATAGTGAAGTAGCAGAATACTCTTCTTCTTCCTCTCTATAGTTTCTCTCTATAGTTGCTCTTGTGAGTCTTAGTGAATTGGTGATAATGAAAGAAGAAATGAGCTTCTATTTATAGGAAAACATAGTTTCGATAATTACACGCTTAGGGGCTCGACTTATTACAGTTTAATACATTTATCTTTGTCTCTATTTTTAATTTAGTCATTCAAGTATTATCAATCCTGCATAACCTCCCCTAATAGTACATACACATGTGAACCAATAGTTATTTGCATGTGAATTAATAGCAATTAATTGCTCATTTATCCGATTAATTACCCGTTTGGTCAATTTAACATCCATAAATCAACTATTATCGAAATAAATGTCAATTTTCACTAACACTAATAATCCCAACACAATGGAAATATTTTTATCAACAATATCATTTTTGAATTTTCAAATTATGACTTTTTTTTGAAAAAGTCAACTATTGACTTTTTGACCCAAAAGTCAATCCCGAGCAAATTTTTTGTTTGTAGTGTATTTTGACTAATTTAATCGTCCTAGACCCAAATATCTCGTTCGCGTCTCCAAATTCAACTCTGAACTCAAATTCGATTTTGAATTTCATTTTTTTGTGTTTTATACACACTTTTGCTTTCTTAGTTAGTTCAAACTATTTAATTAGTCTCGACAAACTATTAAATTAAATCACATTATTTATCGCTAATAAATATATATAACACATCTTTAATCTTTCAATAATTATTCATCATTAATATTATAACTCACAATATTAACAACCAGATCATTTCCAGGAAAGTGGACTTTCCGATAAGGACTTCTCCTTATTGGCACACAATTAGGTGATCAAACATCTTTTCGACATTGTCAATAATGCAAATAATAATATGAATAACTTTATCGTCTCAATTATTGATTTAATAATATAAAATATTGTGACAATAATTGAATCAATAACGTGAGATATTATATAACAATTATTGTGGCAATAATTGAACAAAACTGATCTAGTGACTTCTCACGTAAGCATCAATAATCAAAGATATTGTACAATATCTTGTGCTATTATGTAACCACGCGTATTACTGTTCTTTTATCACTTATTATTTTATGACAACTTGCTTACTTTGAATTTTTTTTTACTAACTTTAACATTTTATCAATTTAACCATTTACTAAATATAATAATAATTATAAGAAAAATGAATACTTTCATTTCATAAAATTCGGGGCATTACAGGGAATATTAGAGAATTAAATACACCATATTGTAATCTCCTTGTAATTAGTTGTAATCACATAATTCTTGCAATTAGTATCCTTGTAATTAATTATAATCTCATAATTCTTGCAATTAGTATCATTGTAATTAATTTTAACCCATAATTCTAGGATAGTTGCCTATTTAGATACTTGGACAACACTCAATCTTATATATATATATATATATATATATATATATATATATATATATATATATATATATATATATATATATATTCATTCTTAATTAATGGAAAAGTCAAACCATTGTTTCTCAATATTTCTCTCTATTTTCTACAATAGGTACGTATTACTCCCTCTTTTAAAATATAAATTTGTTATTTTTTAGTTAAAATTTCAAATTAATATAATTTTAGTCAAGATAATAATGAATGTAATAAATAATTTTAAAAGTACTATTATTTATAAGATTTTTTTTATAATTTTTAATAAATCTTTTTGATTTAAGCTAGAAAATGTCTCAAATTAATTGGCTTTCAAAAATCAATATTGATAATATTTCGAAATGAGGGAGTATTTTTTATTGAGACAACCTTTCAGTTATTTTTTTTAACAAAATAAAAGAAAAGAAAAATAAAATCAGAAAGAAACCAGTGATCCAATTAAACTTTATCATACAAAATTAAGAAGGAAAAGAAAAACGTAAAGATCCAAATGGAATTGTTTCCTCTAGTAAGTAGTACTACTTAAATAAAAAAATTTGAAGAAAGAATAATGAAAGAATTAAGAAATTTTCTTTTCGGATTCGCGATTTTCTCTTTTTATACTACCCACATCGGCACGATTAAACCACATCGGCATGTCACTGGAATTCTGGGCATCTCTCACTCATCGTTGCGATTTGTTATTCTTATTTCACTTGAGCTGCTCATTTTGCCTTCCTGTTGCTTCGTATGTTCTTTCCTTTATCTTATTCGTCACTTCTGGTCAAGGATTCCAGCCTCAATTTTGAATTTTAGGGCTTTTGCTAAGCCTCTTAATATTTAAATGTACATAATTAATTATATTAGTTAGCATTTTTGATTTTTTATTTATATTAATATTCCACTTAGGTAATGTCACGTTTTGTCACGTCGAATTTCTATTAATTCCTAAGAGAAAACATACAATTTTTTCATTTTTTATAAATAACTTTTAGTTTAATGAGTTAGCCATTAAAAATTTCAGTCCAATAATTCATATTTATAAAGAGTACATATTGAAGAAAAATAGATTTAACCCCACAAAAATATATATATATATATGTCGTAAGTATATTTTTTATACATACTATTTAAGTTAAATTGTGGAAGCTAAGACATAGTATAAAATAAGTTTCAATGTTTTCCATACGCAATTATAGTAATGATTCTTTGTCTTACTTAAAACTAATTCTCAATTATTTCGTCTATTTTTTTTTCCATTGGAGAACTAAAGCAACATAGGGAAGAAACCATCACCGAAAGACACTAATGAAACTTGAGCTTCTTCAATATATCTAAAGAAACGTACACTTTTTTAAGATATAGTTACGTATTACTCCCTCTTTTAAAATATAAATTTGTTATTTTTTAGTTAAAATTTCAAATTAATATAATTTTAGTCAAGATAATAATGAATGTAATAAATAATTAAAAAAGTATCGTTATTTAAAAGATTTTTTTTAATAAATCTTTTTAATTTGAGCTAGAAAATGTCTCAAATTAATTGACTTTCAAAAATTAATATTGATAATATTTCGAAACGAGGGACTATTTTTCATTGAGACAACCTTTCAGCTATTTTTTAATAAAATAAAAGAAAGAAAAAAGAAAATCAGAAAGAAACCAGTGATCCAATTAAACATTATCATACAAAATCAAGAAGGAAAAAAAACGTAAAGATCCAAATGTAATCGTTTCCTCTAGTAATTAAGTAGTACTACTTGCACAAATATTATGTTCATAAAAATTAACATTTAGTATCTTACAAGGCCTCAAAATATGAACATTTGTACACGTAATTTCGCTAGTCTCTACAAAATCTTCACATTGAGCCTCCTTAGCCAAATTGAATGAAAAACCATGTCCAACAAATCAAAAGGATGTGCTGGTCGATGAATCGTAAAATGTCGTTGCACCAGCTTAAGTACCTTTTGTTTTTTTTGGTACTCATCAAATGACATTCTTTTCAAAATTTTCTTAATTTTGGGTATTTTAGCCACCGGAATATGTATCGAAAACTTGCTCCAATCTAGAACATCACTAAATGGCAACACATAATTGTCGGAAATGATCACCGGAACGCAGCCAGAGAGTATCGATTCAATCACTCTAGGGCTTGCTACTTCCCAACCGCTAGGGCACAAGCAAAATTTGGTCCGCCCCATTAATTCAAAATAATCAACATTTTTAGGAAGGTAATGATGAAATTGAATATCTTCGTCTTTGTTATTCCAGTACTTAAATAGTAAGTTTCTTACGTAACCATGATGACCACCGGCAAAGAAGGCGAGGATCGAACGGTTGTTAGGGTTTTGGCCGAGGCAAGGTGGCCTTAGCGAGTCAACTGGGATTTTTATTTCGGGCAATGTAGCATCTCTTTCCGGTTTGAATCCTTCGGAAGTATTGGCATTGCAGAGAACCCTAATGACATTTTTGTATAACTGAGGGTTTGCGGTTGAAACATCTGGTCCCTGTAAATTTCATTCGAAACAAGGATTAATAATAAACATAACTGTGAAAGAATCAAAAATGTGTATTTCAAATGTAATAGGATATTAAATTTTTTGAGTCGTTGATATTGTCAGAGTAAAAATAATATTGACCGATCTAATATATACTCCCTCCATCCCTAAATAATTGACGTTATAGGGAGTTCAAAATTTCCCAATATATTTGACATTACCAAGTTTCTAGGAAGCATTAATTATAATTTTTCCTCTATTGCTCTCAACTATATGGAGTATTTCATTTATCTAGACAACTATATGGACTACATCTTTTCTTAATTAATGCAAGGGGTAATTATGGTAATACATATCAATCTTAATGACAAAATTGGAGTAATAAATGACTTTCTTAATAAGTGTGAAAATCTTCAAAACGTCAGTTATTTAGGGATGGAGGTAGTATTAGGTACATGTTGGGATATTTCACTTGAATTCCGCGTCGAATAAATTCAAGAGTGTAGATGAGTTAATAAGTATGGTGGATCGAGGCTCAACCTAATAGGTTTACACATGTATCACAGCTCATGGTTTGATGGGCCCAAGTAGCATGTTGTTACTACAGGCCGCTCGTCACTCAATCCGCGCAGTGGAGCAAATAGAGTTGAGTCAGGTTTCAAGATGATCACTTTTTCAAATTAATGTGAGATGTTCGTGCAATTCCGCTATTGTACTTGTGTGATCTTTATAGTAATACTTAACACGCAGGCAACATTTATTACTCTGACAACATCAATTTTACTCATATCAACCGCATAGGGTTACTTTTGATACGTTATCTTTGTTTAACAACAATTATACACAAATTAAATCTCATTTTTATACAAATTATACTAATTAAGTAGTTTTACATGAACCATAAGATAAAACTTGTCAGATGACACATAATTGCTTGAGAAAAGAATATGATTAATTGACTTTTGTAGCTTTCTAGGTGTTTTAATTAATTTTTAAACACAAGGGTTCTCTTAAAATTAAGACTTGCGTTACTTGTATCTAGATAAGAATCTAACCGATATGTGAACATTTATTGTTGGGTTAAACACATTTTCACTACAAAAAATATCATCAAATTCATTATTCGATCCTTAAAATATTTGAGCTAATAAATAGATATATGAAGTTTCAAATTTGTTACAATGCTGACTCCAAATTAAATTTCAAGCTGAAATGGATGGAAATAGAGTTCATGCCAACCACGTGATGCCAGAAATATGTGTTGGCTGTATAAATTATGGTCTGACCGTATATGTCATAAAGGAAGATTCATCCTATATATGCATGACTAGGAATTAAGAAATTTTGATTTTACATCAAAAGTAAATTATAATACTTGTGTGCGTGTGTTTTTTAATTTTCATATTATGTACTTAATTACTCCCTTCATCCAATAATTAAGTGTACATTAGATATATTTTTATTTAATTAGAATTATAAAGGGCATGATACTCCTATCCTATTATCATTACTTTTTTTACTGGTATCACTTATATGGCATCACACTACCACTACTAATTAAGTTATTGTTTGTTTACTAGCTTATGAAATATTTGGTATGCAAATACACTTGAGAATCTTGTAAATAATTTAGTTTATTTTTAACTCAAAAACATAACCTATAGAGTTTAAACACAATGCATCAAAATTGATTATAAGTATTTGGATGAACAAACACACTAAAAATTATCACTGCAAATTTACGAAATAAAGGCTGATAATACTTAAAAGTCAACATTTTGTCGTATCACTAATTTGAATAATTAATATGGATGAAGAAATGAAGAGCTAGATAAGAAAACATAACTTACCCAATCATGGCAGCCAATAAAGAAATGATCAGCTCCACCGCTCCTATTCCAGTACGGATACCTATTCGACACAATGCCAATGTAATCGGTAACGACATTTTGCAGGCGATAACGGTAGTAATCCACACGGGGTCTGTAGAGGTATCGAACAGTTTTGGCCACGCTGACGGGAATAAAGAAGGCCGAGGCTTCGAGGGGGTGGCGGGCCAAAAAGGGGCTTTTGCCGCTGCTCTCTAGTTCATCTATCAACTGCCCTTCAATGGAGTATATGTCTTTCATAGGTCCATTGTGAAATAAGGGTTCCTCTCCTTCCTTGTATACCCACACTTTGAATCTCTTTTCCATCTCTATGTGGCTTCTGCATGATAAAAGAAAATAATTGGTACTTGTTATTGCTTATAAATAATTCGCGCATTTAGAGATAATACAATTTTTGTTTGTCTATACATAGCTTATTCAAGTTAGGGCCGTTTCTGATCACCGGCGGAAGGGTCGATCGTCCTGGACCTCCTATCAAGAGGACCCAATTTTATTATATATATATATATATGTGTGTGTGTGTGTGTGTGTGTGCGCGCGCGCGCGCGTGTGTGTGTATGACTCTGTCAAGAGAAATATAGTCAGCCATTGAAAATTTCTAAAGTTTAATTGTAAAAGTTTTGGATTGTTTTCCTAATGTTTCAATTGCTTACAAGGTATTACCAACTATTCATGTGACAGTGGCATCTACTGAAAGAATTTTTCAAAGTTGAGATTGTTAAAAAATTATTTACGGTCGACTATGACACAAGAAATATTAAATGAATTAGCAACCATGTGCATCGAGAAGGATAAGCTGGACAAACTTGATTTTAAACATTTGATTGAAGATTTTGCCACTAGGAATACTAAAAGAAGTATTTTTTTAATAAATATATTCTCATATATTTTGTTTTAGTCGAACTTCTCATATATTTTGTTGTAATCGAATTATTATATTTTAAGCTCCGAAAAGATACTTTTTTATACAGGTTGTACTTTTTATTTATTTTTACTCTTTTATGTGGAGATAATATTTCGAAAAATGTCTTATTTTTATTTGTCCCTCTGTGCCACCAAAATCTCAGCAACGACACTAATTCATGCAACTTAATTATTTGATTGATAAATATAGCTTTAATTTGGGTTCATGCACTGCACCAAAAATGATACCATGCTTTAAAATCTACACACATCAAATATTACTGTTACAAACACGGTAAATATTGATAACTGAATATAACTTCACTATTACGATGATAATAAATATAATAGAAAACATGTATTCTTAGATTTATTACATTATAATAGTGTAGGTTCTTAAAATGGATAATGCGAGGTTTTTTTTAAATAAAAGTTGTTTCATTTTATAGAAAAGTAAGTTGAAGTACAATAGTGTACTTTCTGTATTTTATTTTCTAAAAGAATCTTGTTATATATTGGGATAAATTTGCATCTAATTATAATTGTAAAAAAAAAAAATCCTGATAGAAATTATAAAAATGTTCCACTTAATAAATATTTTTTCAAAAATATTATCAATAATACTTATCCACGTAATTAATAATCAAAAAATTAAGAAATTAATATTTCTACAAGTAAAATTTGATATTTCCACAAACTCCTATTCACATGAGTTTGGGGTCCATTTACTATTCACGTGAGAGAAATCTTGTAGAACTATCATTTTTACTTGTAAAAATATCAATTCCCAAAATTTAACACAAATATTTGCAATATATATTATTTTCCATTCTAAAAACTCTTTTGCACTAAACAAAAGTACTTTTTTATCAAGTTGTGTTCTAGACAAACTGTAATATCAATTATTTTAAGGGGGGAAAGAGTTAGTAGACAACTGACTCTCAAAATAGTATAGTACTCCTTCTATCCTAAATTAAATGTTCAATTTTTATTTATTTATTTTTTAGACTCAAAACAGTACTTAATTCCTCTATCTCAAATTAAATGTTTAATTTTAATTATTTTTTTAAAACAAATTGATTGTTTTTCAAAATTAATAATTAAAAATATATAAATATATTTTTTAAATTATAAAAATTGGGGTCGGTAATAAATTGTATATATGTTTTTTTGATTATAATATCTTCATCTATATTTTGATAAAAAATAATATAAAAATTAGTTTTCCAAAATGATTAATTTAATTTTAAAAAATTAAAAAATAACATTTAATTTGAGACGAAAAGAGTATTAGCTGAGATAATTTAATAGGTTCAAAGTGTGTAACTATTACTCATATATATATATATATATATAGAGAGAGAGAGAATAAGGATCAGGTCCGGACTCCCGGACGGGAGAAAATCCGGACCTGATTTTTTTTTTTTTTGGTAGAACAACTAAAAAAAAATAAAAATTTATGGAACTGAAATTTTTCAATAATACAGTGTTTTGGGTGTGTTTTTAATACCTACACCAACCAATGTATGTACAGTCTGCCCAGACTGTACAGACATGTTTTGTTATAGGCATCCAAATCACACCCAAAACACTGTATAATGTAAAAATTCCAATTCCATAATTTTTTTTTTTTAGTTGTTTCAAAAAAAAAATGCAAAAAAAAAAAAAAAAAAGGTCCGGATTTTAAACCTGTCCGGGAGTCCGGACAGGATCTGGACCCATATTACTGTCCACGTCACATTATAACTTACCGCCAAATTAGGTAACTGGATAGTTCAAGATCTCCAAGTTTGTTTTTATCACTATCATATCATAAAGGGATAAAGGGAGTTAAGTGGTATTTTCAGAAAGTGAAAAAGATATTTTTATATAGTCCCTCTGACATCAGAGTTGGATGTAGGAGCTGGAATTTTGTAAAAATATCATTTTTGAACTTGTGAAAATATTTTTTTTAATTAGTGAAAATAGCATTTCCCTATCACAAATTAACAGTTATTTTTAATAAATTTTATTAATTTAGCAAATTCACTAAAACTCGTTATACTGATTGTCATTCACTAGGACTTGATCACTCTTAAATTTGAAAAAAGAAATATATATATATATATATATATATATATATATATATATATATATATATATATATATATATCAAGAAGCTAAAATTATAGGATTATATTTTATTTCCATGAAGCAAAAATAAATATATTTTTATTTTTAATTAGAAAAAAGAATATTCATTTATTTTCCAGAAGCAAAAAAAAAATATAGATTTTTTTACATGAAGCAAAAAATGCAATTTTTTCCCATGAACAAAATTATTCAAAATTAAGGAAAAGAAGAATGGAGATAGATCTTAACTGATGAAATGCATAAGGATTTCTGTAAATGGATCCTCTGGGAATGTAAGTCTGATTCTTGTTTGATAGATATCTCCTTGTTCGAGCCGCTTCTCGTATCGCTGCTCGAGCTCTTGCCAACCCTTCTTCCACTCTTTCAATATGGCTTTTGATCTTCTGCACAAATATATATATATATATATATATATATATATATATATATATATATATATATATATATATATATATATATACACAAAAAAAAAATTAAATAAATGTACCCATTAAACATTTATATGACTCTTAATTTAATTATATATTAACCAACTTAGCTTACTTTTGGTTCTATAGAAATGGAGACTTGTGTGGTATCTTGATCAAAGGTTACAAATTGAATATTATTGTGAGTTGAAAGAGTGGTAGAAGAATTAGAGAAGGAAAAGAAACCAAAGTGGCTATTAAGGCTGAAAAATATTATTAAAATGAATAAGAGAAATGGGTAAAGCAACAATGGAGTCTTGAAACTATCAGTGGCCATGGCTGCTGGCTATTTCTCTCCCTTCTTTTTAGGGTTTTTCTCAAATATAAGATGGGGGGGTTGAGGTTTAGTGAATCCCTGAGATTTGATGGAAAAATGTCAAGAGTACTTTTTCAACTCTTATTGTTGTTGTTTATTATTATGAAATGATAATATTGTGAGACTATAATTATTAATAGTACTAATAAAAGTCTATAACTATTATATGGGCAATTTGTTATAATTAAAATGGGCCATTAATCATGTGGCCTAAACAAATAGTCATTGTGTTCTTAGATTTTCAGATTTGTAAGATGGGCCATGGAATGTGTTGGTATTTACGTGAAAGAAATTAGGAGATAAAAGTATTTACGTAATAGATTATGCTAGTATTTTTTTTATCATAAGCTATTACACAATTTTTCCAAAAAATAACCATTTCACAATCCTCTTCCTTTATATATATATATATATAGGGAGCCCTTCCATAGCAACCGGTTGCTGTGAGTACTGTCCAACACCCTCTTTTTGTACCGTTGATAAACTTATTGGAAGGCTGAGATGAAACATAAATATATACCAGCCGGCACAACTTATACCGGCTTTTATTTTAATATGAGGACCTCACATAGTCAACATGTTGTCAGTTTTATTTTTATTTTAAAGTATTTCTCCATTAATAGTCATGACTCAGCACATTACGTAAACTTAAAAAAATATAAAATACTCACAGCCGTTACAAGCTCTTACGGCTGTTAAAAAAAGAAAAAAATAAAAAAATCCAACCGGGACAAGCTATTACGGCTGTTAAAAAAAAAATCCAAACCGGCACAACCTCTTCCGGCTTTCACAAGTTCTATATTTGCTATTCTTTATAAAATATTTGTTATTCTTTATAACTCTTTCATTTAATAACAAATAAAGAATTATAATTCAAATAAAAAATAATATCCTTTTTTTTAACAGCCATAAGAGCTTGTCCCGGTTGGATTTTTTTTAACAGCCGTAAGAGCTTGTCCCGGTTGTATTTTTTTTTAACAGCCGTAAGAGTTTGAAGTGGTACATTTTTTTTTTAATTTTTTTCTGCCGGAACAGGCTCATACGACTGGTACCTTTTTTTTAAAATTTTTTTTTATTTTTCCCGGCCGGTACAGGCTCATACGGCTGGTATTAAAAAATTGAAAAAAAAAACGGCCGGTATAGCTTGTCACGGCTTGTATTAAAAAAATAAAAAAAATTATTTTATTCAAGCAACTCGCTGCTAAACAGACTCGAACTCGCAACCTCAAACTCCAAACACACGTCATATGACCACCCGAGCACCACGGGCCTAGCTGTTAATTTCAGCCAAGGATATGTCTTTATATTAAAACTTCACCATCCCCCAAAAATCTATATTCTTGCATTATTATTATATTACGATTTATTATTATTAACAAGTCTATATAATACATATGGGGATTTGATATTTAGAAATAAGTTAATATCTATATTTATTAAGCAATGATTATTAGTAATGATTTTATATATTAAGTAATGATTTTATTATTAAGAAATGATTTTATACATTTGATATATTTTTGATATATTTTTGATACATTTTTGATACATTTTTTGATATATTTTTGGTACATTTTTGATACATTTTTGATAATTGATACATTTTTGATATATTTTTGATACATTTTTGATATATTTGATATATTTTTGATATATTTTTGATACATTTGATACAATTTTGATACATTTTATACATTTTTGATATATTTGATACATTTGATACATTTTTGATAATTGATATATTTTTGATACATTTGATATATTTTTGATATATTTTTGATACATTTTTGATAATTGATATATTTGATACATTTGATACATTTTTGATACATTTGATATATTTTTGATACATTTGATACATTTTTGATTTATTTAATACATTTGATATATTTTTGATACATTTGATATATATTTGATACATTTGATATATTTTTGATAATTGATATATTTTTGATATATTTGATACATTTTTGATATATTTTTGATACATTTGATATAATTTTGATACATTTGATATATTTTTGATATATTTGATACATTTGATACATTTTTGATATATTTTTCATACATTTGATATAATTTTGATACATTTGATACATTTTTGATATATTTGATATATTTTTGATAATTGATATATTTTTGATACATTTGATACAAGTTCTTTATTTGCTATTCTTTATAAAATATTTGTTATTTTTTATAACTCTTTCATTTAATAACAAATAAAGAATTATAATTCAAATAAAAACTAATATCCTATTTTTTTTAACAGCCGTAAGAGCTTGTCCCGGTTGGATTTTTTTTTAACAGCCGTTAGAGCTTGTCCCGGTTGTATAAATTTTTTTTAACAGCCGTAAGAATTTGAAGTGGTACATTTTTTAAAAAAAATTTTCCGGCCGGTACAGGCTTATACGGCTGGTACCTTTTTTTAATTTTTTTTTTATTTTTCCCGGCCGCTACAGGCTTATACGGCTGGTATTAAAAAATTGAAAAAAAAAACCGGCCGGTATAGCTTGTCACGGCTTGTATTAAAATAATAAAAAAAATTATTTTATTCAAGCAACTCGCTGCTATAAACAGACTCGAACTAGCAACCTCAAACTCCAAACACACATCATATGACCACCCGAGCACCACGGGCCTAGCTGTTAATTTCAGCCAAGGATATGTCTTTATATTAAAACTTCACCATCCCCCAAAAATCTATATTCTTGCATTATTATTATATTACGATTTATTATTATTAACAAGTCTATATAATACATATAGGGATTTGATATTTAGAAATAAGTTAATATCTATATTTATTAAGCAATGATTATTAGTAATGATTTTATATATTAAGCAATGATTTTATTATTAAGAAATGATTTTATACATTTGATATATTTTTGATATATTTTTGATACATTTTTGATACATTTTTTGATATATTTTTGATACATTTTTGATACATTTTTGATAATTGATACATTTTTGATATATTTTTGATACATTTTTGATATATTTGATATATTTTTGATATATTTTTGATACATTTGATACAATTTTGATACATTTTATACATTTTTGATATATTTGATACATTTGATACATTTTTGATAATTGATATATTTTTGATACATTTGATATATTTTTGATATATTTTTGATACATTTTTTATAATTGATATATTTGATACATTTGATACATTTTTGATACATTTTTGATACATTTGATATATTTTTGATACATTTGATACATTTTTGATTTATTTAATATATTTGATATATTTTTGATACATTTGATATATATTTGATACATTTGATATATTTTTGATAATTGATATATTTTTGATATATTTGATACATTTTTGATATATTTTTGATACATTTGATATAATTTTGATACATTTGATATATTTTTGATATATTTGATATATTTGATACATTTTTGATATATTTTTCATACATTTGATATAATTTTGATACATTTGATATATTTTTGATATATTTGATATATTTTTGATAATTGATATATTTTTGATACATTTGATACAAGTTCTTTATTTGCTATTCTTTATAAAATATTTGTTATTTTTTATAACTCTTTCATTTAATAACAAATAAAGAATTATAATTCAAATAAAAAATAATATCCTATTTTTTTTAACAGCCGTAAGAGCTTGTCCCGGTTGGATTTTTTTTAACAGCCGTTAGAGCTTGTCCCGGTTGTATAAATTTTTTTTAACAGCCGTAAGAATTTGAAGTGGTACATTTTTTTTAAAATTTTTTCCGGCCGGTACAGGCTCATACGGCTGGTACCTTTTTTTAATTTTTTTTTAATTTTTCCCGGCCGCTACAGGCTTATACGGCTGGTATTAAAAAATTGAAAAAAAAAACCGGCCGGTATAGCTTGTCACGGCTTGTATTAAAATAATAAAAAAAATTATTTTATTCAAGCAACTCGCTGCTATAAACAGACTCGAACTAGCAACCTCAAACTCCAAACACGCATCATATGACCACCCGAGCACCACGGGCCTAGCTGTTAATTTCAGCCAAGGATATGTCTTTATATTAAAACTTCACCATCCCCCAAAAATCTATATTCTTGCATTATTATTATATTACGATTTATTATTATTAACAAGTCTATATAATACATATAGGGATTTGATATTTAGAAATAAGTTAATATCTATATTTATTAAGCAATGATTTTATATATTAAGCAATGATTTTATTATTAAGAAATGATTTTATACATTAATAAAACTAGTGAAGTATAATAATAATGTGATTATCGAATTTATAAAAGTAGTGAAGTATTATTATAATAATAATAATGTGATTATCAATATTATAAGTACAGATTATACCAATACTAGTACTGCATAACGTTAAGAGGAATAGTACATATTACATGTTCATTTTCATAAAATAAAAAAAAAACATAGAATGATTAATACAACCGACGCCTATTTTTTTGGCTCAGGAATCCCTAGCACTTGATAGTGATTTCGCTTATCGTGGTCGGTTTCAAAGCCACAAATTGCACATTTTCGATGAGTTTTAGATGGAATGATTTTCTTGAGTGCACTCTTGAATCTGGATTGTTTTTTGCGGCCCTTTGTTTGAGAAATATTTGGCGGCAAAAACTCTTCTTCTTCTTCCACCTCTGCATCTTCATCGTCATTATCGTATCCCATATCATGATTTGGATCTCCAACTGTGCAATCAATGTCGTCATCTGCCAGTTCAGTAATATTCTCATCCGGATCATACTGGTCAACCAACTCTTTTCCTCGTGCATTCAGTTTAAGAACAGTTTTGTAACCTCAGACTGAGCAAGCCGCTTTGCTCGCTAACTCCTGGTAATCAACCATCAAATGATTGTAGCGCATTGCTTGATTTTGTTAGAAGTCAGTAGATGTGGAGTTAAAGAGTAAGTCTTCACCATTGCTTTTGTTCGCGTCTCTTGTCCACCGATGAAGGATCATATCGGTCGGTATTTATGAAATACTCTTTGCTATGAAATATCTCAAGATGTGCCTGCATAATTCACCAGAGTGAGAAAACATTTGGCAGTTACATGTTACCGATCCCAGTTGTCGATTGTTGACAACTTCTTTATATCTTCCACCACTTTCAGTTGCATCTGCATTATACACTGCATAAACCTTAGTATCAGTGACACACATCTCACTAAGTTTATGAACATTGTATTTCATGGAATCGACGAATTGACGTTGGAAACGTCTAAACATCTCTTTTGTGTACACTTGTACAACATGAACTTCTAAAGATGAACCGAGTACCATAATCCTTTTACGATGTTTTGTTATGTAGTCGGCCTTCCTCTCCCTGATAAACTGTCTTTCTACAGCCTTTTGACTCTGCAGTACAAAACATAGCATACCTGTTGATGCATTAACATACTCATCAAAAAAGGCATTCATGTTCTCGCTTCTTCCAGTGGTAGTCATTCCTGCGACAAAATATCTCTTTGTATATGCTGGAATCCATTTCTGTCGTACATCATACAAACTTCCAAGCCATTCATTAGTATACAATTCATAGGAACTTATTAGAATATGCCAACGCTCTTCAAATTCCTCGATGGACAATGAGTTATACACACAGTTGTTAAAATCATTTTTGAACGATGGGTGCACATAATAAACATGATGCAATTTTTCAGGAAATTTATTGCTAATATGCCAAGAACACAATAAATGATGACTAGTTGGAAGTACCGTAGCAATAACATTACTCATGGCTCTGTCTTGATCAGTGATGATGGTTGTAGGTGCCTTGTAGTCCATGGCTTCAAGCCATGTCTGTAAAACCCAAACGAAAGTGTCCTCTGTTTCGTCTCGTAACAGTGCAAATCCAAACAATATAGTCTGGTAATGGTGGTTGACCCTGACAAATGGAACAAACGGCATGCCATACTTATTTGTCTGATATGTACTATCAAATGTCACAACGTCTCCGAACTGTTGATACATAAACCTTGATCGGGCGTCAACCCACAAAATACAAGCTATGCGGTTGTTTTCACCAGGTTTCACTCGAAAAAAAAATCTGCTGGCACTTCCGGATGCAAGTTTGTTCAAATGATTGACATCAGCTTGTGCATCATTTTCATCTGCAGAATCACGCCTTAAATCTCGCACCACATTCTCAACATTAGCAGTAGAGAAAGGAACACTTTGCAACCCACCTCCCATTGTGCTCAAAACATTCATTATCTTACTAGGACCAATACCGGACTTATTTAAAGTGTCAATTAAATTTCTTGCAACAGGAGTAATATTTCTGTGAGTCTCGATCAAATCTACTTTAGTGGGGGTTACTAAGTGATGATTGTGCTCTAATTCAACAGTAGATATACGCCAATTGTCTTCTTTCTTATTGTGGACAACATATATTCTAGCTTTGCACATTGTTCGTCCTATAGAGTCTCTCTGTCTAGTTATTTTATTACTACTATCTTCATCATCAGGTAAACTCTTGCCAACAATTGGTGTACCGGCTTTCTTACATACATACTGCCTAGATCTGATATCATTCGTATTAGCATGTTTATGACTAGTTGCAATTCTAATCTCAAATCCATTTTTGCGAGCATATGATCTATAAAAATATTCAACCTCTTCCAACGTACAAAATAATTGACCAACATACGGAACAATATCAGATTTATTACTTTCACTAACAAATTCAGATGTATTATATGACATTTTGAAAAACATTACTTGTGAATAATAGTGATGAATTTTGCTCGATCAGAACTTCAACTTGATTTTCTGAAGTGAAAGTGGGCAACCAGATGAAACAAATTACGAGTAGAGGTGAAAAGAGAAAATTCTATGGAAGGATAAGAAGATAACTTGAGAAAATAGCAGCTTCTCCGACAATATTTAAAGGTAAAAAGACCAGCGGATACAGCTTTATAATAATAATAATAATAATAATGGTAATAAAATAATAAAAAAGTACATAAGCCGGTACAATATGGAACGACTTCATACTCAATTCGTAATAATAATATAATAATAATAATAATAAAATATTGAGAATTTTAATTTGGGGGGAAGTGAACTGTTTTAAGATATATACAAATTCAAGGCAAATTAGAACAGCTAGGCCCGTGGTGCTCGGGTGGTCATATGACGAGGGATTGGTGCTTGAGGTCACGGGTTCGAGTCTGTTTAGCAGCAAAAAAATTTTTATTACTGCAAGCCGTTGTAGCCTGTACCGGCCGAACGGTTTTATTAATAATAATTTTTTTTTCTTATAAGCCGTTATAGCCTCTACCGGCCGGCA